>WBMV01005636.1:429818-776650 GCA_013396655.1 Campylorhamphus procurvoides
CCCCGCCATCCCGCCCCGCCCGGCCCGGCCAGGCCCGCCCCTTCCTGCGCCCGCTGACATTGACGGGCGCGCGGCGCGTCCGCTTCCTCCCGGGGGCCGGGGCGGGGCCCGGCGGGATCAGCGGCCTGTCCCGGCGGGAACGCGGACCCGCCCCCAGAGTCGCCGGTGCTGCCGCTGCCCCCCGGGGGTGTCACGGAGGGACCGCCCGGTCTCTACGCGGAGTGCGCGACTTTGCGCTTCTCCGGCCCTGGTCGGAGAACACTTAAAGTGCTTGAATTTAAACGTGCCTCCTTTACATTTTAGTGCTTTCTCGTGCTTTTCTCATGCAGGTGTTAACAGGCCGTCCCTTGTTTGCTGGTTAATTTTAGTTTATTTTTTGTTTGTTTGTTTGTTTTTTCCTGCGTGTGTCATTGTTACGGTCACCACTGTCCAATGTGCTGAGATGGGAGGTTCAGATTAACTATTAGAAAAAAAAATCAGAGTGGTCAGGTTTCACTGTTAGAGTGGTTAGGCATTGAAGCAGGTTGCCCAGGGAGGTGGTGGAGTCACTGTCGCTGGAGGTGTTTAAGGAGTGTCTGCATCTGGCACTGGGTGATACGGTTTGGTGGTTTAGTGGTTGCAGTGATAACGCAGGTTGGACGGGCTCTTAAAGGTCTCTTCCAACCTTGAAAGTCCATGAAATGAGTTACGGAAGTAGAGAAACTTCATACCTGGGCCAGTAACTAAGGGAATGTTCTGTCCTACTCTCTGTGATTTGGACCTCCAGGCTTTTCTTGCCTAGATCTTAGGTCTTCTCTTACCTAGGGAGTCTGTTACGTCTTAGATTCTTCTTGCCTGAATTACTGTCCTAACCAGGATGGGTAAGGATGAAAGGAAGTGCAAAAATGTACTTAAAATTAGAAAAAGTGACTGGACTTGGCAGTAATAGTATTTTGGTTACACAAATTTTGTGGCATAGTGAGTGAGCATCTTGTCCAACTACAGATGTTAGAATTTGCCCTTTGTAGTAATTATTAAAAATCAATTTGATTGTAAAGGCAAGTGTGTCAGGTTTGTAATTGCAGGTTAGAAGTGTGAAGCTTGCTGCTGGTTTTCCTATTGTAAACTAAATACTCCCAGGCTGTTTAGAGCTCCACAGAAGGAAATAAATCTGAGAAACATTTTAGAAGTACTGCAAGATTTTAATATCTGAATTTAAAAATTTAAAATCAATGTTTAAGAAAAATCTGGCCTCTATCTGTGTAGTTTCATATGTTCTACGTGGACATCTAGAAAGAGTAAAGCACCAAAGCTTAAGGAGGGTGGGGAATCTGCAGATTGGAGCCTGGTAGAACCCCTACTGCTATATCCAAATGTGTGACGTGCTGACTGTCGTATTTCTTCTCAATAAAGAAGGTTTCTTCACTGCTAACTAAAGATCATGAAGCAGGAAACAAGAAGGGGCAGAAGTAAAGGGTGTTATTTCAGTAAATGCATCTCTTAGTTTTAGGCTTTCCTGGGAAGTTAACATTTTCTGAAATTTGTGTTAGTGAAAAGCATTTTGGTCCCCCTTCTCTAATCAAAGGGGGTGCAGAAGATGCGAAAAAAAATATTATTCTTTATTTTAACAGCACGAGCAAGACCCCTGACTCACTGAGAACTGTACCATTCACACACAAGGTATCACAGACAGCCTGGAATAGATGCAGCCTTTGTCTTGGACTATGTCAGTGAATGCTCTCTGAAGAATACATACAAGGGAGCAGGAATCCATAAATGAGATTTGGGAATTTTAAAGGCTATCAGGGATCAGTTGTGCCCAGTGGTGTGAAACTATTGCAACAAGCAGTCCATACTATAATTGAATCAAGAGCTGAATGTAAAGAACTTGTTTTCTGCTCTGAATTATATCCCATCCTGTGTTTATGCAACTTACAGAGTGTTGCAGGCTTATTGGCTGTCTTATTTATCAAAGGAAGTATCTTCATCTTAAGTGCTGGCTGAAAATGGCTTTTTTGTTGTTTGCATCCAGCTATATGGTGTCCTACAGGAAAATGCTGCCAAGGAAGCTGGGAGGTTCCTGGAAATAAACAAAAAGGAATTTCAATTAAACAGAAGTCAGCCTTTTGTTGTCATTTTATTTTAAGGACTCTGAGGTATGACTGGTTACATGAAGCCTTGTCTGCCAATAAAAAGGTACATTATTTATTGGTTGCGCTATATTCTGGCTATACAAAGAGTTAGGAATGCATGGCTAACTGTTAAGCTGTATTGCTGTTTTCATTGAGCTCACACATGCACTTATGTTTTTAAGTGTAATTGTTTCAATTGTTCCAGAACTATTCAGTATTTGTAGCTGTTTATTTTGTACTCAATATTTATCTTTGTAGCTTACTGTTGCTATCCATTACTGTTACATGATAGAGTCACTTAGTGGTGCCCAATGTCCAGTGCTGGTTGAAAAATGTTGTTGTGAGGTAAGAGATTGAAAAAGTCTCAATCGATAATTAACAGAAATAGTAAATATAAAGGACTTGAGATTTTTTCAGTAATTTATCCTTCTGTTTTCCTAGCCCCAGTTATTTTTGCTGAACTTGCACACAGTTCATCTATTCCCATATGCTTGTAATAGTTTCTTTCCAGATGTCCCAAGAGTACTTCTCCTTAACTTTTGCTTTTTCCATATTCACCTTGTTTCTCAATTTTCAGTAATATAAACAGTTGAATGACATATAGTTTCAGCCTGGCATATGTTTAACACTGCAGATTTTCTGGACATTGAATTATTCTTTTTCTAAAGTAATTTGGAATATTTCTGATGTTAAAATCTGTGAATCTTAATCACAGTATGAGAATCTTCATTTTATACTCTGCATTCTGACTGCAGTGCATTTTAATTTGTCTGGAACTTTTAGTGAAACATTTTTGTGTTTAAAAACATGTTATTTATTAATTTTTTCATATCCTGCAACCTGTAGCCCCTGCTATGCATATTTACAATCTGGTAATGACTACAGTTGCTTTTGCATTCTGTTCTAGGAGATAGTCTTATTTTTAAATATTTTTGACATATATTTAATGTGAGAAGTCTCAGCAAGTTTCTTAATATCTTCTTACTTAATAAAGTAGATGTTTCTTAGTTTCAGCTGCAGTTTCTAAATTTCAGGCAACATTTAAATTGCTGAAGAAATACTAAGATATGAGAGAAACAAAAAGGAGATGTGTGTGATATTTTGGGAACAAAAAGTGGCTGCAAAAGGAGACTGGAGAAGCATATGAAAATACAAGTCACAAAATTCAGGGCAAGTGCTTGTGGCCCAGAAGGTACCTGCACTGTGTGCTGCCAGGGGCTGGGAGTGTATTTTATTCTCTTTCTACCTCTAGGCCTGCTTTTCATCTCCCTGAATCTGACAGAGGACTGTAAGGCTGGGTGTACCTGTTTCAGCCATTGCTGTCATGGCAGCAAGCCACACAGTTTGTGATTACAGATTAACATCTCTCTGTGTCAGGTTATAGTTGAGTAATTTGGGTCATAAATGGCATGATTATCCCGCATCTGAAGCAGAAAATCTGTTCCTAAATATAATGCGTGTGTGATAAAATACAATGTTGAATTTGTAAATGCTGTTACTGGTAGTAACATAAGTCAAAATAAAGCACCTGCAGCGGCTCGTTCTTTCTTTAGACAATGTTGCAGAAATCCTATTCTGTGGATGCCTACCACAAGCATCAAATTCAGGGTGGCTAACATGCCCAATGGATTCTATGAATATTAATAGAATTAAACTGTCTTAAAGTCAATTCGTACCGTAGTTGATAAAAATGGTAACTTGGTAGCTGAACTGGGCAAGTTAGCTGATGTTTTCTGGCTTGTTTTTTTTTTTTTCTATTTTATTTTGTCTCCCTTTTATGGGAGTTTTTTGTTGTTTTTTTCTCAGTAACCCTTCCTTTGTGCAATTTTTTTCCTCAAAAACTTTTTCATGCCATGTATGCTGATAATGAATCTAAATTTATGAAGTATCTGAAATCCAGATAAGATTAAGAAAGTGAAAAGAAGATAAAGTCCTTCACTTTGCATAAGAGTCAAGTACCAATCTGAATAAGTTTGGTTTTGATAGGAGATGCCCTTTCTCTGTGATGAGCTCTGTTGCAAAATTCTGTGCTCTCAGAAGGTATTGCCGTCAATGTTGAGCTTACAAGGCTGATGTTCCTCTTAAAACACTGTAGTCTTTTACAGACAAGGGTACACAGAAAGGTGAGCTCTTTAGGAACCATTTGAGTTTTCCATGAAAAATAAAGCCTTTTTTCCAGGAACGACTGAAATGCCTGAGCAGATTCTTGGATAATAAAAGCTCTGAAGCTGCCCAACACCAGCAAGAGATCTGTCCCAGATGAATTACTCACTTTTTTTCTCTACATATGTGGTAACATGTCTGTGCCTTGCACCATCTGTGTTACCTCTGTTGCTCCATTCTCTCAGGTTTATTTTCTTTTAGTGTGTAGCTTATTGGTATGTTGTTTATTATGGCACGATAAACCCCAGAACTGTGGATGATGAATTGATTTGTTGTATAAGTGTGCATTGCCTGATGCATATTTCACATTTGCTTCTCCCTGTGCATAAATAGTGTACTTTTATGATCATCTCCAGTTAGAGAAACCCTCAGTTTTTTTTTGTGTTTGCTATAATGCGACTTTTTCCAAAAAAGGCAAAATTATTATGCCTGGGAGCAGCACTAGCAATCACAATCTAGTCCACTCTGTTTTGGAACAGCGAAGAAGTGGTGCCAGCATTGCTGGGGTTTTATGCTTCCTCAATAACAGCATATGTGGCTTCAGCTGAGCTGTGGTATGAAATGCTGTAGTTGCAAGACTGAAATGTAGCCAGGACACAGACTATACCTTCAGCTGTGATGTGATCAGAGTGGTGTTTGTATCCTTACATGAGGATAGTCATGGTACAGGAAATGTTCTTGAACATCTGTGAATGGGGGATATAATTTTGTCATCTTTTTTTTTTTTGTACGTAAATAAGAACATTTTGATAAACTGTTGTTTAATAAAACATGCTTGAAGTATTGTTTCTGGCTTCACAACCATGTTTCTCTCTGGGTGTTAGTCATGTTTTTATTTGTTCAAGCGCATATATATACATGTATATATAATTTTTTTATTTGGCATTGGCAACTAGGTCCAGTGTAAAAGGTGAAACATGGTGACTTAAGTGAATTATCTGTGGAACAGCAAATGTATTTTGATTCAGTGGGAGGCTGCTTGTCCTGAGTGTTTTTCACAGGCAAGCCTTTGGCAAGTGCAGAAATTAAAACAGTGGCTGGACAACACATTTTAAAGTGTTGAAAATAAAGCTTTCATTTAAAGTAAGCTGGGAAGTTTTTATTTAAAAGTAAGCTGTCATGACCATGCTCTGACACCTCTAGAACTTTTTAGTCACTTCTAAAGAGGTTCCTTGAGCAAAACTAAAACTACCGTGAGATCCTGATTCTCCACCCAAGCTGAACAGGGTGGTTGTTGTCCATGATGCTTAAGTTCAATAGAGAGAGCACTTGGTGCCTCCTCAAAGGGGCTGGTCAAATAGATAGACTGAAATGCTCTTTATTAAGGTTTTCATATTCAGTAGCTAATGCTACTGGTTGTATTTGCTGGGAAGAGTGTCTGGTTAAAGTTTGAAAAATAATTTTTAGGTCTTCTAAGTCACATTTCATCAATAATTAGATCATTTTCTAATACTTTTTCATTGATTGCAGAGAAATGAACTCATCTTTGTTTAGCTTAATATGCAAGTTTGACATGTAAAAGTATTTAAAGTTACACATCAGAGTGTAACTTCACAGATTAAGTTTCCAGTTTCAGAACTTCAATGTGACACCAAGTTTGCACATAATGCTTTTAAAGTACATTATTTTGAAGGTGCTCCTCCCTTTTTTTCTTTTATGTCTCTGTCAAGGCCAAGAAATTGAGTTCCTGGATGTCCAAGTTCTGTGAGAAGATGAGTAGGGCCTGTTTAGCAAGACATATTTGACAGAAAAAAAGATTACTTTTACAAATAAATTGAATATACGGAGTTACTTGATTTGTTTGTGGGTTTTTTGTTTTGTTTTTTTTGTTGTTGTAACCTGAAAGGAATCTTCAAGTGCAGATGGAGCCTTGACCTGCCCATGAGAGGAAAGCCCATCTATGTGGCTGTGCCTGTGACCTGTGGTACAGCACTTTGTGCTGTTCCTTTTCATGGTAATGAGAAAGGAGAGGTGCACTACAGCTTTCTTACCTCTTCACAAGCAATCAATGGCTAACTGATGCAATATGGTTGGAATTGTTATTGCCATCCAGGGGATTGGACATGTAATTCCTGCTAACATGATTGATGATCTCAGCACTTTTCTTTTTTTGAAATGTAGGTTCCTGGTTGCTGGAGAAGTACCACTCTATTTCTCCATTCAGATGAAAAATGTTAGAGTGAGTGACTGTGCTCCCCTTAAGGGGGTTTTTACTTTGCTGTTTGTTTTTGACTGCAAAATACATTTTTTTTGATATTGGTGTACAGGGAAGTGGAGAAAAACTTCGTGGAGACTTGCTCTCCAGAGGGAGCACAAGAGATTATACAGTCTTTCTATACTCTCTCATTTTTGCCCAAATGTAATTTTAATGATAAGTTAAAATGGTACAGCTTAAACATGAAAGCAGAGTGAGTGGATACACAAAAGCACGACACCTTTCATATCAGCATTCTTTGCTGACTACAGCAAGGTGAAATCAAGGTGGAGACATTGCTTAAATGGGATGCATGAAGCTTAAAGTAGAGCTGATGGACTGAATTTTGCTTTAATTTGTACCTAGTGCAGTTTCATTGAAGTCAACAGGGAGATGCATCAAAGCAGGACTTTGCTGCTAAATAATAGGGTGCTCAAAATTGCTCATGCCATCATTTCTGCAACCTTGGTTGTAACGCTCAAGTAAAAATGAGTTTCTGTATTTAGTGCAAAAATAGTATTTTCTGTGGAAAATTTTTAAGGGTTTGTTTAGAAAAAATAATAAAAAAACCTGGGCTTTTGACTTGTTCTTTTGTGATGGTCATGCCACAGGTCCAGAGAAAAAGAAATGGTGAGGAAACGGAGTGGTGAGTCACCTTTCAAAAGCATTTTTTTAGGAGAGGTGGGGTAGAGGGATAGGAATGGGATGGGTCATTTTGTTTGTGTTGACCTACTTTCCATGCTTCGTTCCTGGTACCACTGAGTAATTAAGAGAACTCTATCCATAGTCATTGTCCATAAAGGGCTGGTGTGAAGGAGTTGTAGGTGAAACACCACCCTGCTGGATCTAGCTACGAATTGGGGCAGTGGGTCAGGTGCAATCAAGGGTGTTTCCCGTTCTCAGTCTGCTGCAGATCCCACTGGATACCCCAGCAGCATGCCTAGCATCTTTGCATGTCTCTCCATCGAGGGGACAGAGAGTAGGAGAGTGTTTCCCACCTGAGGCTGGTCCCGCTGTAAATTCAGGTGGTATACCTGAATGGGAGTCTGAATGGGACATTTACTGCCTACCCAGAGGAGCACCTCCAACCTATTGCACTTTAAGGCCAAGGGCAACCCTTGGGACTTGTTCTGAAAAATGTGGAAGATGCAAGGAAAAAATCTTCAGTGAAACAGCAGAAATAATAATGACCGCTCAGAATCTTTTCTTCTCACCTATTGATTTGCACAAAGATGATAGGAATTTAATGTCTTTAAGATTTGTGCTTTTCTGCCAGATTTCATTAAAACTGGCCAACCGTTTCAAAAGTTACGGGGCAGGGATTGGAGAAAAACTGACAAATAGTGAAATAATTGTTTCCTGGGGAAAAAAAATAATAGAAGCCTGGATCGACTATGATATATTGTATATGGAGATAACCAGCTCTGAATCTATTCAGAGACCAGCTGCTTTCTGAATAGGAACTGATATAGGAGTCAGACAAGGGGAAACAATCCCAGACTCACACTGGGGAGTGTGACAAATGCAAGGTTTTCTATTTAATTTGTTTAACTGGAGGAAAATGGAAAGTCAGGGGAAAGTATTAACAGTATTACCCCTGCTAAGCCCAAACATTCAAGCATCCCAATTTTGATCCTACAGTAGGAAGAGGTAATTTTTAAAATTTATTCTTATGAACATGTACGAGAATAAGAAATCTGAATGCATAGGGCTTTTTAGCTTTTATTTACTCTTAACAAGGTTCGAAACCTTTCTGAAATGGAGAAGTGGCATGTTTGCTTCAGCAATGGGATTAGTAAACAAACATTTGTGCTCAGTAAAAAAAAAAAGCTATTGAGGCTGTGAAGGGGGACAACAACTGGGCAACAGCCTTTTTTCCTGTTTTATGGGTATGTTGGCTGGCAGGGGAGGGGGTGGCTGAAGCACCGCTGCCGTCACAGGGCTGCTGGATCCAGCAGGCTTGGCTACAGCCCCTTCCAAGAGGAGAGGGCAGGACTGCTGTGTCTGCAACCTCTTCTGCAGACATTGCCTCAGGTGTCACAAACCTGTCCTTTTTATATTTTACCCCGTAGTCTTTGTTGCTGTGTGTTAATGATCATCATCTGACTGGTTTTGTTAATGTCATACTGCTTGTTTTGTAAAAGGAATTCTTAAGAGAGCAGCATTGCACATCAGTAGATTTATTTTGTAGTTAGAAATGTCTTAAAACTGTCTTCTTTTGCTGTGGGCTCTTTTGCCCAGCTGTATGGCATGCTTTGCATAAAGGCAGTTCTAATTTTTTTCTCATTATACACTGACTTGAAAGGCATATTCTTCACTTTTATCAGTGAGGTGCTGGGAAAACTTTGGGCAATACCCCTCTGTCCTGTATGTTGTGCAACAGTGGGTCAGTGCAGGGAAACCTGATCATCCAAAGCACCTGCTTGTTTGGGGTTCCCCGAAGAGTGTTACAGTTCCAACTTCAAGAAAGGCAGGGTTAGAAAAACAATGAAGGCCTTAGGGAATTAAAATACAAACTGTATGCCAGTAGCCCTCTGCTGTCTCTCCTCTGCAGCCTAAACTCTACTTCTTCCTCTGTTGTAAGGACTCTGGAGCAAGCACCCACTCTGTCTTTCACAATTGCAGTAACACTAGTGTTTCCAGCTAGAGCTAGTAGATACTTTGATAGAGGGAAGGAAATGCTTCCGCATGCTGCAGGGGGACTAGGTGGTTTTTGGCTTGCTAAAAACATGTGTGTCAGCTTTGGAGGCTGATAGCTGGGGTGCCTAGCCTGAGAAATGAGAACAACTCTCCTTGGACTTCAGGCTGCTCTGCTGCCCTCAAGTGATACACACAGTGGGATGCTTTGCAATGTTTATCACTGGTAACAAAATATTCCAATCCTGACAAGGCTGCTAGCATCAAAGGAAATTGTCTAAAGTAGTGATGATTTCCTCAGTCTGAATGTTGAGAATAGATGAACGTTTATTTCTTTGGCTCTCTGTAAGTCTAAATTCCTTTCCCAGGACTGTTTGATTTCTCTTGTGAGAAAACAGTCTGAAATTTTCCAGAATTTTGATTATATCTACTGCTGTCCATTAATAAAAAAAGCACCAACTTCCAACTCTTCCTTCTGTGAGACAGAATGAGTAATTGCCCACATTGGACGGGGATACTTTAGGAGTCTTTTCTTGATTTCTAAAGTAAGAAGGAGGGAGACCATGAAGCTGCGCACCACTGAGGGTGCTAAAAAGGAAAGGAGCTTCTCACGACTGTTGCCTCCAAGTCAGTCTGTTAGATTGTCCCACAGTCTGTCTATCCATATAAACAGAACAACTCTGTATCCTGCTCTGTGTGTCTCTCCTGGTAGGAGCTTGGAAGGTGTTTTTTCAACTTTTATTACTGGGTGATTATTAATATCAGTTTTATATAAAAACTAATACAAAAATGTTCCTGGGAAGGTTTTGAATTTTTTCTCTTCTTCAATTTGTCCTTCTGTACTTGCTTGTTTCAGCCAAATTTGTGATTTACTGCTTGTTGAAAAGAGTCTGAAGAGACAAGATTATAAAAAATATGATGTGCACACACTCCCCATAAACTAAAATCCTATGCAGCATAACAGAAGTTTCTTTACAAGCCTGCAATAAAATATCTCCAGAGAGAAAGGGAGTCAGGAGAAAGATACGTGAACTTTCAGAACTCAATAAATGCTGGTAATAGTGAAAGTTTGTGAAACCTACCATTCCTGAAAAACATCGATACCACTAGATTATGCCTTGACTTTTCCTGCAACAGTTCCATTAGTTGTAGTGGTAGAGTACTGCATGTAAATCAGAATGGGATTTTACCTTATATATAGCAGAGGAGGCAAGAACAGAGTTGCCATATGCCAAATTTCTCACTTTGCCTGAGGGATGGATTAAAATAATTTATTAGACAAGTAATCCAAACCTCTGGGACAGGTGAAAGTATTTCTAGATTCTCCTGGAATGTATATTATAGATTACTCTTCTGATACTAAATGAGTCAGAGTAAATGGGGGGAGAGAAGGGGAAGGCAGGCGGAAGGCTCCCATATCCGTTTCCTCTATAGAGTAATTCTCAAATTCTCTTCATGTCACAAAATAGCAAAGAAAGTCTGCTGTCTAGGAATTTCAATGAGCCCTCCCTCCCTCCCTCCTTCGCTCCATCTATCCCTCCATCCATCCCTCCTTCCTTCCCTCCATCCATCCCTTCCCTCCCTCTCTCTCCCCTCACTCCATTTCTTTTTAAACTTCAGCTTTAGAACTTGCTTCTCACAATTACATTCTTGTGAAACACTGTTCTGTGTGCTTGCAATGCTTTTTGAGATCACTATTTGCACTAGCATATGAACAAGATAGAAAAATGTAAATACTGCATTAAATGAATAGGGATTTTGGATAATTTTAGAATATTGATTTTATGCATTTTTGGATCCTTTTCCTTCTGGGCAGACAAAGGAAAGTTAAGTTATGGATTCCAGAATTATTCCGTATACTCATCTAGGCTTATTCTTCTATTCTTCAAACCAGCTCCCCACAGATACATTCGTATAAACAGAAGCATGCTAATTAAAATTGCCAAGGAGACATGATCTATTTAAAGTCTCAAAGCACAATTTTACTTTTAACCTTCGTATTGTGATAGTGTAAAAGAGCAACGTTTCTCTTCAAGGTTTAAACATAATGAAGTGAAAATTTTTGTTAAGTTTGTGCTATTTGGCTACATGCTGCTCTTATCTCCTCTAACATGCACCTGATTTCCTTTTCTATCTTGCCTTTGTTCATTTGTAAATCTCCAGCGGTCTTTCATGTTTTTTAAAGGACTGCAAAACTCATTAAAACTTTCCAATTGTTTATTTCCTTGTGCTTTCTGATTTAACCCTCTTTTCACAGTTCCTGCAGTTTGACATAAAGTGACATCAAGTAATACATTTTAAACAGTTCATGCCTGTCTACTACTGTCTATGCTGATAGTGTTTACAGGTGTATTTATGGTAAATATTTATTTCTTATGCCAATATACAGGTTTAGTTCTGTTAATTTGTTTTTGTTTTTATTTTCAGTCTAATCTCTTAATTTCCCACACAAGGACCATATAATTCCATTTCTTCTGGTTCATAACAATGCTCTCCATTTTTTCTCTAGAATGACAGTTCTCTTATGTTTTTTCTCTTTGTGTCTTCTCCAAGATGCTGTATATGTCAAAACCTTCTGTTGGGGACACCTGTGTAACTCATTAGCTTTGTATATGTGAACCTTGTTCCTTAGGTCTTCAGTAGAAGAAGCTCTCTGGTGTTTATACAAAGGGGTACATTCCCTCTAGCCAGAAAACTTATATTTGTTGTTGAGGAAAGTGTTCTCTGTGACAAGAAACAGGCAGTAATCCCCTGAGCTTGTCCAACCTTCCTTGTCCAACCGTCCTCAGCCCCAAATTCATCTTCATAACAAAGCACTCTGTTTGTGCAGTGGTGTGTGACTTACACATTTTGGCTAGAGTCTCTGAAGAAGACAGAATTCTTAGGTCCTCATCAAAAACACATATAATAGCCAGTTTGGGATTTGTGTGCTACTTGCTGCAAAATGGCAATTCTGAGACAAACATCAACAGCTTATTTAGTGGGTGATAAGTCTGTTGGCTGGAGGGGCAGAAGGAAGGAACAGAGTAGTTGAATGAAGGGCCAATATGTACTTTTGCAAAATAAATAACTTGCTTAAAAGTCATGAACACAAGTTGGCAGTGGGAAACCTGCAGGTTCAGTATATATGCTTGTGTCTGCAGCACAGAAAAGTTCTTTTCACTTTGAGCATTATTGCAGCAACATTTTTTTCACAATATATTTCTGACGATTTGGGAACTTTTGGTTTTGCTTGACATATGGTTTTGAATAGATTAGACTCAACTAGACTAGAGTATTTCAGTTGGAAGGGACTTACAATTACCATCTTGTTCAACTGCCTGACTACTTCTGGGCTGAGCAAACGTTAAAGCATGTTGTTAAGGGCATTGTCCAAAGGCCATTTAAACACTGACGGGCTTGGGGCACTGATTGCCTATGTGGGAAGCCTGTCCCAGTGCTTGACCACCCACTCTGTAAAGGAATGCTTCTTAATGTCCAGTCTGAACCTCCCCTGGCACAGCTCTGAACCATTCCAGCATGACCTGTCACTGGATCCCAGGGAGAGGAGATCAGCACCTCCCTCTACGCTGCCCCTCCTCAGAAATCTGCAGGGAACAATGAGGTCACCCCTCAGCCTCCTTTTTTCCAAACTAGATAAACCTAGAATTCTCAGACACTCTTCATAGGATATTTCTTCCAGCCCTTTCACCAACTTTGCTGCCCTCCTCTGGATGCATTAGAGTATCTGAACATTCTTCTTAGATTGTGGGTTCCAGCACAGCACACAGCACCCCAGCTGAGGCCATGCCAGCACTGAGCACAGCAGGACAGTCACCTGTTTTGACCAGCTGATCGTGCTATGTTTGATCCACCCCAAGATGAGGTTTTCCCTCTGGGCTGCCAGGGCGACATTGTGCCCTTCCTTCAGGGCTGCTCTCCAGACACTCCTCTCCCCGTTTATACTTGTGCCTGGCATTACTCCATCCCAGGTGCAGAGTCCAGCATTTCAACTTGTTAAATTTCATGCCATTAATCATAGCCCAGTGCTCCAATTTCTAGATCCCTTTGCAAGGCATTTTCTATGTCAAGAGAATCAACAGCACCTCTTGGTTTGGCGTCATCAACGAAGTTGCTAATGGTGCATTCAACTCCTGCATCCAGATCATTGTTATTGAACAGAACTGGCCCTAGAATTGAAGCCTGAGGCAACCCCACTAGAGACCAGTCACCAGCCAGGTGCAACCCTATTCACTGAAAACCTTTGAACTCTGACCTTCACCCAGTTCTGCACCCAGCACAACATGAACCTGCTCATTCCACTGTTGGACAACTTGTTCAGAAGGATACTGTGAGGAACAATATGAAAAGCCTTACTAAAATCCAGGAAAACTACATTCACTGCCTCCCTTCATCACTAGGCAGGTGACCTTATTGTAGAAGGGTAAAAAATCAATTAAACAAGACTTTGCCCATGCTGATTGTGCCTGATGACTGCATTATTATTTAAATGTCTTTAAATAGTACCTAATAAGATCTTCCCCATAATTTATCCAGGAACTGAGGTTGGACTCCCAGGTCTGTAGTTCCTTGGGTCTTCCCTCACCCCCTTCCTGTATATTGGAATACCACTGGCTAGCTTGCAGCCGGCAGGGACCTGCCCAAACTACCAAAACTTTTGGACGATAACGGAGAGGGGTCCTGCCATACATGTGAAGCTTATAGCATTGCAAACCTTGTTCACTTCCTTTTGAATTTGAGGTCTGTATTTTAATGTCACTGATACAAATCCAAACTAGTTTACCTTATATGCAGCCTGAAAACATTTTTTTTCTGAAAGAATTTGTTAGTAGCCTCTACTTCAGTACTGTTGGTCCACATTAGTGGACACCAGCCACAACTTTTTGATTGTGTAGTTCCATGATGTTCTGACTTTGACACCAAAGCTGACTTAAGAAATTTAAGGAGCCCCTCCCAAGTGAGATTGCTCATTCCTACATCTGAATCCCTGTTTCACCTGCCATCACATAACTGCTAGTGGCTCTTTGGTATAGGCCAAATCACTGAATTCATCCAGGTTAAAAAAGTCACCCCTCTCTGCAGAAAAGAAGCCTGGATTAGTTTATTGAATCAGTTTACGGCAGGGATCTATATCAAGTATGTCTGTGTTGTGCTGCGGTCACAGGGCTAGGGACATAAGGCTGAGTTGTGGGAGAAAGAAAGGGACTCCTTAGGACTGTTGGGAGTTGGCATAGTTCCTGCAGTGTGGTTTAATGCAGAGGTTGGGTGCTGATGACAAGGTATGAGTCCACACAAGATCTTTTGGGACCATACAACAGTAATCTCTCTCTAGATGTACCCTAACATTCCTTGTGTGGTTTGACTGTGTTCTTCAAGCCAAGCAAACTGGCTAGTGTCCAGTGGCCTCTTGCAATTACCACTGAGCACATCAGGCTGGATTGTCAGGCTGGAAAAATATGACATTTTCCTTTCAGTTCAAGCATGACTAAAAAGTACACTTCCAAAATCTGGGGGGAAAAAATAAATTAAAATGTATATTTTAGAGTTTATATTTTTGCATATTTCTAGTAGTGTGTGCAATGCATGTCTTGTAGTAGACAGTTGTGTTTCAGAAAGAAAACGAAGGAAATATTTCCTTAAATATTTATTCTCTCTTGTCATTATGGAAAGAAATTAGCAGCATAATATAATGATACCTGGTCTCCCATGTAAAGTAAGAGGAACTGTTCTGATACAGTTTGATTTCCTCTAGATTTATCCAGAAGTGACTAGCTTTGGTATTTAAGAGCTCTTGTTTGAAGCTTCTTCTGTAGTTGAAGCTTTTTTAAAGTTCCCATTCTCTGTGGATCCTCTGATAGCTCATGAGGGGTGACAAGATGCAGTCCCTCTTAGAGTACAAAGTGGGGGTCTCCCTCTCCTCCCTCTTGCTCACTATTCATTGGGAAATGCGGTGCAGTCCAGGCCTTGCATCTTCTAGTGGCTGTGGCTGTGCCAGGTGTGCTTGCAGGCCTCTTTCTGGTGTGGTGAGGAACCTCCACACTTGTACAAGACAGAGCAGCAACATGCCCCTGATTGCAAACCAAGGCTGCCTCGTGTCTGCACCAGCCACCTCATATGGGGCCCTCCTGCTGCTGTGGGATGCCATTGATCCGATGATCCCCTGCACTTGACCAACTCATAGATGAAAAAATGGGCATGAGCTGGCAATGTGTACTTGCAGTCCTGAAAGCCAACCATATCCTGGGCTTCATCAAAAGCAGCAGATAGAGGGAGGTGATTCAGGCCTTCTACTCTGCTCTCATGAGACCACACCTGGTGTCCTGCATCCAGCTCTGTGGTCCCTGGTACCAGAAAGGTGTGGCCTTCTTGAGGAAGTGCAGAGAAGGGCAGTGAAAATGGTCAGAGGGATGAAGCACTTCTCCTATGCAGACAGGCTGAGAGGTTCATCTTGGAGAAGAAAAAGCTCTGGGAAGACTGTATAGCAGCCCTTCAATATATAAAAGGGGCTTATAAGAAGGACAAAGAAAGACTTTATAAAGACCTGTAGTGACTAGACAAAGGGAAATGGTTTTAAACTGAAAGAGAGTAGGTTTGGATTTGACATAAGTAGGAAGTTCTTTACTGTGAGGGTGGTGAGACGCTGGAACTGGTTGTGGATGTTCCATCCCTGGATGTGTCCAAGGCCAGGTTGGACAGGGCTTTAAGCTACCTGATCTAGTGAACAATGTCCCTGCCCATGGCAGGGGACTTGAACTACATGATCTTCAAAGGCCTGCTCCATCCCAAACCATTCTATGGTTCTATGACAATATGATTCCAGGACTCTATGATAATAGAAGCTTACCAGCTGAAGCTGATGGGACCAGAGTCCTATTGGCTGTATGCTTTTCTTGTTCTGTCAGCTGCTTTCTTATGCAGATAAAGTAAACTGCTTTGAGGGGAGTATTTTGAGTACACGGCTTGATTTGGCTGGCAAGGCAAACTGAGAGCAAGGGCGGGATGCGGCTCATCCCATGTCAGCATCAGAATTCCGGTAATTTCAGCAGAGCCTGGATTTCTCTGCAAGCCCCCGGTGCTACCCTGGGTTCGGCCAGGAGGTGGCAATCTCTGCTTTCCGTCTGAACTTTGGGAACGTTGTGCCCGCACAGCACCGACTCTCTCTGTTCTGCTCCGCGTCTTCTGACTGGCGGCGGGGCGAGATCTCATTCCAAATCTCTCTTAACATTTAAACGCTTACTTAGTCATCAAAGTATTTTTATAAACAGAACTTAGAAAGCCTATCCCATTGTAAGTCATGGTTGTTCCTTTCCCATTCCTAGCTCTCAATTACAGACAGAAACTCCCACAACTAAAAACTCAGCTATATAAATTGAGTTGTGTGTATCATACATTTTATTGTGAACCATAGACATTAATTAATATGCCAGGACTCAGACCTCATAAACTTGCATGTTCAAACATCCGGACTTAATGTCACTTATTAATATTTTAAATTAATCTTGTAAACAAGTGATAGAATGAGGAAAAAAATGCAGGTAATTTTTATGCTGTTGTTAAGTGCTTGCCTCGCTTATTAGATCCAAGCAATCTAATGTTCTTTCCTTGTGGAACAATTGGCCAGTAACATACCCAAGGTCAGCAAGTCCTTGAGCTCTCTGCTGTGTAAGTGCAGTGTTGCAAAGCAGCTCTAAGGTTCTTTCATTATTGGCATCCCCTCTCTCTGCCCCATTCTGAGACCTCTTTTGCATACCAGAATGTATAGCAGTGCATTGTTTCATATGAAAATTAATGAATACTGATTTTTTTTTTGGCCAAAGCTTTGTGGGAAATTTGAATTTCTCCTTGAAATTGGGAGAGACATATGTGTAAGTCTTTTCACAACAGGCATTTTGATCTTAGTCTTTCTGTCTGAGGCACATAAGCAAGCTAAAATACCATGATTGCTTGTGTATTGGCAGTGTCCAAAAATACGTTTTTCACTGTTTAATTGCCATCAGCTCTGTACTGTGAACGCCATCATCTCTGGACTATTAATACCTAGAATCTGCTATTTAAATACAGTCTGTATTGTGGCAGCTTGAGAAAATTTGATGAGGATTATTAGGAAATTAAGTTAAGTTACAGTTAAGTTAAACAATTCCAGTAAGCGCATGCAGTCCACCAGAACAAATAAACCTGCACAGATTCATTTTGCCTGGTGGTCAAATGCAAAGTATGAAACATTATTTTTGGTCAGTTAAAGAAGTACAGTGAGGGTTTTGTGGACTTTGTGTAGTTACAGCAGTAGATAAAGAAAAACGCGCCGGTCATTACATTATCTTGTGTAACTTCTCAGAGGAAGTTGCTGTTTTTCAGAACCTCATCTGCTTTGTTTAGGACCTGGGTGTATCTCTGTGCTGCATGTGACGATGCCCGAGCATCTACTGGCAGCTTGGGAAGCGCCTGCTTTCACCGCAGGCAGGCAGCTGTAGGTTTCATGCAGGAGCAGAGTCACTCAGCTTTAGAGAGAAAAAAGGAGTATGTTGTTAGCCCTTGGCAGCCTGCAAATGCACTGGGTATTGTGTTGTCCTTGAGTCCTCATAGCTGTGCTGGGAGCTGCCTTGCAATTTTGGTATTGTTCCTTAGGTAGTTGTTTCAGGTGCTTGGATGCCATGGTGACGACTTCTGTCAAGACAGATAAGTAGGAACGGTTGCTGACTTAAAACCAGCGGGATATTCAGGCTTGGAATAACTGCTGTTCTGAGGCAACACTTGAACAACAGATGTTTTAAATACACATTTTGGCTGGAGAGGTTCTGCAGTCTCCGTCCTCAGAGGTTTTCAAAACCCAAGTAACTAAGTCCCTGAGCAACCCTGTCTGATCTCACAGCTGACCCAGTTTGTATAAGGTTGGCCCGGAGCCTACTGGAGGTCCCTTCCAGCCTGAGTCATTGTGGTTGTCCACATGGACCTCTCCAATGCCTCAAGCCTTGAACCTGATCAAGCCCTGTTGTGCCTCTACGAGTCCTGGCTCTAAGAGTTACACCTCTGCAAGTACTGTTCGTTTCCAAGCTATGCTTCAAATGACACTCAACCTTCAGTAATTCTGGGAGCTGCTATCTGATATTACTTTTGGAGAAACCATGGAAAAGGTGACCCTCACTGAAGCCTGAGGGAGGCCGCCATGAGGGCTGAGATCAGGATTCGGTAATGCAGCTGGAAAAAGAAGTTTTCACTCCCCAAAATCCTTTCCTATTTTGAACTAGCTTGAAAACAGGACATTTCAAGGAAAAGACAGAGAAAGACCTTTTTTTCAGAGCCAAGAATAATCAGTAACTAATTGGGAAGTTCACTGACAGAACATACAAGAGACAAGGTTACCAGCTCTAGGCCAATGAGACACACCATGGATTTTTTGACCTTTATATTCTGGGTTTGCCTAGTCTTTTTCTAGTGGTTAGGAGAAGCTTTTACAGCTTTCACAAACTTGTTTGGCTTTCTCTCCGCATCCCCCACCCAAATATATAGGTAGTCCTATTAAATTTTTCCCTTGTTAATCTGGCTTTTTATCAGAACATACCTTTTGTTAAATTCCATAACCTCATCTAGCTGGGAAACACCAGCTCCTAATCATGAACTGAAAGCATTAGACGACATAGTCTCTTCCTTTTGGGAATGGAATTGTTTGAACTAAGTGGCTGATGTAGGTGGAAATTACAGTTCACTTGAACTAGCAACACTGGTTATCAGTGAATGAAATCCAGACTCCAGAGTCTAGCAGAGTTTGCATTCGGTTGAATTAACAATCCTTAAACTTAAGTCTTTCTCTATTTGTAGTTTGCTTACATACATTTAATGCTGTAATCATTTCCTCTGAGAGTAAAAGGACAAACCACCCCTTTCCTTATCGGAGCAATGTGCCTGTAATGCAAAGCAGAACAACTCCAAAAAATTGGCACTTGACTTTTACACCATTTTTTTCCCCTTAATTTTGTATTTTACTTTTGAACGTACTCCTTCATTCAAGAAAATACCTTCCAAAATTATTATTATTATCATTATCATCCAGATATTGCTTTTCCCAGCAATTTGTTCATGCCCATATTCTGTATAAGCAGTAGATCAGATTCAACATCTAAGCAACAGCAGTGTTTCACTTTTGAGACAATGTCAGGCTCCACAAAGGTGCTTTAAGATATTGTGAGCTCCAATTAAACATGCAATAAATGGCCACAGATTTTTCTCTTATTTTGGGGCCTAGGAAAGACAAAATGGGATATAATAAAACGGGCTCACAAAGAATGGATTCTGCTGGAATTTTCTCATGTCACTCCTTGGTAAGATCAAACTTTTAGTATGGTCCCAATGTGGACGCTGCTGGAGTAGAGGCTAGCAGAGGGAACTGGAAGGTAGTGAACACGGCAACAGTCGTCAGGGCTGGCAAACGAAATATCAGAGAAAGAATCAAATATGGTTCATGTAGCTTTTTCCTATTTTATACCTTCATTAATACTTTATTTACATAGAGAAGCATGCTGGTTGGCTGGAGCTGGGCCACACTGTTCATACAGAAAAAGGCCGAGATATAATATGGAAATGAGAACTGGAGTAAAAGGAGAGAGATGACATTAATTAGTTCAAAATGAAATATTTTTTAATTCTTCTGTACCCAAAGCAGTTACTGCTTTGAAATATGAGGAAATACTTGAGGGAGATAAAGATCTAGGCATGCTACCTGAACGGATTACAAATCCAGTTTGGTTGATCTGTGAAAAAACCACATGTTATGTACCAAAAGAGGTGCTTCTAGGCTAGACAGTGAATCCTTCAGAAGAATAGAATCCTGGAAAGAGTATGATTGTTCTGTATAGCTACGTGGTCATAATAGTTCTGTGACTGGTTCAAAATACTACTCTAGTTTCCCTTTAAAAATGATGCCACTGAGATCTCAAGCCCCATGTTTTTTACAGAAAGCTTAATGGAGCCAGTTGCCTGTGAAAAGGGGACAGATTTGTTCTGTGACTTACTAACTATTTTTTTTTTGGAGCATATTCAGGAAACTTTGCAAGACGAACCTTGCGGAGAGTTTCATGAAAATTTCTGTCCCACAGGAGAAGAACAGCTTGGCTAAGCATGAGGTTCATTAACTTTTGGGTGACCTTTTCTCAGTAGATACATGGCTGTTGCAGAAGCAGGTAATGAAATGCTGATAATTTTGCAGAAAACATTCCATAAATGTGGCTAGGAGCAGCAATGTGGAATCTGAAGAAATAGGTTTCCTGCTTCTAACTTGGCATTAAAAAAGAAGCTGAATCCAAGGACAAATCAAATTGTATAAGATTATGGATATGATTTAAGGAGAACCAGTGCTGCTGGAGGTTTTGTTTTGTGTTTAGCATGGAGACACAGTATTTTCATTAAATGGATGAATAATAAATGGATTAACCTGTCAGGGAGGAAAATGACATACTATGCTCAAATTCTGCAGCTATTTTGGGGAAGTTCAGAAATGTGTGAGTGGAGATTAGACTGTTTTTCTTTTAACTCTTTCTTTCCCCTCCAGAAAATGCCCTGTAACTGCAAGCAGAAGGGACAAGCATGTGCGAAGGGTGGGGATTACTCTGGATATATATATTTTCTTTTAGTGGGAGAACTTGCTTATAAATAAGAGGTCATATATTGAGTAACCAGGGATTCCAGGACCATGGGAACAGACCATTCAGTGCTATGGCGCATCTGATTGTATCTTCCTTGGGAAAAGGCACCCAGATTTCACCTTTTGGTAGGGCTTACGAGTTACATGTATCTAACAATGAACCACAATGATTAGTTTTGTCAAAAACTTAAAAACCCAAAGGAATGCCTGCTAGTTTGAGGCATCAGCAAATGAGTCCAAAAGAATCATTAAAATACACCAAATCTGCTGCAAAGTGTATTTTTTATGCTGCTGTTTTTAAGCAGAGAGTTTATTACAGTCTGAAGAAGTGAGACCTAATTTTTGTTTGCAATGGGATTGGGAAAGAGCTGAGTAATTCCTGTCTGACTCATGAACATTTTTGTATACAACTTCTTGGGAATTCAAGCAAAGAAATACATGCCATCCTCTAGTATTGTAACAAGAAGTTTTGAAGAGCTATCCTGTATCAGTGAAATTCCACCAAAGAAACCATAAATACATGTGAAGACTGTGGGGTTTGGGTTGTTCTGTAGAGTTCAGAGGTCTGTTCTAACACTCAGTGGAGAGATACACAGGTCCTTGGGGAATGGATCTTTGTAAATTTCACAGAATTATCATAATAGAAGCTTAGTGTTTCCACTACTGTAAAATGAAATACCTACAGCCTGATTACAATCAATCAAATTACTATAATCAAAATATTGATATTTCTACTTGGAAAAGTTAGTCTAAAATATATAGCTGACATCTCAATTCTAAAAGATATAACCAATTATCAGAGGTGGGACTGAACCCTCCCTGATCTCTCAGGAAAATTGGGCTGAAGCTCTATGGATCAGCCTTCTCAACAGATGTTTTCAAGCATGAATACAATGCTTTTAAGAGGGGAGGGAGAGGAAGAAGGATTATGGAAATCCCAGTGAGCTCTCCTAGCTTTCACATTACTTATTTGCTTTTCCAGGATGTTTCTGTAGGGAGAATGACTAAGAAGCATTGCAGGAGTCATCTTTTGTGACCAGACCATTATCTGTTACTTGAATTAATTTTGGAATAAGTTATATAGGGATAATTGGCCTTTTATAACATTTCCCCTGACTTGCTGCTCTCCTAGGAATATTTTAGGTGGAATTGGTTACAAAGATTTAATAGCCTTAAAAGGAGTAGCTTGAAGCTTCCACTGTTTTCTTCACAAGAGTTTTTTTTGTTATATTGAAGACTCATAAATTTTATAACCACCTAATTCAGGGTTCTAAATTGCCATCTCAGAATATTGAAAACAAACTGAGCCACATCCATTCCCTGTGTAAATGCACTCAGCCACAATTTAAGTGACCTGAATTTTCTTGGTGCAGTACAGCAAGGGCAAGTCTATATAGATAAATTCAATAAACCTGAGCCTCTCTGCCCTCATAAGTGGGATATATGGCAATGTTAGTATCTTGGCCATTGGTTGAAGTGCTTTAATCTTTGCTGAGATGCTGTGTAGATCAGAGCTAGTTCATGTTCACACAATTTAAAGCTTTGCAAGTGAATTTCAGGGACTGGAAGAAACACTGGCCCAGTATTTATGTTAGATTGTGTTTGTATCGCATGTTAAATCTCAGTTCGGGCTCTGAACTTTGGTCCAGCAACAGTGTTGAAGCACTGTTATTATGTCCTGAGATACAGGTCTCACCTGAGAGGGAACAGGTATCTACAGTGTACATGATGCAAATGTAGCCTTTAATATGCTAGAAAACTAGCCCTATAGTGGTTGTTGATGAATGTTTATAGATCTGAAACTTGTTGTTTGCATTTGTTTCTTTTTCCTTCTTTACAACAAAAAAACAGTTACAGCCAAGGAGAATATTTAATGAAACTAAGCTGAATTCTGACTGTATTGAGTCATTCACCAGATTAGACCTCAGAGCAAGAACGTTGTCTCTAGTGCAATAATATGTAGGTGTTCAACTTTTTTCTATTGCTTTGGTTGGTTTATAAAAATGATTCCTAGTTACAACCACGAGATTCTTTAGGAATACCCTTGCTAAATGTCTTCCTTTAAAGTTAAGAAAAAGATTTACAGGAGAAGTTAATATGATGAGTGTTATAAGTGTATTTTGTAAATGCTTTGTGTTGACATATCAAATGTCATTTGTGCATGGTGACAGGTACTTCTCTTTCAATTTTAGGATACACCTGGACATGGTCACAGCCTCCTTAATGTGCCAGAGCAGGGAAGTGGAATTCAACTGAAAGTTCAGTGAGTGAATAGAGAATACAAACTCATCAAATACTGTGTTGTCCTGATGGACAGGAGTTGGAGAAGGCAGAATAAAGCAGTATATGACTGTAAAAAATATAAATCCTAGTTGGAAAAGGATTGTGGAGCTCTGCCACGTGCAAAGGGGTGTGTGTGTGGCTTTTACAGTATTTGATTTATAACAAAGAATGGAGAGAATTTTGGTTTTATCATCCTTTACTTGTGTTAGGAACTGAGAAAATTAAGTTCATTTTCCATTTTGAAGTTACCTCTTCACAGCTGAGAATTCATCCTATGGCTCCCTCTTTGTTTCTGTTGCCCTCTGATTCTTGTGCTCCAGATTGCAGCCCAGTTGCCTGGCTGAAACTAGAATTAGTCTTCTAACCACAAATAATGTCAGAGAGAATGAGGTTTCACAGTGTAGTAAACTTACACAGGCAGTGCCAGATGGCTTTTACAGTCCAGTTTGGCCCATGAGCGTTTGCTCGTGTGAGTGCATGTGTGTATTTAAAAAAACAAAAACAAAATCTAGTAGCTGCTGGTAACTGGACCATCTGGTAGCTGTTCCATCCAGTATAATGTAATTTACTTTTTTGCTTTTCAAGCAGGTCTGTTTTTAAATGGCTTATTTTAATCACCAGAAACCACATATGTGCCAGTCAGTCGTCTAGTAGTTCCCAGCACTCTTTCCTCTATGCAGCCTCCTTCTGTCAGCTGGGGTTTTCCCCAAGATGCCACTCACACTGATATCAACTTTGTCTTTTCCCCTAGGCATCTTCCAGTTTTGCATATGCAGTGCATTTTTTTCCCAGCAGAAAGCAGTTTCTGTCTCTATCATTTCCTCTTTGTAAGGACAAAGTCTATTCTTCCTAAGACTCATATTTTTAAGAAGCCATTGTTTGGTTTCATTCTCTCTTAGGATGAGATCTGATCCCACCTCACTTCAATGAATGCTTAAAAAATTGAAACAATGAACGCCAAATTTCCCATAACCTTCCCCCTGTGTAGCTGAACTGGTTACAGAGCTTTGCAAGTCCCCAAAGCAGGTGCATGGAAAATCATGCCTAACTGCCTTTATCAGTGGGGAAAAACATTTCAGTAAGCAGATCAGGAGGAAGGCATAAATGGCCATTGGCTAAATAGCTTGTCCTCTATCACCCCTGAGAAAGCTGATCACCTGAGCCTTCAGTAGGTGCTATTTTTTAACTACTTATGCCCTTACCTAATGGATTGAATGGGATCCAGGGTGAGGAAGGCAACAACTAAACTCAGTGTGCTTTCCTGTTAATTGAACTATTTTCTTTAGCTTTTTCACATGTCATATGTGCATTTAATGTCCATGAGATAGTGTTATGACATACTTCCTTCTGGTGGAAAAAGCTTCCAAAATGGGGATTCTGCTGTGAATACTTATGTTCGTCTTTCCCAAATACATATAGGGTAAAAGAGTATAAAATTAGCTACCTGCTGTATGTGCTGTATGCCTCATCTCTCTCTTGTCTTTTAAAAGTACGGAAGATTTCAGATTTTGCTTACCCTTGACAAAACCTACAGCTGTAAGAAATATTTTTAATGTGGCACAGCATAATCCATATTTCCTTTTTCTTTTCCGTCTGACTGTAATTTTTATTTTTGAAGTACTGTGAAGGGCTTGTAAATAGGGCTGTGTCTTTGGTTCACTCTCACCCTGCAGCATCTCTGCAGTCACGGCACTGGGCTGTGTGATGCAGAGGTTGTAATGCGCAGTGTTGCTCTGAAGATTTAACAACTCTGCACTACTCGCTCACCCATAGGCATGTGTGAACTATATCTGCCACCCCAGTATATCTCAAACTCAAAGTGATTTCTAAAAGTGAGCAGGAGGAATGGTGGGTTGCATAGAAAACGAAGAAAATAGAATCCTTCATTTTTAGACACGCTCTGTAGGATGGCAGGTAATTTGGTACTCTGCCAATATTTTCTCTGTTCTAATTTATGTAGTTTCATTTTAATACGTTAAATGAATTCTTTAGCTTAGTCAAGGAGTGAAACTGTGTGCCATTTTGACGTTTGTTCACATGAAATGCATTTCATAATGTGCATTTTTAATTTGTGCTTCCTCTGAAAAGCTAGCATGACTGAGTGTATTCTGGCACTGCAAGCAAAACTGAAATACATGGTTGCAGTTCCATATTTTATTCTAAACTGTATAATATTGTATCTTTTCATGGGAAGACAAAGGTCATGTTGAATGAATGTATGATTAGATAATTATAACTTGAATAACATATCCTAGGAAGGAGCTGTTTGAAGTCAGTGCAATAAAGGGGATTCTCAGCAACAATCTTCACTGTCATTAGAGAACCATGGCATTACTATGAAATAGAAATGCCTTGTTTTCTTACTACTCACAGAATTGTCTAAGACAGTAAACCGTGATGAAGAAATTGGATTGGCAACATATTGTATCTGTCATATTGTGCCAGTATTGAGGCTGAAAATTGTAACTGATTGATTTACAGACAGGATTCATATGTACTCTCATTTATGAAATATAGTATATCAGTAACTCCAAGAAAAATACACAAGGTCTGGTGCATTTACTGGCATCTGGAAGAAATCTATGTGCACAGGCTGATTGTTTCGTACAGGTGGGAGCTCTTGGCTAGCAACCACATAAGTATATTCCTTTCATCAGAAGTTTATTCCAGTTCTAGAAGACAAAGCCAGTGGTGTGAGAAGCCACCAGTTAAATAATGTGTTTCTATAATTTTAATAATATACCACAAACTACCAGGGGTGAATGGCCTTAATGTATTGTCAATAACAGTTTCAACAGAAGAAACCAAACCTTCAACATCTGCTTGAGTGGGGAGAACTTAAAGTTCACTGTTTTTTCAAAACATGCAGAAAAAAAGCAGTCAACTACAGATCTTAAACACATCCTTACAGAAACTTACAGCTCTCAAATGAAAAAAAAAGATCTCAAAGTAATAATCACATCAATACTTGTTCATAAAATACAAGTTTTTCTAGAACTCAGAGAAGAAAACAGTCTTTGGCTGATATATCTGTGGTTCCTTGCTGCTGCTTGTTTCGTTTGCATACAGGAACCCCAGAATAAATGCAGCACTGTGTAGCAGGATGTTATCACTGAGAAATACATAGGAAGAATTATATGCCAAAGAAGGATAAAAAAACTGTATATTGTTTCAGTTCTCCTTAAGCAGCAGAGTGTGAGCATGTATTGTGTACAGAATTTAATAGCATAAGTTCTGAGGACTATACCTGGGACCTGTCAGTGTTCTCCACAACAGTCTTTAACTCAGAGAGTCCCTGAAGGATAAATACTTCTTTTTTCTTTCTTTTTTTTTTTTCTTATTTACTTATATTTGCAACCACTAGACAAGAGGCTGTACAATAGGTACCTGAGTGGCAGTCAAATAAGTGGATTTCAAGCAAGTTCTTGAACAACAGTATAGTGGTATAGAATGTTTTGTCCCATTTGCAGCTCTCCTGAGCATTCCTCATGACTGTGTTTTCCTGCAGGCAGTGGCAATACACTAAACTTGCATGGAAAGGGTTGACATTCTGACCATTTCAGTAAGTTGCAGAAAACAGCAACATGAACCCACACAACTCATCTTTTCTCTTCCCCAAATTAACCTGCAGAACTCCAGAGAAAATTCAATACTTTGGAAGTCACACTTCACACTTCTGATGGCTGGAGTTCAGTTTACATATAGTGTTAGCAAAAGCTTTGTGATAAAGACTGTGCATAAGGTTTCTATGTCTCCAACATAACAGAACTTGCTACAGATAAGGGTTATGTTTGACTGTGTTGGGAATAGAGGTTTCTTGACTGTCTAAGATTAGACCAAACACCCGCAGGAGATGAGGATAATCCCAAACCTACTATTTTCCTTCTCAAGAGCAAGTCTTTGTTCTTGTCTAAACGGTATGATTAAATGTGGAGATGATGTATAAACTCCTACCAGAACTGAGCACTGAGCACATACACATGTATGTGTATCTGGTATTTCAGGGGATGTGTGACTTCCATCTGTCATATCACCCAGGACACTTCTGGTTGGACCTTGTCTAGAACAGCTGGAGCAATACTGGCCCAACCCAGCTGGAAGCAAGACTAGAGGGACTTAGCAAAGAACACTTTCAGTAATCAAAAGAGTAAGAGAAATCCCTAAGAAAGAAAGACTGTAAGGAATTTTCTGTACTTAAGAAAATACATAGAGTATAATGCATGGTCTAGAAAAGAATACAGAGGAAGTGAGGCAGAAAACTCACCTCCTATCCCTAGTGATTCCCTAGTGAACTCTTGTTAGTTTTCCCAAAACAGACCAAGCATTTTGAAAAATTCATATTGAATGTAATAAGGACAGGTCCAGCAGAAGGCTCAGAAATACCAGTATGACTGGGGTATACAAGGCATAAGTGTTGGAAGGTTAATAAAGACCTCTGTGGATGTGACACCTGAAACTGTCTATTTCAGTAATAGCACTTGTACTGATTTTTTTTTTTATTTTGAAAGTGGCTAATCCCCATGCTGCAGATGTCCTTTAGCATGGCAGTGTGTTGCTGGTAGCACTATCTCTGCTTTGTCCTGTAGCCGTAGCAGATTCCTTACCTTTCATCTCAGACTGCTTACCCCTCAGACACTAAATGCAGAATCCTGTTTTCCCACTGAGCTCCAATGTTTGCTACATGTTTCCAGACTTGGCTTTCCTCTCCAAAGTCTCCCCAGCACATCTCTCTGCTGGTGTGTTCTTCCCAGTCTGGCTCCCACTCTGTAACCCCAGGGCTTCTGCTTTCCCTCACCCAAGCTCTACAATACCCCCTTGGTGCTCATTCCCTCTGTCCCTAAATCAGAGCCTCCTTGCTTTCGCTGTACTCCCTCCTCAGCGTGTGCATCCCTGTAGATCACACAGAAACCCAGGGCACTGCTTGTGCCAGTAAATACATGGGAAAAACAATAAACTGCTGAAAGAGGAGGTAGAAATTAGCACACATTACCTGCTCCCCAGAGCTACATCCAGACAGACTCTTGGCACACCCCCAGGATAGCGGTGATTTTAAATTATTTTGTATTTCCAGTCAGGTTTCCATCATAACACAGATGGCTAACCTGTTGTTAGCCTTCTCACAGAAGAGCTTTCATTTTCAGGTGATAAAAAATGCTGGAACAATTTATGATATTTCCATAGTGAGGTATCATTCTGTTCCATGTCTTCAGGCAGTTTGAAAGAGGTAGACTATCAGTTATCTTCTGGGAAAATCCTGAAGATATTGGTTCATGGGTTTGTGTAACCATTTTACATAGTCTTCTGAGATTTTTTTCCCTGCTGAATCCCTACTTGCAACTTCATGAGGGCCGTGCTTTGCCTAGTTTCTTCTTTCTGTAGTTTTTCCATCAACAGAAAGAAAGAAAAAGGAAAAATCTAGCCCAAAAGAAATGTAAAAGGAAGTTTCCTTTATCCCTTTGTGTATAAACAATACCATGTTTTAAAAATGTCTTAGTCTGAATTATGCAAGAAAGGGTTGTTCTACCCCAACAGTCCCATCCCTATGTCATCCATTCTTTGGATGGTTACAAGGGGAGCAGAAATCAAGCATTTCTTCCAGTGAATTACGAAGACTGTCAGTTCTGAGCCAGCAAGCTATAAAAATGAGCAAATGATATAAAAACCTTTTAGAGGTAGCAAGAGATAATGATGATAATATCCTTAATGTACTGTTTCTGCCACTTCATTCTGCATTAGGAACTATTGTTGAGAATGATCTACTTCACCAGGTTCCTGTCTGACCTGCTTCTTGCCTGGCTGCAAAGACTTGCCTGGCTCGGTGTACTGTTCATTGACCAGACATGGTAAATCAGAACTGCTCTAGTGAAGCCACAGCAGCATATACTGTAGGTAGATGCTACAAAACTATATTTTTTCATACAACATCTGCCAGGCAAATGTCTGAAGAGATGAACTGAGAGTGGGGCCAGTCCAGATGCTGGCCCACAGGGCTCAGTTCTAGTTGCATCCCCAGATGAGAAAATGTTATCTAAAAGCTGTAATGGCAGGGGATGCACCTATTTTGTTTATTTTCTTTTCATAACTATCTGCCTTGCTATCTTGTTGTTTCACAGTCAGTATTTTCTAAGGGGCTCAGCTCCATAGAAGCTGGGCTTCTCTTTCTCTCCTGGACAAGGCTGTAACTGTATGTGACATGTAGCATGCACACAATGATTATGGCTAATAAGAGAGGTTTTACACCTGTTGATCCATTGAGCATGCTAACACTGGATCCAGGTATGCATGCAGAATGTTCAGTGCAGCAAAGAGAGTGGATATTAGCAACAAAGCTGAAAAGTGTCGAGCTTTCTATGCAGACACCCTAGAGTCAATCAATGCACCGGAAATTTGCATTTGTCCAGAATTTCCACAAAGCTACAACTACCATTACTGACTTAATTTCCTAGGCACTTTGTGAAAACTATTATTTTTTCTCTTTATTAATGGCCAGGCATCTCTGGAGAAGACCATACAGCCTAAAGGTGTCACCAGCCCCCAAATGCTCAAGGACATGGCAGAAATAAGGGACACAGTCTCCCACTGCTGCCCAGTTTTCCTCAAAAGGCAGACTTTAGAAGTAACTGCAAAACAAACCTTCAAGTTTGCTCATTCTCTTGGCTACCCTGGTATGAAGCTCCTGCAGGTTCTGTTAGGTAAAAGACTGCCAAAAGCAGTGTTTTTGGTGGTACAGACATGAAGGTTATCTGAGATCAAGAGGTCAGTGACAGCACTGTACTTATGAAATAGGCTGGATGAGGGAGCTGAATAAGTACTTCAGCTCTCTAAGGGGCCATGAAGGTCCTAAATTGCCTTACTAAGATAAATTGCGTTTACAGAAAATTCCATGAGAATGTTTTGTTATTTGCTCAGAATAGTGTTTTCAGCCTATGTTTCAAGGTTTGTTGTATCTCAGACATTCATTAGTTTTATTTTATATGCTTATAAACCAAAGCATATTAGTTAAGTTCTGTTTCGCAACAGTGTAGCTATTCCGATATGTTTTGTAGTATTTTCTTTAGCAAGTGTTTCTAAGTGAAAATAATGGGTTTTGGTGGTGTACAACTCCTCCCTCATCTGCTCTATGTTATGCACGTAGCTTCATGCCTAAACTCATAAATCCTGCAGAATCTTGACACTATTCAAAAGAAACCTGTGATAACCTGGGAATAAGTGTGCTCAGCTAAAAGAATAGTCTTCATCTAGTCCTCCTAGATGCTTAGTAAAGAATATAATATGCAAAATACCATTCCTTTGGTGCAGGCTCCCCAAAACATTAGAGTAGTATAGTGTTACAATTAATTGTGGCAAACAAAGTGCTAAAAGAAGGTATCTCAACACTGTAATCATACTGGTTTTTATCTGAAGGCATCGTATGTTTACGTCTAGTTCTGAGAGATTTTCATGTCATAGTTCTGATAAGTATCATCAGTTAAGACCTTATTTTTAGAAGAGATTAAAAAAGAATGGGAAAGAAGATTCTTTTAATCTCTGATTTGGCCAATTCTAGTTGAAAAAAAGGAGACAAGGTCGACCAAATATGACCAGCTTTCTTCTTATTTATGTTAATCTCCCTTTAAGCAAAATTTCAACAAACATTTCTTTGCAACACAGTTATTTCAAATCCAGCCCTATATTTGTACAGAATCTATGGGAATATATTAAATTAAAAAAATATAATCAGCATTAAAATGTATTTGACATTAGCATGAGTTCAGTCTGAAAAATGGTGATAGAGAGTGTGTTCAATATTAATTTTGGGGTTATTTATTTCATAAGGGCCATTAAAAATATCATTAAGGTATGTATCATTAAATTCTGGATTTATGTCCCCTAATTGTCTGTCTAGAAGGGTCCTCACCTAACTATGAATACAGACTGTGTTTATATTATGGTATGTAGTACATGCTGCTCATCCTCAGATGTCTATTCCAGCTGCAATCCAACTGCACCTTAGGGTAAACCCAGAATTTTTGCTGTCCCTCTGCATCTTTGCCTGTTTCTTCAGGAAAACCTCAGCCCACGTGCAGGGAGAAGCCCCAGGAGACACAGTATTCCTCTGGGCTGACAACAGAGTGGCCTGGACTACAGGATACACCATGGATTGCACCGCACTGCCATACAGATGTTTCCCCAATTGATGATAAAGAGACCCCTCCAGACAGTGACCTGTCTGACCCAAGGTGAGTGTCCAAGAAGCATGGGATAAATCACCACTGGAAAGTGTCTTTCCTTGTGTTAACAAGATCCCTTTCAATAGGCATTTAACTTTCAGGCACCTGAAATTAGCGAAGGTGAAACCCATCCTGACTAACTAACTGTGCTTGTTCAGTGGCCCACTGAAAACATGCAAGAGACAAGCGTGAAATATGTGACTCTGTTGAGATTTTGCCATGGATTTTTATTGCCAGTGACTCATCTCTGGGTATCCTGGGGCTGGATGATCCTGCTCTGACAATGGGCTGTGTAACCATTGGGGATTTGAGCACATTTCCTCTGACAGCCCCTGTGAATAATCCAAACGTTACCCTGTCTGCTGTGTTTGGGATACATATCGCCAGGATGTGTGGCCTTGTGGGACTAAGCCAAAGAGACAGATGAGGGACCTTTGTGTGCCAGTCCTGCTGGGAATTAGGCATGAGCTCACTGCTGAGCTCTTCTTTTCTGATCATAGTTTTTCACCTAGAAGGAAAATATTGCATGCCTTAGGGACTTTACTATTTGTTAGCAGTTGAAATGCCTCAGGACTAGATAAAAGCTTTAAAAATCTGTGTTTTGGATGTATACATTTCTTGGGGGCTGAAGCCCTCATCTGCTTTCTGGGAAGCTCCTCCAGGGCCAGTTATTCTCAGTCTCTTGTGTTTCTGCTCCATCCCTGTGTAGTACCTGGCATTGCTATCTTCTCACAGATCAGACCTGTAGAAACTTGTTGGAGTCCTTATAATAACCTCTTTATATCTTTCTGTCACTTGAAAATGAGTACTGACATAGCCTTTCATTGCTTGCAATCTGAAGCAATAAATCAAGTGCACTGTCACACACACAAATTCTCTTGGTTTTGTCACTGTCTGGCTTTTAATTCAGCTCAGGCTGGATGTTATTTCTGGTTTTAGACCAAGTACAGCAATTAGATGCTTGCCATGTTGCTAATATTTTAAGACTTTAAAAAATTAATCACTGTTACTCAGGATAAATGTTACCCAGTATGGCCAGTGCATGAATGACAGCCTTTTAGGGTGGAGAAAACTACAAGATAGAAAATAGCATGTTTTATCACAGGAGAGGCTAGCTACTAAAGGACGTGCAGACAAACATATCAGTGTCTAAAACTACACTTGGTTACAGAGGATGATCTGATAACACACGGATATTAGAAATGCCCTCAGTTGTTGTCTTCTGAGTAAAGGCATTTCAAAAACCAAATCACTGTACTTGTCATGTGTCAGGACTTCTGGTACTCTGTTTCCCTGTACTGTTCTCCTAATGCTCAGGGAAGGTAGCAAGATAATGCTATGGTGTCTACAGCTATTTTGTACGAAATCCTGCAGTTGTGAGAGCCCATGCTGTTTTCTTCAGTGTGGCACTGAAGCACTGCAGTGTTTCCAACATGTAATACCCTATGGAAGGAGGCAAAACTGAAGAAGAATACAGTGTACATGTGTGCTTTCTTTGTCCAATTGAATCACAGCCTGCATGTGGCAGTGAATCTGCTACAGGCTGGGAGCAAATCTGGTACAGGCTGGGGTCTTCTTCCATGTGTTCTTTTCTATCAGACATCTGTAGAATAAGATTAATATATTTAGCTACTCTTCTATTTTTTTTAAAGAAATGAATCCTTTCAACATGATTTCTGATAGAATCACATTGCCTAATTTCCCATGTTTGAAGTGCCCTTTTCCTCTGCTTCTCTCTAAATGAAATTACTTCAAATTCATTATTCATAGCGTCAAGACAGAGACCCAGCTGTAGAAAGACATGAGGTTTCTTTCTTTGAAAGTCTTTTGAAATCCTCAGATTTAGCTTAAATATAACAATATCTCATGATAGTGTCAGCAACTTTGTTCTAGAAGAGTACAGTGTAGGCTAACTTGGGAAGACTAGGAAGCTGACTGTTACAGATATGTATTTGTGACTAAGGTGATAACTTTTTTCCTCTGCCATGGTGAGTTCTTGATTAAAGTTTCTGGAAGCTGTGCACACTACATAATCAACAAACGTGCTAATCCTTGGCCATAAAAAATGCTAGCTTGCTAGTGTGTGCACAGTTTTTGCAATGACCCCCTTTTTCTGCTGAAAATAATGCCAAAGATCAATGTTTTCCTATTCTGTATCTGTGAAGAAAATCCAAATAGTGATTTCAGATGATGAATTTTCATAGCTTTCATCTAGATATAAATGTATTAATATTCATTAGGTTTATTAGTATTCTCAGGGAGTAATAATCCTCAATTTCAAACAAATATATTCAAAGCTGCTTGTTTCATAGAGCACACTGATGAAGAAAAGGAAATCTCACAAGTTTCAGGATTTAGCTGAGGAGTTTGGTTTACATGAACAGTCAGAGACTTTGGATGAGGAATAAGCAAGCTTGTCTTCTTTTAATTTGTTTTCATCTCTTAGAAAATATTGGGCATGTGAGAGTTTGACTCAGACTATTGTGACGTTTCCAGTCTTTTAATGAAATAACATATGTCCACATATATATATGTATGAAACTTGTGTGAAGCTTTCCTTGGAGAGTTTTGATAAAAAGTGCAAGAAAGTCTTCCACATTTGTGTCCAGTGCAACACATTTTCTTATGTGTCTTTATCCATTTTTGCAATTACAAAGTTAGGGCTGTCGCGTATGTGATTGTTTAGGCTACATGTTTGTGCTGTCTGAATTACTGAGTTTTGTGGTTTGCTAAGAGATTTTTATTCACTTTCTAAGAAGAGAAAAAAGCTAACATAGATTACCCACAAACTGGGTGAGCAATCTAACCCTGAGTTAGTTGAAGAAGGGACACCATGGCATCGACAGTCACTTCAGAAAACTAGTACAGTGATTTTTCTGTCTAGCAGGTTTGAATAAGTTTTGCGAATGTTTAACAACAAATGAAACCACTTGTTCATTAATTCAGTACTAGTTTGATATTTTTAGTTCTGTTGCATTGTGGTCATTTAACCCTGGCTGAATGCTGGATGCTCACCAAACCTGCTCTACCGCTGCCCTCTTCAAGTGGACAGAGGAAAGAAAATATAACGAAAGGTTTGTAAGCTGAGGTAAGGGCAGGAAGAGATCACTCACCAATTGCCATCACAGGGCAAAACAGACTCAACTTTGGGAAATTAACTACATTTATTACTAATGAAAATTAAAGTAGGGTAATGAGAAATAAAACAAATCCTAAAATCACCTTGCCCCCACCCCTCCCTCCTTTCTTCTACCTCCTCCCCCTAGAGGTGCAGAGAGATGGAGGATGTGGGTTATGGTCAGTTCATCACAGGTTGTCTCAGGGAGAGGAGTCCTTTCCCTGATCCAGTCTCCCTTCCACAGGAGACAGTCCTCCATGGACTGCTCCAACGTGAGTCCTTCCCACAGGCTGTACTTCACAAACTGGTCCAGTGTGGGTGCAGTCCTTCAAACAGGCTGCTCCAGGGCAAGTTCTCCACAGGGCTACAAGTCCTACCAGGATAACCTGCTTCAGTGTGGGCTCCTCTCTCCCTGGGCTGCAGGTCCCTGCCAGGAGCCTGCTCCAGCACCGACCTCCCACAGGGTCATATTCTCCTTTCAGGCATCCACCTGTTCCAGTGTGGGTCTCCTCCACAGACTGCAAGTGGATCTCTGCACCTCCACAGGTGTCCATGGACTGCAGGCGGACAGCCTGCATCACCATGGTCTTCACCATTGGCTGCAGGGGAATCTCATCTCTGGCACCTGGAGCATCTCCTCCCCCTCCTTCTTCACTGACTTTGGGGTCTGTAGTGCTGGTTCTCTCATGTGTTCTTGCTCCTCNGACCTCCCACAGGGTCATATTCTCCTTTCAGGCATCCACCTGTTCCAGTGTGGGTCTCCTCCACAGACTGCAAGTGGATCTCTGCACCTCCACAGGTGTCCATGGACTGCAGGCGGACAGCCTGCATCACCATGGTCTTCACCATTGGCTGCAGGGGAATCTCATCTCTGGCACCTGGAGCATCTCCTCCCCCTCCTTCTTCACTGACTTTGGGGTCTGTAGTGCTGGTTCTCTCATGTGTTCTTGCTCCTCTCTTCTCTGGTGTAATTCCTTTTGCACAACTTTCTTTCCTACTGTCCTAGTTCAGCAGAAGACACTGGTTATCACTGTGTGGGGGGTGATCAAGGCTGTGTATTCTACACNTCTGTTATCCCAAAGGCTCTACCACCACTGCTGATGAACTTGGCCTTGCTCAATGGTCAGTCCATCCTGGAGCTGGCTGGCATTAGCTCTGTCAGACATGGGGGAAGCCTCTCAGAGAAGTCACCCCTATAGACCTCTGGTTACCAGAAACTTGCCCCATAAATACAATGCACACAAACATATAAGTGAAGGTGCAGGATCTTTGCAATTTGTAACAAAAATACAGAATTTGTTTTTCTATTTGTTGCTTAACATGGTGTGTCTATCGTAACTGTCACTCTTCTTACTTGTAGTGTACGCAAAGACAGTAATATTATAATACAAAAAAAGAATTAAAACTGTCTTTGCATGCCAAAGAAGCGACTGCTCATTTTTAATAAGCCATCTGTTTCATTTAGAATTTGGCTGTTTATAAATTTCTTTTAGTCAGCAAAATATTGGCTTCTTCTACTAATATAGAGAAAAACCCATTAGCTCCAACTAATAAACTGTATTCTGTTTGCACTGTAAAAAAACAACAAACCCACTGATTAAAAGAAAGTTACAGTGTGAGGCACGATGTTAAATATTTGTGGTCAGATGAAGCCATGTGGAGTAGAAGGAGGTGGATGAGCAAGGGAGTGCAGTACCTGTCTAGCCCCATGGACAAACCTCCACTACACCATACTGGTCAGCAGCATGGTTGGGAAAAGGAAAGGAGGAGGGAATCTAAGTAGTTACAGTGATGGTCTGTATTTCCCAAGATACTTCAAGAGGAGTTCCAGGGCACAGAGTGCTCACAGAATGAAGTTTAAAACAATACTCAGTACTGAAATTGCTGCAAAAGTTTCTTGTTCTCATGCCACTTTGGAGGGCAGGGGAGACACAGCAGAAGATCATATTTCAGTGGTTAACAGCTGACTTTCCATGAGAGTTTTACTGGATAAAGTATACTGATTGTGGGTTTGCAAGGCCCCTGGTTTGTGAAGTTTGCAGCATGAGCAAGAGAGCATATGCAAGGCAAGAAAGGAATATGATATAAAGGCCAGCACCACAAGGCCTGGGAAGAGAGGCTGCAAACATGATTCCTCCTTACCAAAGGGAAAGTTGAGAGATGTCTTGAGGGAAGTGCTCCCTCAAGACACCACATGGTTCTTCAGCAAGGCTCTTGCTGAGGATTTTCCAATCTAGCTGAGAAAGGCACAAGATGGCTGCAAACTGAAGTTAGAAAAAATGAATCCTGAAAGAAGATGTGGTTTCTTAGCAGGGAGAAAAGTAATAATTTATCAAGGAATGTGGTAAATTCAGCATCTCTTGATGTGTTTATGGCAAAAGTAAAGCACATCTTTTAGGAGAATACTTAATCAAGCACTCAGAATTTATACAACTTGCAATGGGTTGTGCTGTGTGCTTGTGATTATTTTTCCTTGGTTCTGGAGCCAGTGAATATATGAAGTACTCCATTTATTTTCTTTCACAGAAAGAGAATAAAATACCCTGCATTGTCCCAGCATATTCACTGCTACTGCTGTTCTGCATTAAGGAATGCCTATAACAAATTCTCATTATTTAGAGTTTCTGACAATTGCCTGCAGTGGTCAGACATTATTCCTTTTCAGTACAGATTTGCCTGAAAATATTTTGTTTGAGACTGGTTGGGGGTGGCAATTTGCTCTTGAAAGTTAAAATCGTTCTTTTTGGTTGTTCAGTTCATTCTTTCCACATGCTCAAGGTCTGCCTGATGGCCATTTTTGGGGGCAGAGAAAAGTTCCTCTTCTACTTGGGCACCGTGATGCCTCAAGTCCCATGCTGTGCATCGATGCTCAGGGCTGATCCAGTCCTGCACGAGCCCCTGAATGCACCCAGAAATGTCACCCTGGCCCACGGCATGGCATGTTGGTAGCTGCCCACACCAGGAATCTGCAGGGTTTGGTGCTGTGCTCCACCTGTGTTCTCCTATTACTTGTAACACAAAGGGCACTGGCATCGCCTGCCCATCCTTTGCCAGTCAATGCACTGCTCTTGCAGGGCTGCAGAAGAACACGACCAGCCTGGGCTGAGTGGCAGGGCATGACTGCACAGTCTCTCCCTTATGAGAGACTTGAGGACAAATGAAGGTTACTGGGAAAAGCAAAATGAGAAAAATGCTTCCAGCTTTGCAGTAAAGGAAAGCTAATGAAATTATCTGTTTGTCTGTTCTGGCAACAATGAAGTGACAAAACATTGACAACATTTTAAGAAGTGTGGTGGTCACATAACAGTACATGTAATTTCAGTCCACTTATAAAGCTACCTGAGTTGCTGCAAAACTTATGGAAAGTAGATTAATCTGTTAAATTTTATAGCTTTTGGAAGTAATTTCAATAAAATCCTCTTGGTTTCATTATTATACTAGAATTTTCTCTAGAGAAATTGGTATTTTATTATGATGTTTGTCTTGGACTTTAATGAATTGCAGTTTAAAGTACCCAATTATTTTTGCTATTAAAAAAGTCAGAATGCAACCTGATTAAGATGTTAGAAATTCTGACTTAACTATCCAAACACTTCCACTTGGTTAGTAGAAAAATTTGGATCCAAATTTTACTGGCAGCCAGCAGGCTTGTAATTGGGTTAAAAATAAGCAGGGAACTAGTTTGAGAAAAATAAGAACTAAATCATTTACTCATGCCTCTGCACATTTTGTGCCTTAATGTATTCTGATTTGAAGGGTTTTGTTCTCTTTTGGTTTTTTTAAGGGAGCTTTTGATAAAAATCATATGGTAGGTTATACCCTTGTTTTTCTGTTGTGGGAAATCACGTTCAAAATTTTCTTAATGCAATTCTGCTTTGGAAAACAAGAAGACAGGCAGTACAAAAAAAAAAGATTTTGAATGCTACCTTAATTTAGGGGTGACTATAACAGATACATCAATTTAAATACTTTCCACAATTCAATTGATTTCTTTGTTGAATGTGAAACTTAATAAATCATGCCTGCTAGCGTAGTCCATTAAATGAAATACATAATGTGGCCAATTTAATGTTCTCCTAGGAACTGGATGGAATCTTGGCCCCATGGAAGTCAATGGGAGTTGTGCCACTGGCTTCAGCAGATCCAGGTTTTTTTCACATCAGTTTTGAATATGCGTGACTAGTGTGCTTGATTTGCAACCTTAATGTTTAGTTTTGCACTTACATTGGAAAAGAACATTTTAAATCCTATCAGGAAGGAAGCCAATGCATGTTCTTAAACCTTTGGTATTATTTCCTTTGGAAGACCTAGACAGAGAATATCTATTTTTTGTTTTATCTGATGGCAATATGCTGTACTGAAAGGAAAAGCATTTCAACGTGAATTCAATTTTGTGTTTTCATATGTATGTGTATTTGAGTGTGTGCATCCTACTGATGTTATTTCCTATTGACTTAAGATACAGTTAAATATGGGTGACAGGCACGATAGGACTTTTCTCTGTAAATCTTTGCCCATTAGGAATTGAAGGCTGGTAAGAAAACCAGTTCTTTTTTGGTATCTGGAAATTCACAGCAGATGGCCCCAGTTCTCTCATTTACACCATTCTGATTTCACTGATTTAGGTTGTAGTAAATCCTGATTATCCAGCTATGAAAGCAGGATCAGGACCGACATTTTTGACAACTGGCTCTGACTATAAAAAACAAGCACTCTGTACAAAGGAGCAGTTTGTAGCTCTAATAAAAACCATGGGATTTTTTCTGCTTACTTCACTGGAATGTGGATGTCACCAAATGTAGTGGGGTTCTTCTGTAGTAGCCTGCATTCACATTCTGGTAATGAATGATGGATGGAATAAGCCAGAGAAATAAAAAATAAAAAAAAAAGAAATCTTACCATTTATAGAGCAACCTGATGTAATTAGTGTTTGCAACATTTTCAAAAGTGGGTTTTGTTTGTGTGATTTTTCACTGCTTCTGCAACTTCTGTGAGGGAAGAGCAGTGAAATCTATGCCCAATGTACCGTAGGAAAAGACCTGATCTGACAAAATAGAAGAGCAGATTTAATTTCCATTTTGTGTGAGAGATATTTAGCATCTCTGCTAAGCTGTAATATGGCACTGTGCTGAAATCCATAAATGCATAACTTTCCTAAACTGCAAATTTAGTTATCCTGAATTTGCTGGGTTTCCATAAAATTGCTGTAGAAGCTTTGTGGTAACAGAATTCTACATAAATGCAATTTGCAGGTTTGTCACTTTTTCAGCTATATTTTCCATCCTTCTCATCTTTGTGTTATGGAGAGATACTGACTTTGTGGAATCACTGCAGAAAGTTATAAATGATGTATGAAATGAGAAATCCCTGCTCAGAGCACAGCACTTAATCTACGCTATTTGCTGTGAAAGTCAGCTCAACTGCAAGCAGAAAAGCCCACCAAATCCAGAAGCTACAGACTAAGAAAACTGAAGCACACTCTAAGTATTTTTTTTTCACTCTGTACCTGGGATAATCCAGGGCATGGTACTGCAGCTGCAGAAGGTCAGGGGGAGGGCAGACATTCACAGCTTAGATGTGCTGAGGCGTTCTGCACTGGCTGGGGGTTGAGGAGACTGTCTTTAGCTGAGAGAAAAAGCTTCTGTGCCTGTGCTTAAATGGGAACGGGGGATACATAGGTAGCGGCTGTGCTGCAGCAGAGGAAGCAGACTTAATTCCAACAATACTGCATGACCAGTAATGAAACAATATTTAAAATGCCCTAGGATTTTGCAAGTTGAATGCTCAGTGTCTTTGTGCATGTAGTTGTCACAGCATGTGTGCAGGTTCACTTATCAGCACAACACAGTTTAGTTCACCTTGTTAGACCAGCAGTGACACTGCAGCAGGCACAGAATCCACAACAGTTGCTCCCATCCTGCAGAATCCAGCCCATTGGAGAAGCAGGTGCTGAAAGAGCAAAAGGTAATCCTGAAAGGATGCAGTGATTTCCCTCTCCTCACCCATTACAGATTTTTTCAGACTCCTGCACAAAAGCTGCACTTCTGTGCTGGGGTTAGGGAGGCTACTGCTTGTTGATTGAGCCTTTCTGTAAAGACGGGATTTTTTGCAGTTATTGTCTAAACCTCTGTTTTCCATGAAAATTGCTTTGACAGAAAGGTAAATTAGCCTGGTCTATGAATAGGAACAATCAGCCATTTTGTGGCACAAGTAGCTTGCAAATAACTTCAGTGGTTCCTAAGAAACATCTCTGCAAGGCATTTGTAGAGGGGAATACAATATAATAGGTAACAGCAAGCCTTGGCTTATCATGCTGTTTATTTTCCTTGTTCTCTCTGCTCTGCTGTGGACTCCCTGTCTATTGTGGCTAGCCACGAATGATGGTGAAGGAAACGTCAGCTTCTGTAATCCCAGAGTCAAACCTGGGCAGGAGGAGAGAGCAGCTACCTCCTGGTCACAGGCAGGAGTGGTCAAATTCTAATCTTGGCTTTGGTAAACAACTTTTCTGGGAAGCTGTCTCTGTTGTTGTCCCCAGTAGCTTACTACAGGGCTGTCTGTGGTTGCAGACACACACAGCTGCTGTGCATCCTGGATCAGCCTCGAGATCTGAAGGATGAAGTGTTTAAATGTGCGCAGAGGGTCAACTTGGAAAGACCAGGATTTATTTACAGGACAGCTGGCCTGCAGTCTAGCACACAGAGCTACTGCTTATATCCTACATAAAATAGATGACTTGGCACTTGGCAAGTGCTACAGGTATTGCTAAAGATGTGTTCCTTGGCTCATCCATCTCTTGCAAGGTGCAGAGGAACTGTGGCAGCTATATAAAGAGTTTGGGGAAAAATAGAGACACATGAGTAATGGAGTAGTAAAACTCAGTTCAGCTCCTTGGCACTGCAAACTCACAGCCAAGTACTGGGGTCTTAACTTGCAAAAAAAAAAAAAAANCTGGAGAAATCAAAGGGAGTTTTATCTTAGAGAGCCACTCAATTGCTTCCTTGTACTAGGGGTAGATGTTCAGCAGTGAAGTTCCCTTTCTTTGGCTGTACTGGCTGTGACTGGAGGCAAGTATCTCCTCCTGGTATCACAAGTGATACAAGTTAATCAAAACCACATTTCTAACAGCTAGAAAAATCTGCCATATTATTAGGAACAGCTTCTAAAATGCTGAAGAAAACAATAATCAACTGCTAAAGCACTTCTTGGGGAACTGAAGGGATTTATAAATAATCATTAGAATAAACTGCTCCCTGCCGTGAGGCACATCTCTTATTATGTCTGCTATGTCCCTTTTGGCTTTCTCAGTGCATCATCAAGCATGGATTAAGGTCAAATAAATTTAGGATGAGTGAACACAACAATCTTGACTAAGTTTCCAGAAATGCAAAGGACATGATCGACGTGACCTTGTGAGTGAACAAATGCAATGTATTCAATTCCACTAAAATACTTGGATTTCAGCTCATTCATGAGACTCTCTCTCAAGAAAGATCTATTGACAGCATCACTTTGCTACTAAATACACACATATTATGTTTAGAATGATACATATAATTATGTCGATATAATGAGAAATAATTATGGTGGAAGTGAATATGCTTCCTTCCTATTTTTAAAGTACTTCATTGTTCATATGGTGTTCATGTTTGAAATTGTATCATTTGTGGGAACACTCTAGATGCAAGCAAACAAGCCCTATGTTACATAATATTCTTATGTTTATTCACATTTCTCTTTAAAAGAAGCTAAACTCCTGGAACAAGCTTTTATTGAGTGTGTTTGGTTCCAGTGTTGTGCGGTTTGTACTGCCCTTAAAATTGTGACATTAGTGCTAATTCTAACTAAACATTTTTTTGGCTTAAATAGATCTTCCTGTTGTTTATTCCTAGATGTGTTTCCAGAAAACACCAAGTTTCCAGTTGCTGGCTTGCTAAGCCCAGGGCTGTTCACCTGCCATTCCAAAAAAGCCTCTCAGGTGGGATGATGTGGAGCTGGCAGAGGACGCCTGTGCGAAGTGCCTTCAGCAGCATCAGAGCTGAAGGAGAGAGGGCTGTGGGTCCATCTTGGTTCAATCTCTGCACTGAAAGAAGATAACAAACCTGACAGCCATGTGTAGAGAATGCTGACCAAACATGAAAAATGAAACTTCATCAGAAGACATAAATAAATTAGGAGCAAGAAGTGCTGGTGGGAGCTTCCATAAACCTAGGCAGGGAAAAGTAAGGGGAAAAAGAAATGAAAGAGAGCAGGGCAAGGCATCTGCTGCAAGCAGACAAAGCACTGTTTCAGCATCTTCAGTAAAATAAAATACAATTTCCCCAAAGAGAAAACCTTCAGATGGCTCTCTGGGCTTCCTTACCATGGGCAGAGGGACACTTCCCTGTGGTGGCCAGCTCTCCATGCAGAAATGAAATCACAGGCTCCCCCAAGGAAACCAGTTATTACTTGCAGCCTCTCTCTATTCTTTGTCAGTGTGCTGAATGGATTCCCCATCCTGTGCTGTTTTTCAGCCTCGCTTCTGAGCTTTATCTTCCAGACTTTTGTTGACCTCCTGTGTATTTTGCTTTATCCTCTGGTTTCTCAACTAATGTTATTATTGATGTATCAGGTTGTTTCCCTCTCTGCCCCCCCCCCGAATACAGTCTGTATGTTTTTGTAGCTCTGCACACCAATCTTGCATTTCATAATGGGTACCGAATTGAGCAGTTGTTAACTGTAGATGCTGTTGTCTGTTCGGCAAGTTACAATAGCCGGAGTGTTTAAGGTGTGTAGCTAAAATCTATCCCAAGCTATAGGTAAAGACCAATAATGTTTCCAGTGTTTGTTTGGACATTTTTGCTTTGTTTTACATTAGAAAAATATGCTTTATCATTTTGAGGATAGAAAGGGAACTGATTGCAATAAAAGCAGAACAGGATTTATAATATGTTGTTATAAATAAAGCCACGCTGCTCTGACAAATTATGTAAAACATGGCATGTTACATTGTTCTGTTCTTCTCATAATCTATGGTGCCATATGGCCTTAAAAAAATAAGCCTATTATATGGATTTCTGCAGCATAATTGGCATTGACACTTATATTGATTGAATAAATGAAATAACATGCACAGTTCTAACAATCTTTGCAGATTTGTAAGATTACAGCAGTGATGATTCTATGTCAGCAAAAAAGTCTTTAGGAATCTAAAATGAAGCCACAGCCAGTTCATTAATATACATATGTTTGAAATTGTAACCCTAACAATTGAGTTCTCTGCACTGAACACTATAATATATATTGTCGTGAGCTATATGCCCTCAGATCATTTCTGTGAATTACAAGAAAATTATGGAGTGGAGAACATTTTATTATTGTGCTTTTCATCCAGGGATACAGCCTTTCACTGATGAAAATTGAAAACACTGAAAATTAAAATGCAAATGCATTTATCAAAAGAAGAGGAAAAAATTGAATCCTGACCTTTAACTGCTTTTGCATTTTACTTCTTCAAATAGCAATTTTGATACTTACATCTCAAAAGCGCAAGCAGTCAGGCTCTGTAATATCTATTTGGATTCTTACTAATAAGTGACTGGCTGTTTGTTGCTGGGGCTCTGAAGGTTTGTTTTAGTAAAACAACATGAAAAGCTGTGTGTGTGTTTATTTGTGTGGTTGCATATTCTGCGAGACAAACAAAATAATTATACATTTATTTCATGTTTCTCTCCTTTCTGTTAAACGTGTTCTTTTCATGTTTTTTTACAGGGCAATGCTGCATTAAATAGGGTGTGAGTTACTCTTATCTTTGTAGAAAAGAAAGAAAAGACAGAGAAACAGCAATGCGCACTAGAAGCTTCTTTACATGAAATTTAGCACTTAATAGATGAGAAAAATGCATAATTTAAGATTTATTTAAACTGGATTTTTTTTACCTTTAGATTCAAAAAATATGTATTTTTTTTGGTTAGCATCCTGACTTAACTGATGATATGTTAGCAACCCCTAAGAAGAAGCTCATCCATATGCTGAAGAAGACCTTGGGCTCAATTTCCTGCAGAGGAAGAGTGTTGGGCAAAGCATGGAAGCAGGTAGGCTGTGAAGCAAAGTGGGACAACATGTACCTCTGGTGCTGCTGTGTAATGTAAGGCAACAAGAGGTTGATTGTATTATCTGAATGGAGAATGTGCCTGTTTGTGCAGTCCTTACTGTATACACAGTCAGAATAGTTGACTCCCTGTAGCTAAAATCCATCCAAATCCTCTACAAGTGACACATGGATAATGAGTAGGTAAATCCTTTGTATAACATTTTTGCTGCTTTTGTAATTCTTTTTTTTTTTTTGTTAACATTGGAAAAATAATTGTTCTGGTGGATATTTTCTGAACTCCTCCATGCTGAGTAACAGTGTTAGACCCTGACAGAATTAAGGACCTGACAACAAAACTTCTGCCTATGTGTAATTACTAAAAAGACACCAGAAGAGGAAATGGACACTCTGCTTCCTTCCCTGCCTTACACATATCCCTAGTGACTCTGGCCACATAGTGGGATGCTGGTGTGGTCAGTCACCATGAGTTTTCAGATGTTCTGTCCTGCTTCTCCCAGCTCTATGCACAGGACTTCCAGCCCCAGAAGGAAAGAAAGGGGACCATTACCCGGATCATGTCCCTGGATGCAACTTTTGAGTTATACTTCAACACAAATCATACCTCCACGTGGGCAGATAGAGATTCCCTGACTGGCCAGTTTTAAAAGGATTGGAGAAATTTTGAGCAGTACCTTATAGCAGCTGTTGCTTCCTCCTGCCATTGCTATGGGTAAAATATCCCTCATGAGGGTGGTGAAGAAGAATGAGTGCCAGTTTTGACTGACCCTCCCACCCCATTGTGATGAGAAGTGGAAGGCAGTCTTTGATGGGGATTGGTACTGCACTGAAGGAATCCATGTATTTTTCTGCAGTTTTATCCTCAGCGTGTCCATGATTAGGCCATTAACAGAGGTCCATTATTTTCAGATCCTCTGTAATTTCTGTGCTTAGCTTGGAAGAATTCAAACAGAACATCCAAAATAAAGTAGGTGTTTTTTGAATCTTTGGCTTGACTGTGTCTGTCTACTTTAGTCTTCCCCATTGTATCTGGAACACAGTTTTTACTTTTCCTTAATATTTTTAAATAACTTTCAATTCCAAGGTGGTAAGTCAGCATAAGAGACACACACAGTACTATACATAACACAATGACAATCACAGAATAATTGACATAAAGGAAAAGTTATTGCCTTTTAGGATCTCAGGTACTAAAATGGTTGAGAAGTTTCTGGATTCATATTTCAAAGAAAAGAACTTGTCAAGTAGAGATTTAAAAATTAATATCTACCTATGTTAAAAATGTTCCTAGTGTATTTTTTATAATAAAAGAAAATCTGTTTTCATAATCTTTATTTAAAATAAATTACTTAAAATTGTTCTATCTTTTTTTTGTAGGAAAAATCCTTTCTTTTTAGTTCTATTAAGGCATTTGATATTTCTTTTTACTTTGAAAGGAAAATTGCTTCAATGTTTCAGATGTTTCAGACAGTGGAATGTCTTGGGCTATCAAAACAGAATACAACAGTCACGATCAGAAACATTTTGCTTTAGCATGTAAGCTATTATTTCTATAAAATCATTGATATTCTTAGGATTTAACAGGCATGTTTAGAGAATTTATTTGCATCTCTCCAATGTTTTATGCATTTCTTGTTCCAGTTTCATCTTTGTTATTTCTGTTCCCCTGTCTTTCTTGAATTTATGATTAATGTTTCTTTAGGCAACAAAACAATACATTCCAGATCAAGAGTTATGCAAAGACATAGCATATTTTAAGAAATAAAATGAGTCAATAAAATACCAGTATATAATAGCAAGTTTCCTCTCCATGCAAAAGATCTTGTAGGCAAAAGTTATGCTTAGACCAAAATAACAACTATTCAAAGAGGAAGGAAAAATGGAACAGCAAGAGTTGTTTGTGGAAAATTCCAGTCACTACTTGGATCTGGATGCAATTGGTGAAAAGGACAAAAGAACTAATGGCATGGATTTAATGGATCAAGTTTCTCTTCTGCAGTTCATCTCTTCATTAATGGCCCATGAAAAGTGAAGACCAAGAGATTTGGACCAAAGAGCTGCCAGAGACTAAACCAACCATTACCTTTTGAAAGATTGCATCATTGATGCTTTAAATTAAAACTTTATTGCCATTGTAAAATGTCTGTGAGTTACCCAGGGAAAATAAAATATATGGTTTTCAGAGGGTGTTCATTATTTTTTCAGCTAAAGAAGAAGTGTCCTTTCCGCTTGGGAGCAGTGTGAAATGGAGCCCTCCATAGGTCTTTCTTAGCTGAGATTCCTGGCCAAAGACTATTCTACCTTTGCCATCCACATCTGTTTTTTTGTTCCTTTTGAAAGAGTTGAACCAAGCTTTGGGTCACATCTGCAGGCCCTCCTCTAACAGTAAAATAAAAAGAACCATATTTATTTATGGAAGAAAGACAGTAATTTTCCAACTGATCTAAGACAAAGATGAGGGTTGTTTAGCCTGAAGAAAAGGAGATTCAGGGGGGACCTTTTGGCTCTCTATGACTGCCTGAAAGAATGTTATAGACATCTGGGTGCTGGTTTTCTCCCATGAGCCTGTTTCCCATGTAACAAGTGATAGGGCAATAGGAAATGGCCTCGAGTTGTGTCAGGGGAGGTTTAGACTGGATATTAGGAAACATTTCTTCACTTAAAGGGTGGTCAAGCACTGGAACAGGCTGCCCAGGGGAGCGATGGAATCACCATCCTTGGAAGTGTTCAAACACATGTGAATGTTGTACTTAGGGACACAGTTTAGTGGTGGACTTGGCAGTGTTGGGTTAGTGGTTGGATCTCAGAGATTGTTTCTGACCTTAATGATTCTACGATTCTATGATAGTATGGTTTAGTGGTGAATATGGCAGTAATAGGTTAGTGGTTGGACTTGGTGATCCTAAAGGTCTTTTCCAACCCAACCAATTTTGTGATTCTCTGATTCTATGGCACAGCCTCTTCCTGCATCTAGCACAGTGGTGCCCTGGGAGAAAACCCCCCCGTGCCAGTCTGCTCTGCACATACTGGATTTACACCTGAAAGGCAAATACTTTGAGATCTAAATACCAGCATGGTCCACAGGGATTTGAATCAGTGATTTTTGGTCTACAATTCACAGACAGGACTGCTGGGGGCTTAGTGCCCACAGCTGGAGGAAGGACCCAGGCAGGCACCTGTGGAGAGCATCGACTGCCTGTTCAGCAACCAAATATTCTTTGTGCGAAGGAGAAGGTAATTATTTTAATGAAGATTGAGAGGTTTGGAGCTCCATACTGTGGCTCAGGAGCATTCAGACCTAGCTTCAAAATATTGGTGTGCCAGAGGAATACCTTTATATAATTGCTGTGTGCAGTGGCACAGCTTAGCTCCAAAGAACTATTTTATGCTGGACAAAATTGCTCACACAGGCACTCAGTCACAAGACCTCCTGTTTCTGAACAACACTTACAGTATCCAGGTAGCTTGAAAAACAGCCACTTCTCTATCAATAGTGGGGAATGTAGCATCTGTAGTTCTGCTCAGGAATTAAGGGGACTGCTCTCCAGGACACAGTATAAGGATATCCTGCAAAAATGATGTAGGTGCTTAAAATTGGCAAAACTAAAGTGAATATAATGAGAGCTGCAATTTTCAAATAGTTTTCTTGGGTCTCACTTACATATGGAGGAATCCAAACTCCACAGCTACCTGATATTATATGATTGTGGGTTTGCTTTGTTTTAATTGTTATTTTTTAATAAATTTTTAGTTATTTTACAGTAAAAGTTGGATGACTTGTGAAGAGTCTTAGAGCCTCTGTCTCACCTTCCTGTCCTGCTCAAGATGGTTCAAACCCAAATCTCTCACCTTTCCTCCATATGAGAGGCCCAACCACGATGATGCTGGTACAGGTGCTGGAGTGTGATGTGAAGGGCCAGAAAGTGGCTATTCTCTCTCTGACTGAAACTATTACACTGCATAGAAAAACCTTTCCTAATAAACAGATCAACAAGGTACCAAGAGGAAATATGATTGCATCTTCTAGCAGTTTGTACAGTCACTTGGCAGAAGGAAATCTGCATAGCACCCCTTCACCAACATGTATGTGCATCCCTTTATGTGGAAAAATAATTGAAAATATATTAAAAAATCTGACCCTATGATCTTTGTTTCCACTTTTTATTTAATTGGATTGTGCACAAGTGGTCTGTGTAGGAGGAGCCCTCATAAGAAGCATGAAGATTTCCTTGCCGAATGGAAAGATGAAAACTTGCTCAATAAGCTGCTCTATGTGTCTCATGAGCTAAGCTCCAAGTTGACCTTATGATCCCACAAAACAAAGGGCTGCTTATAAAATATATCTTAATTTCAAAGTATGAAATCAAAACTAGTTGTCAGTGGCGATAGCTTCTGTGTATCCCTGTTGCTATCTACAGAGCAAGAGCGTGCAGGCAGCCTGAGAGGCTCCCTGGTAGTCTGTGCACAGCACAAACCTCTCAATAAAAAACTTTGACAGAAATTCATAATGTTCCTTCTCCCCATCTCTGTAATGTTTCTGTCCAGCTGAGGCCTGACTGCACAGGTATCCTGGTTTGTACAGCTGAGAAATTCAGGTCTCAGTGCCTTCCTGGTTTTATGCAAAGGTTTTCTTCAGGCTCTGCTCTGTTTCCTAAATTTGAGCCTTCTGTGCTTTACTGACGTGCATTTATGGCTGGACAATTCCCAGTACTGGGCAGCAGTATGCGGAGCTTTTCACGAGGTTAGAAAATGAATCCGAAACTTAACAAACCATTGTCTATCTCATTATATGCATCTTCAGAGCGCCAAGAGCAACCTACACAGTGCCACTGTTCTGTGGATTAATTCACAGCTGATGAAAGCAGATTGTTCTTTAAAGCAAAAGCTCTGTCTTTGGAATGTACGGTCATGAGCCTCACTGCCCTGCATTACCCAGTGCCTGTAGGAGTCACAAGACTTTCGAGGATGTGGCTGCCAATCTAGCCCCAGTAAGCACGGTATCCTTTATGCCTGGGTAACAAATTGACTTAAAGGAGCATTCATTTTTTGGCTGGCACTTTTCCCTCCAGTTTTTTCAGATGGATGAATATCGTGGCAGCTAAGGACAGATGAAGGTTTGAAATATTACAAGCAGAAGCCTTTCACTAAGATAACACAAGCCCATTTTTTGCAAGCACATCTCTGAGAAGGAAATAGGTTAGAGATTATAATAAGAATTTTTTCTAGCTGTAAAATTTTGTTAAGATGCTGGAAAAAAAGAAAACAACCTACCCAGTAAACCTATCAAACTTAGCTCAGTACTGAAACTCCAGTCGTAAGACAATACTATTTGAAATTGCCACATCATTCAATTCTAAGTGATTTGCATACCAAATGCAAAAAAATTATTATTTGGAAACTTCCTCCCTCCACCCCTCTGAGACATACGGTGAGACAGTAACAGAAATGATGGATGTAGTGGATGATTGCTTGCTGAACCAGTGTGTGAGAAACTATGCTAGGAATAATTCATGTCAAGACATGGTCTTAACTAAAAGACGTATTAAAAACAACATCTTGACAGGTTTAATATCTTACATGATACACATAATCCTTGACTTCTAAGACGTGATTATCTCCAAACATGATATTTCAGTAGAACTTCAGTTTTATGAAAAGATCTCAATTGATGCTTGATCTAAAGTTAAATCAACCTTTCACAAAATAAAGGAAACTTCAAGTAATTTTGGACTCATCTTTATCCAATACTGCTTCAAATCAGTAGTAATTCTGCAGCAAAAATGGAGTAACAATGGGATGAAAGAGGTGAAAGTAACCCAGTAAACAGGATAATGAGGCATTTTGGATGCAAATGCATTTCATATAAACAAAGGATTTAATGCTTTGCCATGCTAAGAACCCACTGATGCAAAGAAAAAAGCTATGTCTATTAATACAACAGTCATGTATTTCTCATGTAGTTTTGTTGCCTATATTTTATCAAAGGTGAAATTTTACATTAATTAAAGTGACAAAAGATTAAGTTAAATGCTTAGCAAGTATGAAAATCAGATGATACTAATGAGTAAAATTGGCACTTTTTACCGCAATGATTATTTCATGGTTGTTGTGACAGATCAGTAATGGTGGCTTGTAAACTGGCCACTTACTTGTACCTCACCATGAGCAGAGATCCTGGGTGAGGGGACAAGGGCTGGGCTGGGCTGGGACGTAGAGACAGGCTGAGTTAGCACTGCTCCTGACCTATCATGGGATCCTGGGCATGCCAGTTTTCTCATGGTATCTTTTGTTTGTCTCACAAGTTGAGGAAACTGTCCTTGACCAAAGAAACTTCTATTTTGCACAGTCACAGGCCAATGAAATCAGCTAATAATAAGTAAAGGTTACAAAGTATCTTCTATTCCATAGTGATTTTCCTCAAAATACAGCATCCCCAAGAACTGGAAAAAGGAGAGCTGAGATCAGCATGTAGAAGGGCCAAGTAATTTAGCTGTGTTTAATACAAGAGGTAATCAGTATAGGCATTGCCAAGGACAGGTATAAAGAAGATTGTCTCTCTCACATTCTTCTCTCTAAGATGTGCATCCACCTGATTTTTCAAATTAAATTGGTTCAAATTTAGCAAATGCTAGAGGAAAAAAGATCTTACTCATCCTGTAGTGACATGCAGTTTGACAGATGCTGACCAGATGGAAACACACATTCTTTTTTTTTCCAAGTGATCAAGTATTGTCAATTGAAAAGTATGCAGTTTTATGGATTGTGTTCCCCTCTGAAAAAGCTTGTTATTTCTAACCAGTGATGGGTTTATCTTTCTATAAATTAGACAAAGACTGAGATTTACCCAATGATGAAAGTATAACACACATTCCTGCAAACTAAGAAAGTCATAACAGAAACCCTGCAGTAATATTCAAAATGCCCAGTCCTCTCTTATTGCTATTTTTTATCAGTTTCCAAGTCTTGAACTAATAGAATCTAGATCATTAAATGGCAAATAAAAAGTATTACCTATCTATAATATGTCTTTCTATCTGGCAAGTCAAATCCCAGCTTCCTACGTCTTATATGTGAAATGGTGATTTTTTCTGCCAATGGCCATCTTGTCAGCAGCTTCTTATTAATATCTATAATCCTTTTCTCTGATGCCTTCCAACGTCCCATAACTTAAGAAACATATATTTCTGTGCACAAGCACTCAGACATAGCAACAGAAGGGAACACAGTTTTAGTGGCTCTGAGGAAGACAGTTTGACAGCCAACAGCCCCAGCTTTTGAAGAGTCTGACTTATCTGATTTTAGCTATAAATCAACCCTTAAATGTAACCAATTGGTGGAAAAATATGCAAGACTCCCCAAGAGTAATATGCAAGGAATAATGGAAAAGCAACGGAAAACTCATAAAAATAAGTAAATCAATATTTGAAGTGAAATAGTATCAGATAAACTATAGATTTCTGAAGAAATCCGGAGTTTAATTGAGGAGTGTCTAGCTTGCTCACTGTCATATGAATATGCAAATATTGGGTGTCACAAACTTTGCTAAAATGACCTCTCTACACTCATGCAAGAAATTAAAATTATTTTCATCCAATTCTGAGAGGGAACTTAGACACTCAGAAGTTAAATTTTGGAATCTGCTTTTGTAAGGAAAAATCATTATATTGTAACATTTGAGAGGCTATTTCAGCCAAACTACCTTTTTGATATTTCCCTTGGAATTTCATATGTAAGGATCTTGGTGTGCTATGGGAGCCCAGTGCTTGAGAAAAAGAGACATACAGGGTTCTCTGTTTTCAGCTGGTAGGTGTGTGGCATTGTCTTGGTTTCTTCCAAGTCCACAGAATAAATCACTTTACATTACCAAAGTGCCTGACACAACATAGCCCCAGAGCAACCTGGGGGGCTGATTAGGCTGTGGGCAGAGGCAAGCACAGAAAAAGGCAGAAGAACCATGGAGGGTAACGAAGAAATGTTTGTTGGCTGAAATTCTACCACTGGGAAGGGGAACCTGAGTGACAAATACACTTTGGTCCATGGGTTGGGGCAACATGTAAAGCAAAGATTAGGTAAAAGTTTGCTTAATCTGTGAATTTCATCCTTAAAAATATTCAGATCATTACTTCTTCCATATGAAATAAATGGGGGGTATATGAATCAGTAACTTTTATATTCCAATGTACAATTTTTTATAGTTTTTATTTTATTTTATTTTATTTTATTTTATTTTATTTTATCCTCCACCTGAACTGTGCAAAATGACATGCAGGATCAGACAATTAGATCCAACTGGTAAATTTTAATTCTTTTTAGGTTACTTTGCTGAGCACATGAGCAAACTGCAGCACTTCTTATAAACCATAGACTAATAACTCCAAACAAAAAAGGAGATTCAATCATCTTAGCTGGAACAAGGAGGTTGATACCTTTTTGTTTAGGACCTTTGTACATTGAGATAGCCTATTCTTTCAGAGGCACTTCTCTTGTGTCAGACAGATTCAACATATCAATGAATTTATAGGTGAGCTGAATCCAAGCTCAAATAAAAAGAGAAATAGAAGTTCTGACAGCAAACATCTAAGCAGTGAGAAAGTACCTTTCTATTTTGTTTCTGTTCTGTGTGAGTTTAGAAGACAGGAACAAACAGAAAGGTGAAGAAATAATAAAAAAAAAATACACGAGTAATGAGTTCCCTGTTTAATGCACTGAGCAATAGCTTGTAGACAGATTTCTATGAGTGCAGTGGATGTATTTTTCTGAAATTAGAAAGGTATAAAACCAACCCATAGGTTTGGTCCCACAGGATGGGATACAAAGCTGAGGTACATCAATAAAAATTGGATTAGATTTACAGCTCTGCCCTACTATCTAATTATAGCATGCTTGGAGATATATGGTAATTTATCAATAAAGAGAGACCTATTGAACGTGTTAGTCATAGGCTTCACACTGGACGCTATTTTCATTAATCAAGTAGGTAGATAGTTACACTCACCACCTTACTTTTAAAGAAAAGTGAGTTAAGTTTCTCCCTTAGAGTTGGTTCTGTCTCAGTGCCCAACCAGAATGTACACGAGTCAAGAAAAAAACATCTTTTGTTTATATGCAGGCCACGTTTGAATTTTGTGTTAGTCTAGTGGCTCCAGTTAGTTGACAGTAGACTGGAAGTTAGCTCTGCTTGTTGCATTGTGTTTGACATATTTGCAATGTGAGCAACACTGATCCTACATATAAGAAACATTCTCTAGATTGCAAACAAACCCACCAGATTCTCAAGGAAGGAGGAGTAAAGATTGCCCAGATGTCTTTGTTTTTATTCCTTTGCGTGTGCTTTATGATATAGTCTATAAATATGCAACTATATGTAAAAAAGTGCTTTGTGGAGAAGAGCATGTGACCACATATTTATATGCATTGACAGGCAAGAGGATGTTTTTTCGGATCAAACTTATTTGTGACTTTCTCAGTGTCGATTATTTCCATCAGTATTTTGCCCAAATGCCATCGTACTTTTTAAAAGACTTTTATTCTCTGAACTGAGGACATGACAGTACAGTTCAGCCAGATACACCATCGCTGCATATCCTCTCTGCCATGTGTATGGAATGTGTGCTGCATCTGTTTGTGGGCAGGTGCTCCTTGCCCCTATTTATTTTTCCCAGAAAATCCTACACTGGGCGGTCTTCCTTCTCAGCATGTAGGCTGGCTAGTACACACCTGGACATTATGTCTGGTCCCTCTGCCACAATGTTCCTCCAAAACCATCATTTTCCTTTGACAGTGGCAATCTCAGAGCTTATGATCTGTGCCAGGGATACAGAATAAGAGAGTTATGCCAGCACTGAAAAGCAGCCATGCAGCTGCTGCAAAAAGTGAGTGTAGGGATGATAGTGAAGACAGTAAATTGTTTGGAACACAAAATTTACAATTGTGATGAGGATTTGTCTGTTGACTGTTGTCATATCATTCATCAGCTATTTCTGGCCTTAGGCGACACCCATGCGGTTAGCTGTTAACAGCTTCAGTCTGCTTCCTTCTACTTTAGTTCATTGCTTTATTTTTGCTTCAGTACCTAAAATGTGAAGTTAAAAATGGATGTGAAGGTTTTATTTGTGGGTGCGTCATAAGTGGGGATTCACCCAGAAAAGTGTAAAATGTTAACTACTTATTTTCTTCTTGGTGTGTAAGGCTTGGTTGCATTAATGAAGGATTTTTTCACTCTTTAGACTATCACTTTTTTTAAGCCTGAAAAAGCATTGTCTTCTCAACTGCCTACTCTACGAGATATTACACACCACGTTCCTCAGATCCAGACTTGTCGGTGCCTCCAGAGCTCAAAAATCTTGAGATCATCCTGTCTTCAGAATTTTCTTTCTAACTTACCTGTCTCCTGTGAATGGAAACTTGCTTACCACTGGCTCTTCAATTGCTCATGGTCATGGCGTGGCCTTTTTTGAAAGTAAACACACTTATTTTATTAGCCCCAGGCTGGCACCCAGCACCCAGAAGGACCCAGCACCCTGTCTCCTGTGCTAAGTCAGAGAGAGCAAACCCCTACTTCCCCTTTGAATTTGGAGTGGAGTGGGTAGAGGTGATAAGTTCTTGTGCTGGAGATGAAGAAACCATTTTCTATCCTTATCTATGAAGCTATATAAACTAATTAAACTTTTAATTAGGTCAGAAATTGAAGAGCTGGACCACCATGGTCAGAGATGATCACATAGAATCATGGAAAGGTTTGAGTTGGAAGGGACCCTAAAGATCATCTAGTTCCATACCTCCTTGCATGGTTGCTACACCAGGTTGCTCAGAGCCCCATTCAGCCTGGCCTTGAACACTTGCAGGGATGAGACATCTACCATCTCTCTGCCTCATCACCCTCACTGTAAAATACTTCTCACATCTAATCTACCCCTGCACTCTTTTAGTTTAAAGCCTATATCCTTGTCCTGTCACAACAGGCCCCTGTAAAAGGTCTCTCTCTGGCTTTCTTGTGGCCCCCATTTCAACACTGAAAGGCTGTTACAAAGTCTCCAGATTAACAACTCCAACTCTTTTGCCCTGTGTTCACAGGAAAGTAGCTCGATCCCTCTGACCAGCTTTGTGGCACCCTTCTATACTTACCACAGCAAGTCCATGTCCTTCTGATGCTGTACTCCAAGTGGTGTCACATGAGAACAGAGTAGAGGGGCAGGATCACCTCCCTCGACCTGCTGTCCACACTTCTTGAGCCAGGATACATTTGGCTTTCTGGTCTCTGAGCGCACATTCCCAGGTCATGTCAAGCTTCTCATCCACCAACATCCTCAAGTCCTTCTCCCCAGGTCTGGTCTCAGTGCATTTTCTGCTCAGCCTGTGTTTGTGCTTGGGATTGCCCTGGCCCAGGTGCAGGACGTTGCACTTGGCCTTGTTGAATTTCATGAGATTCACATGAGTCCACCTTTAAAGCCTGTCAGTGTCCCTCTGGATGGCATCCCTTCCCTCCAGCATGTTTACTCCACCATAGAGCTTGATGTCATCAGCAAACTTGCTGAGGGCGCACTCGATCCCACTGTCCATGCTGCCAGCAAAGATGTTAAACAGTGCCAGTCCCAGTATCAGCCCTGAGGAAAGTCAATGGTCTCCAAGAGAAAGAAAGCCTGTATACATGCTCCTCTTTCAAAGACTTTTAAAAATACATTTCATCTGAAACAGTTGATAGAATAAGCCCAGAATCAGTATGGCAGCTGAAGTGAAAAACCCCTTTATTTTGCAGTAGGAACTCTTTAAGGTGGGCCTCTGAGAAGTGTTTTGACTGCAACTTAATAGATTTTTATTTTTTCATCATCATCCATTGGAGGAAAATGGTTGACCAACTGAGTGTAAATTGCTCTTGAAGATGGCATTTGTTGGGGCCAAGCCAACAGCACTATGAGGCATGAGTCTGTAGTTCCGTAGAGAGTTTTACATTCATTAGTTCCTATTCTTTTCCTTCAACATTTATAACTGAAATAATTTTCCCAATAGCTCTAACAAATCATTCTGTTTCTCCACTAGCTGTAATGCTATTATTCAATGAGAAAACTGTGCATATTTTGCAAGTTCTTAAATTCTTGCCTATAGAAAGTTGGACTGTTATCCATTTGTAGTGTCTTGAATTCTGGAGACAGAAAGTATCTTATCCAATGATGTGACAATGCTGCTGGCCTTCTCCACCTGGAGAATTGTAAACATTCCTCATTAATGACTGAAGTAGAATGATAGAGATCCCTAAACACTGACATCTTCCACAGACCCCACAAGACTAAAAGTAATGAGAATTAAATGAAAACTCTTCAAACTCTTTCTCCATTTAGAATGCTTAATGCATCCTAGTTTTGGTACTCTAAGACCTTTAGATTAAGTTGTTTTCATTTTTTAATGTATTAAGCACATTTCGTTTCCCTAATAGATAGTTGTGCTGGTTTAAAGGTAAACCGGCAGGAGAAATGGACCCACCACAAGAGAGATTATAAATTGGAGTTACAATTTAATGAAAGATATTACAATAAATACACTGACACAAAGAGAAAACTGCTTTCAACTCACTAAAACCCAGCAGTTTAACCCAGTGTCCCGGGGCACAAGCCCAAAGGGGTTTGCTAGCCCTTGTGCTGAGACCTGCGTGGTTCCCCCGAGTCCAAAGCAAAAGGAAGTGAAAAACCTGTCGGTGCAGATGATGGCTGTGGTCTGGTCGGGAGTGATGGTCACAGTCTCATCAAGAGTGGTGGTTTCCTCCTGTCGAGGTCCTGCTCCTCCTCCTCTGGATCCGATGAGACATGCTTGAGGTCTTCTGAGATCTGTTTATGTACCCTCAGGGAGCACCCAGTCCCTCCCCCAGGGCGGGGACTCACACAGTGGATGATTAACTCTGTGAGTCATGGGATATTGGTGAACCAGTGATGGCCCATTAGCACCCACGCCCCCTCAGGCCGGGTGTGAAGGTGTTAACGACTTCCCGGGCAGCTACTGGAAATGGTCCATTGTTCTTGGGGAATGAATAGAGGGAGGTAGAATACATGGCTTTGGTCACCCCACACAGTGATAACTGGTCCCTCCTGCTGAACTAGGACAATAGTAAATGTAGTAGAAAACATGTCTGAAAAATATGCACATTTTTGTGCACTTACATTGTTATCTATCCATGGTCTGTAGTTTCATCTTTCAGAATGGATGTGCAGATGGCAACTACAGCCCCTTGGCAAAACTAGCCTGTGTCTATGGGCGGCTATGAAAGTAAAGTCTTAAATCTGAGCATTCTTCTTTCAAAAGACCTATGGTTCATTTTAATTTTGGCCTTAACTTGTAAAATTTATCAGTCAAGTTTTGCAGTTTTCTCTCTTTTCTATGCCATTACCAGTCATTTGCAAACATTGATCTAAGGAAATCCAGTCCCACACAAACAAAAATGTTGTTAATTTTTGTCTCACTCCAAGAGTTTTTGGATTACTAATTGCTGGGTTTATGAACCAAAGCTGATTGATAGAGCACTGGGTGTAAGATGTTTCCTGGTGTAACACTTTTACTTTGGAAAGTACTTTGTCTTTCTGCTCTGGAAAGCTAATCGAGAAGGGAGTGTTCTGGTTTTTTTATTTTTTCAGCATGGCACAAGTCCTGTTTTGATTGGTTTTTGCCTCAAGTTGCTTTAATTTAATGAAATGCCAAGTATGAGAAAGTTATGGTAGCCCAGCATTGCTGGTTGCACAGGAAGAGCACTCTAATCACATCCAGTGATACTAGAGCTTTGTGTCTTGTCTCTGGCAATAGTGACGTCACATATCTAGGGAAAAAGTAATTGTTTACTTCCAGGAAACACTTCCATAAGCTTTCACAGAATATTTTAGCAGCCTCTAACTGCTCAGAAACTTTGTCAGGCAGAGCAGATATCTCTGTGTTGAATGGGCCTCAGCAGTGTCTTCTGCTGTGAATGTACTGAAATGCATTTTGCACTAATGTCTAGCAACTGCAACATCCTGCAGCAAGTCAGGCTCCAGATAAAATGTTTAATTTTAATGATAAAAGACACGTGCTGTTTGATTTTCTTTGAGAATTTAATTTCTCTTATCATTTTGGTTTTCATTTTATCTTGGATTAGGAATTTTTAATTAAAGAGTTTTCTGTACAAGAGAAATCAAGTGCATGCCCAACTGTACTTATGGGATTATACTATTTTATTTGAGGGAAAAATAGGTAGTCTTATGATTACAGATAATTTGCTGTAATGCTCTTATTTTATAGCAATCATTGGGAATAAAGATGGAATAAAATAACAGGCAGAAAAATCCTGTGTTGTAATCCACATAATAGTGCAAATTGAAGGGAATTAATGTCTGAGTTTGCCATAAATTTCCTGATTTTTAAGCATTATTGCTTGCAACCTTGATAAGTTTTTATATGCTAGTAGTTTATATTATTCAGTATTTTATATGGCAGATTTTACAGCTGCCTAATACCTCATTAATCACTAATGCAAAAGAATCTTGAAATGGGACAAAGTTAATACTATTTTAATGAACAGCACTCAGACCTCCAAAGATGTCCCAGGCTGTTTCAAGCTTCTCAGTGTGAAAATGAAATTGAATACAGCACACAGCAAAGCCATTTCCTTAAGCTGCTGAGATTTCCTGATTTTTGAAGCAGCAGCCTTCTGTGGTCTCATAATTTTCACTCCAAAGTTAGAAGAGAAGTGGAAATGCATAAAACTGTTAAAATAACAAAATACAAATTTAACAGACAGTCTTTGGAGAATGTACACCTTTTCAGAATGGTTTTGTCTCCATTGTAGAACTGTCACGTGAGTCCATTGGTTATACCCTGTACAATGAAAATTCCTGACATGCCTCTAGTGTCAGCTCATAATGACAAATAAACACCTCTGGTTCATAATCTAGGGGGTTTTTTAAATTTTTTTCCCCCACAGCGCAGGTACTGAATTTGAATTTCAACATATGCGAGGGAGAAAATAGCCATCAGGATGCTAGAACAACACAGTGCCAGCTAACATTAAATGATTCAGTGAGGAGCTGTAAACCGTGATTCAAAGAGACATGAGATTATCTCTGTAATCACTCAAATTTAAGGGAGTAGCAGTACCATTTTTTTTGGCACTGTTATCTTCTTCCACAAAATATATGTATTGTCCTGTCAGCATAACCAGTCTGCTTCTGTAACTCTTCTTATAACAGAAATGCATATCTGTCACCGCAACAATACAGCAGGGAGCAAGTACTGACGTTTTTACAGTGATGTCATTCTCGTCCACCTGCTTTGTCCTGAAAACCTGTAATCTTGAAATGACTGACAGCACCAGAAACCTTGGGAAATTGTATCATTACGGAGGCAAGAATTTGATTTCTGTCCAGTTGATTTGCCCTGTTTATTTGCTAGGCTGTAGACTAATCCGGCCTGCACAGCAGGGCTAGATTCACACAAAATGTAGAAGGGGAGAGTGCACTTGGGCACAGACACTCCATCACCTCACCCGGAACACACCCACGACCATGCAGACCCACTGTTGTTTTCTCAGAATAGTCATTGACACACACTTTTGGCCAATCTGACCTGAGGTATAAGGCATGCGAAGATCACCTGTGACCTGTGGCTTGCAGTCCTGGCCTCCCAAATTTCTGAGAAATGGAAGGTTCTAACTCAAATTTCTAAGTAGGCTTTTATGTCTTTTGTGCCAGAAAAATGGCTATTAGCCATTCTCCATGGGTATTCCCCCTGTTGGAGCCATTCAGCTAGCTTCAATTCAGGTTCATTCTATGTTAAATACTAATTGGTCTAACTGAGCCTATACCCTCTGGTAAGTGTGTTCAGCTGAGATCTAGGAAGCTGAGGTCTCAGTCCCTGCTGAATCTTTAATGCTGTGTGCATGAAGAATAGCTCCCAAAGGAGGAATCCCCAGCACAGAAGAGGCAAAAATCAAATCATCCAGAAGAGTGGTTTGAACCTGTTTTTTTGACATTGCAGAGATACTCTAATGGGATTATCAGATTCTGTAAGGCAGAACCTCCCTTTCTTTACTCTTTGCAAATGGGGTAGAAACATTTAACTCCAAGTTTAGGAGTGATAGTCCCAGGCAATATGAGAAGTCTGCACAGCCCTCACTATAGCTGGGTGAGCTGATGGTCAGCATTATGCTGGTTTTAGCTGTATTTTACTCCTGAATCCCTGTGTGGTGGCTTGCTCTAAAAAAGCCTGTATCTCCACAGCTGGAGGCCCTGGGCAGCATGTCACATAGCAACTGGAGAAAACTTGGGGAACTCTGCTTCAGTCTTTGTCCAGGAAAATCCTGGCAAATTTGACAAAGGAAGTACTGAGCAAAAGAACAAATAAAGACTTCCGAGTTCTCTGACTCTGGAAACTAGTGTGAATTAACAAGAAGATGAAATTAAAAAAAGCTTTGTTATTGTGCCAAAGGGATATTGGAAATATCTCTTACCAATCACTGCACTAAGCAACTCATGACCATTTATTTGGCTATTTGGATTAACTAATATTTAAAATAATTTAAAAGATGCCTATCCTGGAACTTATACATCCCTTCACCTTGCATTTTCCAGTTGTTCCTATTTCGTACACTTTGATTAATATCACAGAGTCGCCTCGATGCATATAAAAATGGGTTCCTTTGAAATGAAACTAAATGGGGAAGTGGTCTCCCAAAACACACTTTGCCCATTCTCACACTAGAGGTGAACCTACAGGGTCAGTCTAGAGCTTGTTGAAGTCAAATACTGAGATGTGCGTTGTGCAGCACTGAGCAGTTTGCTCTGCAGCTCCACTTTGGTTGTGCTCATAAAGCCATTTCAGTCTTCATTCTTCCTAGAGCCAGTTCACTAAGAAGCAACTTGTGCTGCTTTGAGCATGATTTTGCTGAGGCAGCTGGGGACACTGACCCGTTCTTATGGCCATTGCCTGGAAGTGACGATCACTATTCCTGTTACCTATGGCTATTCAGGTTAGATATTTGCCTCCCTTGTTCTCTTCCCCTACACACAACACACACAGTCACAGCCGTTTTTGGAAAGCTATCTACTGTGGCAGCAAGATTGTCCGTGCTCAGAATTGCGTCACCTCTTCAAAACTCAGCTGTGCCACTGACTTGCTGCTTGGGTGCTGCAGTAGCTCACTCTGCTGGCTGACGACCTTCTGAGAGAACCTGACAATCTTCCTCTTTGTGTTAAGTTTAGATGTTGTTCAGTCAGACTTTTATTCCTTAACCACTCTTTTCTTTTTTACGAAGAAAGGCACAAGATAAGAAGGAGGAACTGATACCTCCTTGATACCCTTCTTAATTGTATGAACCCAAATCAAATATCTTCTTTTTTTTTTCTTTTGCTTTTATCTAGTGCAGGTATTGAATGAATAAAATTTAATCTTGAAGTGCTAAAACAAATGATTAGAGTGTTATTTAACTATCAGGCACTCAGGTGGCATGGGATAATTAACACATAATCTGACTGCATATAGCATTTTTAGCTATTGTATTGATGTTCTTTATTATTTTCATATCAGAAAAAATTAAAAAGAATTTCCACCCCTCCCTTCTTTTGTGTTGTAGAGTAGCTACATGTACAGAGTGCTTTTGTGAAACCAGGGAATTTTATGATCAATCCTAATGTGATATGCCATTGACGTAACTAAAGACTGTGGATGCAAGATGACATCCGGGTAGTATTAGCAGAATTTATATTAAATTAGAAGAATATGAATATTTAGAATAATGCATTGCAGAATACTTAACTAGACTTTTGTGCAATAGATGCATGGTTCTGCAATTCAACCATTTTAATAAGTAATGAAAAGTGGGTTAAAAAATAAATAAGAATGAAGCATTTCTTCACCCACTACTGACATATAAATTTCAAAATAGCAAATATTACATTATTAGAGATCTTTGAAGAGACTGCATCAGTATTGGAATGATTGCTAACTGTTACATTTGGGCTGAATTCAGGAGGACACAATATTTTAGAACCTGATTATGTCTCCTAACTTGCTCTTTATCTCAGTGGGTAGAATAGAAGTAATAATTAGAGAATTAAGCTTTGCTCACTCAGTCATGAAGTGCACAAATTCACTTGCTGTTTCATATTTATTTTCCAGCTGGAGGAGTTTAATTTATTTGGCTTTCTGCTGTGCCTACACCTGACCGACCAAAGCAGCTTCACTAGTGTCCCACTGATCTCTACTATTTAACCCCTGTATCTCTTCCCAATGCTTTGCAAAGCAAAGAGCTTTCCTCTGAGGCTTGTGCCAGAGATCTTTAGATACAGCTCCAGTGACTGCCATCCCTGTTGACCCCTGAATGTGATAGCACATCCACAGAGCACAATCACAATCCCTCCAAAAAGACAAAAACCATGAAGAGGAATCTAGTACTGATAGCAGGGTATGATCGACACTCAGCAAAACGTAAATCTTAGGTGCCTTTATCACCAGTTTCCCATTGTCAGATTCATAGGTCACGGTCATTTTGCCTTATAAATGCTAAAGTGTTGTTACCAATGGACAGAAATAATAATATATTATGAGTGATGCTGATGAAAAATACTAATGAGTTCCTCTTTAATTATAATTTCCTGTCTGAATCCAGATGTTTTCTGTGGTCCCTGTAGGCAAAATGCTGTCTGTGAGAAAGTCCCTGCTGGCTGTCACAATGCAATGTTAACTTGTGAATGGTTCCTTAAATATCTGCAAGGTCAGAGAGATTAAATATTCTCCCGGGAATCTCAGGGAAAGTAGAATGTCAGCATCACCTTTCGTTCAAGTGAAAAGTTAAATGACATTTCCAGTTATATTGATTAGACCATCTTTGAGTGTGAAAAGAGAATGGCGATCTCAATATCTGTAATGAAATGCAGAGGTTGAAGCAGAAGACTGTGAGAGTAGACAGCATTTCATTTCAGATGTCTGGGAATCAGGAAATCTTCTTCCTCAGAGTGTTTAGGTCTTATAATTGGTGAGCTGGATTTTTCTCACTCTCCATTTGCATAGGTAAAATTGTGGACTGAGGGGACCATGAGCAATACTACCCTTTCCTTGTCTGAGGTACCTTCTTCCCTTACTTGTCTTCCAGAGAGTAGTGCAGGGGCAGAGCACTTCCTCTAGGATGCTCCTGTACTGCATTTCCAAAAAGGATGCTCCAAGCCATCTATGAAAGTCACTGCTTTTAAGATACCTTCATCTCACGTCAATCCATAATGCAAGACAAGTCACTTACAGCCCTAAAAACTGGATCTCTACCTGTCAACACAGTGAACTGCTGTTGTGTTAGAGAGTAGACTTCCAAATACTCTATACAATAGCCACTTTTACTGACTTACGGGTACGTGTATGGAAGGAAGGGCATTGCCACTATTTTGACTGTTTAGAATATAATTTATTTCACATCATGTATTTCATACAAACCGTGTCTCTACAAGGCTTCTTGTATTAAATAGAGCAGCAGAGCGAAAAAATTACCCAAGAAGGTAGAATAAGGAGAAAAAGAGAATGGGAAATTGCAATTTTGATCAGGAGTAGACTGAGAGTCAGCTGTGCTGAAGCCAGTGGAGGTATCCTGAGTCCAGTTGTGGATTCCCCAGACAAGAATCCATCTTATTAATTTTTTTTTTCAGAGAGGATTAGGAAAGTGTTGAAATAGGGAGTTACAGACAGACTGTTTTAACTTGCAGAGCTGCTGATGAGGTTTTGGCAGCAGAAAGGGTGGAGGTTTTGTCTATACACAATGAAGATGACAGTGCTAGGAAAGGAGAAATTGAGAAAAATGGGCAGAGAGAAGAGTCTGAAACAAGAGAGAAGAATCTGAAACAAGTCTAGGGAGCACAATATTTTAAAAGTGCTTTGAGCATTCCCCTATCATATAATTAATACAAATGTATCTATTCTCTTTCAAATAAATTTTTTACTGCAGTTCTGAAGCAGCAAAATTGAAACAAGTCATTTAACAATACAAAGAAATCATCTTCACATTCTAACTTATTATAACTCAATTTGAGTTCATTATTAATAAAGTAATAAAATAATCTTAATTAATGTTCTGATTTTCTATATCTTTGCATAATCGGTAGGTGATCTTATGTGCACTGGGCATTTTTCAGTTTCAGGATTATCTTCAGGTTCAGCTCCCAGGCTCTCACTTGTTCTTTTGTTGTCCTTCTTGACCTTAGTCTTCACAATCAAATGGCCATTTAGATTCTTATGATTGCAGCCTGAGAAAGAGAGAGGAGGAGAGGTTTATCTTTAGTCTGGCTCTTCTGTAAACCCATATTGTTTCTTTGCTATTACAGAGAGAAATTGGGGTTGTAAAAGTCTGCATTACATTGATCGTCTGCTGGGGTTCAGAGACATAATGGGTTTTATTTGATTTCACTTACACCAATGTAAATTAGAAGGAGCTGCATTAAAGCTATCAAAGGAAGCGACTGCATTATACTGGTGAAAGTGAAATAATAAGACCACTCGCTTATTCCACAGCAGCAACTTTCTCCCAATTGTTCTACCCCCCTCTCTGTTGTTGCGTTAGAACAGAGAAAGATCATTGCAAAAGAATAGCTTCTCACTTTCTTGTATGAATATCCAGCAAAATTTAGTCTAGCAAACTATCAGGGTGATTACTTAAAATTTATGCAGAGATCACTGCAGCAGAGGGATGTGTTCTTGCCAAAAGCAAAAGCTTGGGAACAAACAGAGAAGGGAACTGACAGCCTGGCAAGATGCCATTTTTGTCTTCCTTGATTTTCTAGGACTTCAGCAGTGAGGCAAGTTGGGGGTTTTTTTAGAAACCTAGATATCCTATTTATGACATAGAAGACGTTGCCCTGTAAAACATTGATTGCAAGGGCTTTGATTTCCCAGGGTGGGTATTGGTGGGCAGCAGGGGGAGAGGTTACAAAGCTGCACGAGAGGCACTGCGTGACATGGTTGAGTGGCAATAGGAAACTGCACCTTTCAGCTGTGTTTTATTGGTGACATTAGAAACAAAAATTGGTCTCACCTAAGTCTGTGGACCAGTCCCCTCAGCTCTGAGGAGGTTTGAAATCTGACTGTGGTTCTAAAGGCTGAATTAAACTCTTTGTGTCTACAGGCAGGACAAACTCTCTGGGGTTAGGGTTGCAGAGAGCAGCTGTTGAAGGAACTGGTGGTAGAAGGGTGGTTCCAGAGGGTTTGCTTAGTGGTTAAGGGTCTGTGTGTCCTGTTGGTTCTGGAATATAAATAATAACATTGCATCTTTTGCACTAGGAAATTCTGCATGGAGCCTGTATTGATTTCAGTACCGCAGAATCAGGAACTAAGGAAATATGGGAATATTTGTAGCAATGTGACAATGCAAGGTTGGGTTGCTTTGGATTTTTTTGTTGTTGGCTTTTGAAAGGCACTCAGAATATGAGGTATGTTAACCCAAATTTGACTACCAAAAACCTCTGTGTTTACTCTAAGGTGGTCACTTCATCCATGGAGAGGGAAAGGCACTCACAGGCAGCAACTAATCTAATTCTAAACTGCGGGGCCTGAGGTAAGTGATCTGAATACCACTCTAGAGGGATCTGTGTGACTAAAGACAGAGCACAGACAAGGGGTGTACACAAAAAGATTAAATTCAGACCCATGAAGCTAGGGGAAACCAATCCATTTGGGGTCACTGATGGTCACAAATGTGTAACAGACATTGAAAAGACAGATAGACCTGGATGTTATTCTGTGTAATAACAACTTCCGATTACGGTGCAAGCTGGTGAACACTAAAGAACCAATGTGCTGTGGGCACACTGTGAAAAACTTCATGAATGCTTTGGCATATCGGAAGAGTTTATTGTCCTTGACTGACCTGGGTACCATAGTAGTGATTGGAGAAAAGATAGCTGACTAGCTTTTGGATACAAAAGAAGGTGAAAAGAACTCTGAAACAGAGGTGGAAAGAGAGACATCTTCATAGAGCTTAAAATACAGATGCTGAGGAACTCTTCGCTACCAGTGTTGCAAGGGCCAAAATGTTTCACAGAGATTAGAATAATTCCTGAACATTCAAGCAAGTCTTGCACTGAACTAAATGTCCTGGAAGGCCACTGCAAAGGTCCAGCTCAAAAAGGCCTTGAAACCTGTAACTCTGTAAAAAATAACTTCAAATACTTTTCTTTCCTGACTGACTCTACCCTGACCACAGACTATGATTATGGTCAAAATACTGCAGCAGCTGGACTTTCACTTTCTAGCTGTAAGACTCTTCTCATGTCCTTGGTATAGCTTCTTGGAGCCCAGTGGATCAGCTATACTGGCTAAAGCATTTGTTTTCAGACCATCACTCTCCAAGAAAGTTGCAAATGAAACTGGATGTCAATGTGTCACAATGTTGTCACACAACATTAGCGCCTCACAGAAGTATGATACAAAAAAAAGGATTTTGATGGTTTATAAAAATATCTTCTTTGGACAACTTTTTGCAGAGAATCACGAAACAGAACGTTTCAGGTATCTTCTTTTGCTGGCAAAATATTGCTGTGTTTGGAGCAAAAAAAAAAAGGTAATCTCTACTATAGCCTGTTCTGTTTCTGAAACATATTGGATTTCTAATGTAGGGTAGTGATGATAAAAGCAATTAATCTAATCACAAAGATTTTATACCATGCACCATGCTCTGTGAATTTCTTGATATCCAGATGTAGTCATCAGGGTTTCCTAGCATTGCTTTTGCTTGTTGCTTTGTTTATGTGACATATTAGAGATTTTTTTTAGCAATATGATTGGTGTGTGTGTTGAAAGTGGATTTCCTCTATTTTCAGAAACAGAATTCCCCTTTTGGTAAATATATACGCTGGAGATAAAATACTTTTGTTAGATCTTCATAAACAATGAAACCAATGAAATTTTAATTACGTTATTTCTCAATTTGTCATGACCTGATATTTCCCTTTTGCTTAAAAGAATCTTAACTTGTGCTTGGAGGAAACCAACGTTTTTTAAAATCCCATCTTCAGCCTCACCCATTTTCTATGAATAGCAGTATTTATTGATTCTTTTTAACTGAAGCTTATTAATTAGAGTGATACTTGTGAAGTAGCTGCCCTTAAGCAAGATTAGTGTGATCTACAAGTTATTTTTCCTACTAGGTTTAATAGCAATTAATTATATATAACAGTTTCTTATAATTCTCCACACACTCCAAGGCTGATCACATGCTTTCATCGAGCACTTCTTACTTTTCTCAGGTCAGGAAACAACAAACCAGAAAAGATTAAAACTAAGGTATTAATGAGTGCTTTTTCTTTTTTCCCTGATTTACCTTTCAGCTAGATTTTGTCTGCTCACCAGCTACACTGGAAGCACCCTCATGGGGGTCAGCAAATAACTCTTGGGAAGTTGCCAGAAAGGAGGCTGGTGAAAATAGGCAGAGCAGGCAGAAGAATGACTGTACAACCTTTCAGCTTGCATATTCTGTCTATCTTTTACTTTTTATAAAACATAAAACTGTGGTCTGAAAAATATCCATAAAGACGTAGACCTCTGAAGCACATGTGCTTAAATCTGTAAAAGTATGTATGTGCTTAAGATTGGACAACATTAGATACTTAATTCTTACTAAGTTCAATTATTGTCTAATAGGATTCTGGTTGAACAAAATATTTAGCTGCCTAACTCTTACTTACTTTTAGATGTTGAGGATTATCTGCATTTAAAAGCATTGAAATTGCTTTAGAAGTGCAACTCCTGCATGGTGCTAAGAAACTGAATCCTGGGATATGATGGTCATCCTTGGGAGAGATGAGCCTGTGCCCTTCCTTGCTCCAGTACTGGTACTACTCTGATCAATGCCCATTGGTGCACAGGCAAAATCCTTTTTCACACACATGTGTATGCATTAGCAGGGGCTGAATTAGTCTTGTGCTGGCTGGGAGGGCTCAGTTGGCTCCCTGGAAGGTCAAATAACTCCTCAAGACTCAGACAAGCTCTAGAGGAGGTAAAAAGTAGAATTTAGGAGCGGTCACGGGACTGTGGCAATTTAAGCTACTTGAATTCAAACTATGAGGATTAGATCTCAGGCTTGGGTTTAGAGAATTAGGGTTTTTTTTTTCATGCAGCTTTACGTCTTTGGAGCTGGGCTGAAGCCCAGGACAACATTCAGCCATCTGCTCTGTGATGTGTTGAGGCTGGGTGTCTTCGTTGACTGCGTGGAGAGCCCTGTGTGACTAGCTCAGGTACAGGCATCTACTCTGCAGGTGTCTGCATTTTGTCAAAGGAATTCTGAGCTCTGGCGTGGTATTAGGTGTCCAAAGTCATCACTTGGATTGCTTCCACAAGCACCAGTCATGTACTGTAAGTATAATGCAGATTTCAGGATAAAAGAACATGACAAGGAGAATAATATGCACAGGACTTGGCTTTCATTTGCACTAAGCCTGACTTACATTACGCAGATGTTAATAAAGGTGCCTTACACATCTATTAGAGGCAAATTAATCACAATTTAAAACAAGCTGACATGGCCTGAGTGATGTATGGTGGCTTTAATGTAAAGGAGTAAAGATGGTGTCTGGCATGCTCATCTTTTCAGAACAACAACCTGTTCACATGGCAGCCTGCCTCGTTGAATCTGATTACAGGACATCTCCACACCTCCTGCTTAATACAGAGTGTGATTCAGAGCACTAGGAAACTGGCACATTTGCTCCCTGTCTCGGATGAGTAAGTCAAAGAATGACCATTATCTGTGAACGTGAGATAAGTGGAGAGAAATGGTGTGAGGCTGAGCAGCACTCAGACACTTATCTTCCACCTGTAGCTGTAGAGGGAAGTGAAATCAGGTAATGAGAAGAAACAGCTGCTGGAGACCTTGCCCTGTACTAAGTCATTGGCTCAAAGACATGTCTAGTGAACAAAAGCTGGAATGTGTATACAGTGCTGAAAGGGAGAGGATATCTTTTCTTGTCTCTTTCCCAAATTTGGGTAGGCTTTTTGGTTGCTAAAAATAGGAAAACTGGGAATACAAAACTGGAGCTTGTGACTAGAAGATGACTAGCACTAAATTGTAGTTTTGCAGATGAAGGCTTATTTATTCCCACTGACTACATTAAAAATATGCAGTGCACACAGAAGCCAATCTTCAGATTTTGTCATGCTTAATAAAATATTGAATTAAGCAGAAGTGAAACTACCTGCCATATCTAAAAGATAGTCTCAATGCCATTTCAATGCTTTATTTTAAGGCCAAGCACAAAAGGTTTTCACCTTACATAATTAACTTTTTATCATTAGGATTCAGAAAATTTGAATTGTGTTGGACACAGGTCATCATAATGAGAATTTAATGGATCTGTATTACTATGCAAGTTAAGCTTTGAATATGTGCTAAATGCATTACATTACCATTGACCTATGCAAATTTCCATCTCTGTGACTCTTTTTTTCCACCGCTGCTGCATTAAGACCCCCTCTCTCTCCTCATCTCCTTAAACAATGATTTCCTCATTTTCCTATTAATTGCATCAGTTAACTGAGATAATGCTCCCACTGAAATGAGCAATAGGATGAATCACTGAAATGGTGCAGTTATTCTTTTTGCTTAACCAATTTCACAGGACCTTCACAAAGAACTGCCTTAATTTGACTTTATATAATTGCTTATCATTAGGCACAGCAGCCCCATGAAGTACCTTTATTTATTTAAGTCTCATCTCTGATTGATGGAAAATTAGTCACTTGCATATCTGAGGAGCACAGATTGTTCTGCTACCAGGCAACTTCGATGTAGAATACCCTGGAGAACTTCAAAACAAGCAATCACTAATGCATGCTGAATACAAAATACAGGGAAACAAAGTGCAACAGCTACTGACATCCAGGAGTTCCTGTATAACAACAGTGATGTCACAGAACTGCCTTACCTGCTCCTCACTAAATTCTCTCTGTGAAAGAGGGAAGACAGGCAGATGTTGTTCCAGAAGAGATTATACATCTGGTTGCAGCCACAGAGTAAACTCTGCCTGTTTTTAACACTGATGGGCCTATCTATCACAGTGTGAACACTGAAGGTTATAACATCTCTCCTTTTAAAATTAACAAAGCACCCTACATGGTTTGGAATTCGCTCAGAAAGCTTTAATCCACTTCTCATTTTTAATATTCTTAAAGTATTTATTCAGGACAGCTCAAAGGAATTGTTCACGCTTTTCTTCTTTGTAAGGAAAAGGGTGTGTGTGTGGGGAATTAAAATTTCTAAGGCAAATTATGCTGTTATCATCAACTGACATACTAAGAAGGGATCTAGAAAGGATGCCACCTCCAGCATAAAAGAAGCCATAGCATATTATCCTATCATGGGATTTGAGTTGAAGGATTGCCTCCAGGTCTCCTCGAAGCACACTGTGTACTTTTGTCCCTGTGGGTGAACCTACCTGTCACTGAACTAGATATCAGCAGTCATTAAATCCATATAGTCATAATATTGTTCTTTTCAGACAGCAATACTGTGATTCATTTTCCCCTTATATTTGCTCCTACTCTAATTCTACATGCCAGTCTGCCATCTCGCTCCCCAGCAGAAGTCTCAGTTAACCTTTCCCATCTTTCCAGGCTGTTGTAGCTCCCAAAGGGCAAAGTATCCAAATGGCCTCTCAGATTAATACCTCAAATCATCTTCACCCAGAGGCACTCAAGTCTGAAAAAACTCCTAATGAGCTGAAAGCAACAGCAAAGAATTATACTGATTATTTCTTCAATGTGCTAATCTTGGAGCAGTATTAAATAGAAGCTGAAGACAATATTGCACTGTGGGCTTGCAGTCAGAACTATTAACCTTGGAGTACAGGTTTTCAGTTGCTTGGGAGGGTTAAATTTTGGTTTCATTCTGTTCCTGTGAAATCTCAGGTAAATGAAGAACAGTTTTGTTTTGCTTTATTTCTGCTACTTTATCTCTGCCTAGAACACCTGCAGGAAGGAAAGCTGTCCTTTCCCTAGCCTGGCATTATTCACATTATCAAGAAAATTAGATTGTCTTTTGTGGGAAGACTAACACATGAAAAAGTAGCTTTTCATATTAGAAGTGAAAAATGATTGCAACTTTACAAACATTATGTGATGCTTAGGTTGAAATATATGTTTGCGGGATTTCATGCTTTATTACAAAACAAGACATGCCCTGAGAAACCTGGATATCTGTTTGATTGAGTTAATTTCAAAGTCTGGAATAACTCCTGATAGTTGGCAAACCCTCAGTACTGGCCACCTAGAGCTAAGTTTGAGAACTAATGCCAAGGAAAAAGGCTCATGTGCTTCCTTCCCAAATGTTGTCTTGTTCAAAGATTTATTGAGTGGAATAAATTTTTTCCTTGTTATTTGGCACAGTGTTTTGCCTTGTACCACTGATGGTCTCATACATCAGGGCTATAAACTCATACATGTCAGTGTAACCACAACAAGGGGGCCAGCCCAAGGCCACAGCTGGACCTGAGCATGCTTTGTATGATGTCCTTATCAACACTACCAAGGAATCTTTGTGCTAGTTAAGCAGTCCACAACCTGGATGCCAGGGAATGTTATGCAAATCTTTGCCTTCCTCGTGAGTTTTCATAGCTCATCCTTGCTTGTAAAACAATTTGCTCTAAGAACTTGGGAGAATATTTCCCTGACTGAGTGCAGAACAAGAGGTAAGTATTTGCAGTTAGGTGACAATATAGTCTTAGGTATGCTTAAGTACCCCACTGTATACTGCCATTTGTCTGTAACTGTTTATTTTAGTCTGAAATGGCTGGAATTAATACAGTTGCAGGAATCTTTCCCTCCACAAACCCTTAGCAGCAGGAATGACTGTGTTAAATCAGACCTCATTGCAATGTAATGAAGCCTGACTGACATATTGCAGGTATGATACTAAGTAATTTCATAAATTATTAAACTGTAATTGAAAGTAATAGTGCAGATTACTTTTCGACACGCTTTAAAAAAGACCTTGGCATGAAAATAAGGACTGTAGCATGACTGATTTGAAATAATGATCAATACCTTTATTTTAAGAATAGCCACTAGTTCTAAGTTTAAAATTAGAGCAGAAAAAAAAATTCTACCACTTGAACTACTCTTGACACTTTGACTTCTGTTTAACTTTTAAGAAAAGAGGATAAATGGAGATATATTTTACCTTACAGCATGGGAAGCTTTAACAAATTTGTATCAGAAACGCTGAAATAGTTATGGAAAACTCAAAATTTAGAGAAAAAAATACCTTTCCTAGATAATTTTTAATGTTTAGAAATGCATTTTCTCCCTGCAAGCAACCTCAAAGTAACTAGTTTCACTTAAAACCTTAGTATTATATAAACGGTATCATTTTACATCTTTGGGCATTTTGTGTTTCCTCTTTCATCCCAGTAAAAGTTTAGTTACCATTATATGTGTTTATTTGTGCACCTGCCTTATGAAATCAGCCATACCTTGCACCTCTGATCGCTTATTATATTTACTTCAGATCCAGTGGCTTGACGTATTTAGGTAGAGATTTGAAAACAAGGTCAAAAAACCTTTGGGACTATTTTTGGATTGTTTAGCTTGGGATATTGTGGCCATGAACTGCAAGAGAATAAAAGTATTTATTAGATTAACCTGATTGTTAGTACATTTCATCTGGTGCTTGCAGGGATTTCTCTGACAAAGCACTTGCTGGTGAAAAATCAAATGTTCTAAAGGAAAAAGTCAGATTCAGCAATAATTTTATTGACATGCTGAAATGTCAGGGAAAACATGCAAAAGGGGAAAAGAAGAGAGGGGCACTGCAGCCCAGTGGTGATGATACCTGGATAGATACAGAAGGCCAGAGGTTAAACCTCCACTCCCACTGAAATTAATTTTTCTTGTCAGGAGATGGAGTTCTGCCTTTCAGTCAGATACAGTGAGCTAAAACTCTCTCTTCATAATTGCATGCAGACCTATGATATAAAATACTCAAATACCCACTGAAGACACAAAAAATATTACCTATTTTAATGCAACCATGCTTCACAGTTTCTTGCTCACTTTATTTGGTTTCCTAAAGTGAAGCACTTTCAGTTCAAGGACATCTTCATCTTTAGCTCTTGTTTATTTTTCTTGTCACTGGTCTATTGCCCTCCAGAGGAACATTAAACATCTCAATGGCATGGCTTACATGTGAAATATACAGTTAGTTCAGCAGGGAGGGCTTCATTTTAGGGCTCATATTAGTGGGTCCCTTGTGAGTTGATATTATACCATTTTTGTCCTTAGATCTTATGGGGAAAGCTATCATCCAGTAAATTGCCTTAGTCAGATAAACATTACCAGATAGATCTCTTCCTGCCTCTCTCAGCAATGGGCTCTGCAGAAGGAAAGGTCATTGTTCATTCTTTTTCACTCTATCCTGCTCAATTTTTTCTCATTGTATCAAGACAGAGTCGGTTAGTTTTTACCAAGGTGAACTTAGGAAATAATAGCAACATAAACACACAGCTTAAGTGAACCAAAATATTTGACAGTTCAGGAAGAGTGCATTGACTCTTCCAGGAATTTTCTTCATTCACTTTAATTTGCTCCATGTTCACCAGAGTGTAAACCTTTTCCAGCCTCTTGGTTTTCTACTTTTGCTCTTCAAAGCCTGTAGAAAAACTTTGCACTGTTCCTAAGATTTGGAAATAACTTTTTTCCATATCTGCCAAGGGGTAAATCCTATTTAATTGTTTTGAAGCTTAAGAAAAAGGATAAAGTGTTTCACAAAGGCAAAGACACAATAAATTATCAATTTTTAGCTGTGTCTGTCCATAGGCAGAGTGATAACATTGGTCTGGCAAATATAATGACCTGGTCTTTATCAGACAGGAATGGTTGGGATGAAATGGGGTAGTCATTTTTCCTCTCTGTTGTCACCTGGTCATGCTGCATCTCCAACTTACTGCTGTCCTGGCCATGAAGACTTCAGCACTGCCCTTCTACGAGGCATTTCTAACTGGTTATTCTGAAATGTTCCCTGCCTGACTTGCTGAATTAAGGAAGATTTCAAATTCTTCAAGATGGTGCAGAAAGTTCAGGCAATTGCTGGTTTCTGGACTGTGATGGTGGAAATCCACTGTACTTCAATACATTCAAAACTCAGAACATTTTTTTCAGTGAATTCCCTACAGATGCATCTTGGTGTGAAGTTTGAGATGAAATCAGCATCAAGCAGGGCATTGTTAAAAGAGCAGTTCCTTTATGGTAGGCATTATTTCAATTTTATTCATTTGTACTGGAGCCAAGGGTTGTGCATTTCAATCTGTTTAAATGTAATTTGGATTGGATCAGTTTAACTCAGAGACCATACAGGGTAGACAGATGCTTTCATATAATCAGTGAATCATATAAGGATTGCAGCCACCCCTTAATATCTCAAATAAAGCTTGCGATTGCAGTGTGTATTGAAGTAACAGACGATGTGACCAAGGGGCAGCCATTAACACTTACCCAAATGAGGCAGATCATACCTTGGTAGGATTTGTGAGTGCTAATGGACAGGAATTACAGGGACAGCTACAGATCAGGTTTTGAGCATCCTTGGTTTCATCCTTGGAGGCTCCCTAGAGTCTCCTCCACAGTCCGAGTTTGAGTTTCTGATCCTAAAATGCAGAGACTCATGAGAACCTTGAGACCATTTGGCATTTCTGTTTTTGCATTCAGTTGGGCATTACTTACAGAACTAATCCAGAAATTCTGGGAAGGCCTTCTTCGCTGTTCCTTTCTGACAACACAAACTTGTTGGACCTGTGTTAGACTTGCTACTTCTGCCTTTGGAAATTCAGGACTTTTGGAAAATGCTTGCTGCACACTTTCATATTTTCTGCACACATAAAAGAGCAAACAATTACTTTAGGATGCTGAAAAGGTTGTTCCCACAGGCAAATTGATCTCTCCGTGCTGAAAATCCTGTCTTCAACCCTTTATAAAGTAGAACACGTTCAACTGTTTCACTGGTAAGCCAGTCAGACTGTGGGAACTGACCTCGAGCAAGCCTGGTTTACTTTGTGCTCTAGCAACTATAGCAATCCACCTTTTCTGATATTTTTCTTCTAAGAACCAGAAGAAAGCTGAATAACAAAAAGGCCTATGCAAACTCTCAGCTCAAACCCATCCATACTGCACTCTGTTAGCCTGGTAGCAGGGCTCTTGATCTATAGGAGAGGCACACAGCAAAGTTGCCTTCAGAATTGCTATGATCCTGGCAAACAAGTCCATCAGTTTTTTGTTTTGTGGTTTCCTTTCAAGCCCCTGTGACAGAGTACGTACAGAGCAAAATGCTGCTAAACATTATCAGCATTCATATGAACCTGCCTACCCTGCAGCATGTTTCAAAGGCAAGAGAGATGTAACACTGAATCAAGCTGAGGATTTACTGTTCTGATGTTCTGACACTGGCTGAAAGCAGTTCCTCTGTTCCCCTGTGCAATAGCCTAGAAGTCTAGATGGCTTCTGTATCCCCCATTCTGATCTTTCTCACAAAATACCACCCTCCTCTTATGGGAAGCAAACAGACTTTATCTTGCCAACATCAGGTTGGAAAGCTCTCTCATCTATGTCTAGAGTTCAAGGTGGATATTATTCATCTTTTTCCTCTCTCGATGACTCAGAGTTTCCCTTAGACATCATTACTGGGAAAAAAAAAAGAAAAAAAATATTAGAACACTTGTCTGGGTCCAGAAATTAAATGAAATTTTCTCTCATCACTATAACACAAGGTAATTGCAAGTGGTAAACGCACTTGTGTCATGTTGCAAAAGGTCAGTGAGATTCTTGTGCATCTCCTTCAGTTGTGTCTTGCCAAACCTGTGACAAATAACTGTGGAAGTCTCTCTTAGAGTGCTCAGTTATTGTTCCAAAGCAGAGAAAATGCACCTACTGCACTGAGCCTTGTAGCTTTCAAATTTCACTCTCCTAGCTTCTGTCCTTAAGTATCATCTCTGTGCTTCTTCAGCTGAGAAGGATTTTGGCCTTGCTCATTTAACTGCTTTGGCACCAAAATCTCAGAGATTTTTTCAGATTTAATGACCAGTGTCCCTGTCCACATTTGTCATCACTGTAGCAAGAAAGAGAAATGGCAGAATACACAAAGTTTTGTCTTCTAAATGGACATGTTTGGAGTTCAGGTAGCAGAATCACTGCACAGGGTATGTAGAGTTCTGTCACAGCTCTACTGCTGGCCACAGCTCCCCCAGAGCTGGCACACAGGGATCACACTGCTGGGAGCGTGCTGAATGGGCTGGCTGGTATGTGTCCTTTGAGGACACTGGATGGAAAGGGGAGCTCAGCTTCTGACAACATATGCCTTTGCTTCAAGTCTCTATGTTTTAGAGCCTTTTTCTCCATGCTTATAAGTAAGAACTAGGATAGAAAGGTTGCCTAGAGAGGCTGAGCAGTTGCCATTGGAAATTTTTGAGTTTCAAATGGGTCAATCCATGGCCAACACTGTAACTCTGAGCTCAGCTTTGCCTCAAACTCTCTAAGCAGAACAACCCTGATATGTGTAGCCCACAGCAGAGCAGGGGATGCAGCCTGTTGCTCAGTGAATGCTTTTCTTCAGGAGGTGGTAAGGGATGCATCTTCCACTGAGGGTCTGTTCCCAAGAGCGATCTCTGCACTTGGGGCTCCCTGAGGAGCTGGGGCAGCATGTAGCTCTTACCTACGGAAACGCTGCTCAGTGTCTGCATGGCCAGCATGGAGTATAAGCAATTTATCCTGTTTTCCATCAGTAGATGCATAAGAAAGGTCATGAAAACAAAATTCTGTGGAGTTTTGTTATTTACTTTATTTCCTTTGCCATGAAATATTGACTTTGGTAATTTTTTTAACCTAAATCAAAGAACAAAACCCAAGCAAGATTCCACAAAGTCCAATATTATTTTTGGATAAAATTTCAGATTCATAATTTTTGAGAAAAGCAGGAACATTTGTCAGGCATTTGTTTCCCAATTTGCTGGAATGAAAACGGGGTATGTTATGAGATCATGCAACAACTAGTTTGCAGATCTCACCTGCAGTGGTAGAGAATGCAGGTTAAATTGCTTTTATAACATCACCACTCACCACTCTATGTGTACATGGAGCATGTAGCCAAGGGTATGTGTTTCAGCCTCCATAGGCACAGACAGGCACAATGAAGAGAAGTTTGAAAGAGAGATAAAACAGACAACCTTTTGAAATTTATCTTCTTAGAGCACAAGGTAATACATAAAAGAAAAATTCATTTTCTCTGTTTACAGTTTATGTTAAATGCCATTGCAGATAGAATCTCAGTTACAAAGGCAGACAGTTTGGTTCAGGGTGATTTGATTACTAGGTTTTTTTAATGGAAATGTCACTAGTTCAAAGCAGCAATGCTGAGTATTAACTTCAGGCATGTCATGTGGCAACAAGTTGGACTAATCTCTTCTGTCACAACAGGTTTGGTTCCTCCTGTTTTTTTTTTTTCCATTTTGAGGTTAAATAAAACTAATAAAAACTGTCTCAGCAATTCTGTACAAATAGCAGCAGATGGGGCAGGAAGCCTGTGCCTGTCCCAGCTCAGTGACAAGAGAGGGCAGGCAAGGGTGACAGAAATGCATCAGCATGATACAACAGGTCATCATCACTGCTCCATCAAGGGTTTTGTAAATTCCTGGTGACAGGTTTAGGGCAGCCAACTTGCAATCACCTGAGAACTTGCTATGTTTCAATCCTTTAAAAGTCTAGAGGCAAGCATGAGAAAATAGTTGGGCTGATATCATTGGTGAGTATTTGGTCTGAGAAAAATTGTCAAATACATATATTTTTAAAGGGAAATTACTTTGTTGTACACATCTCATGTATCTGCTCTGAACATTCATTTATAGCCTAAAAAAGCAAAATTCCAATGGAATTAAAAGACATAATTTTTGTGAATGACCTTTCCTTCTGGATAATAAATAATATCTACCATTGATAATTGTGTAGTTTATTTTCATTAAATGACTTGAGGTTTTGAGTTCTTTTAGGAGCACACCAAGTTAACTTGTACATGAGTTTTTTGCAGGCCTATCATTGTGCTGGCTGAGTCACAAGGTGAGGCAGTGAGTAAGGAGCTTGTGGGGTCAGATGCTCCACCTGACCTTTAAGACCTTACTTTGCACATCTATTATACCCCAGGAACATTTTTTTGTCCCTTGCAATGTAATCTCTGCTCAAAAATTACCATACAGGACAAGGCTGTTGTTGGTATAAATACTTTTCAAAGCACTTTTGTACAGTTATTTTGTAACTCTTATCTCTAAATCCCTTCAATGAAATATCTGAGAGTTATTCATCTGTGAAACTACGCAGAGGGGACATTTTCCTTATCCTGGGTCAGCATTTTCTGGCTTTCTGTAAACACTCTCTCACATGATGCTTGTTAATAGGCTTCTTCATGCAGAAAATTCTTGGCAGCCACTGGAAAAGTTCTCCAAAAGACTGATTACTTTCCCTTTGCCTGAGGCCGGTTGCTGATCATGGCCCTTACATAGCATGACAAACACAGTTAATATCAGAACATGCAGCCAGGACTGTGAAACACTCAGTCATGCACCAGTTAAAGCTTAGCCTACCAACACCCCAGGAGGTATATTAATATGCTGCAACTTGTTGGTACTAGTTCCCAAGAGTTTTAAAAGAGGAGAGGGGGATGGAGGATGGAAACAGTGAAGGATGAATTTAGCTGGAGTTCACCCAAGGGCACTTTGCCATGGCCTGAGGACACTAATGGGATGGGACTGTCCCTGCCAGCCTCTCCTGGAGTATTTCCAACCCTGCTCCTGGCCCAGGACCCCATTTCAGCCCAACTGACCCCCACACGCAGGCTGACATCCCATCCTGCCCTCAAACCCTGTCCCCAGGGACGTGCCTGATGCCTGGGCTGGGGGTTCCCATGGCCTCTTCCCAGCTGCCCTGTCCCTACTGAGGCGATGGGGTGGGTTCCAGTTGGCAAAACCCTGCCCTGCCATGCCCCTGAAGCCGTGACACCATTTGTATTTGGGAAGCTCCAAGGCTGACTTTACAGACTCTACCACTTTTTTTCCCTGGCCTAAGGACACAATGCAAACTTGTATCATGACAAATTGGACAAATTGTGACACCTTATTTCCTGAAGAGATTGTCCTCTAGACAAAATAAGCATAGGTATTTCTGTGAGGAATCAGAATGTTGATAATTTTTAGTGGTGGTAATGGTCCTGCATATCTCCTGTGTTAAGCAGATGGATCTCTAAGCACTTTGCAAATGTTGCTACTTGTGTTAATGCAAGAGAGAGTTCAGCAAAGCTGGAGAAAAAGATTAAATACAGTAATTGTAACAGTGAGCAGCAGCACTGCAATAACTCAAGGCAAATGAAATGTTAAGTGACCCTCTGCAGTGTATGGGGGACAGGACAGAGGGAGGAAGGCATTCAGAAAAGCTGGGTGGAATTTGACTAAGACAGCTATCTCGGTAAAAAAATTGTTATGCAACAGTTATTGCAAAATAATTCTCTTTACCTGAGCTGTCACACTTAAACGTCACAAAGCTGTCTGGTGGAATTTTGCAGTGGAAATATGTATGGAAAATAAGTATGCATACAACAGTGGAAAATAAACCTCCAACATATCCTTCCCAGGTCTTTTGGGTGAAGTATTGAACATTTATGAGCAAATAAAAAAAGAAGAAAAATATGTAGGTGTTAATATCCTTGAATGCAACACTTAAAATTAGGACCAGATCATGCTTTCAAACAGAATTTGGATTATAGGATAGGTCTGCATGATCCAAATCGCCGTGAGCTTATACAAACTTATAAAACTGTATTATGGCAATGTCACTTCACTAAACTCCAGTTATACAAGTTCAAGACCCCTGTATTGTGTATTATCTGGTGATTTTGTAGGCTTTGTTTATTGTGTCTGAAAAAAAAATCCAATTTAGAACTGTGTAATAAACACTTCCTCTAATCTCAATAAAAGACACAAGGAAAGCAGTGGTATGGGCTAGAAATGTCCAGAGGAAAATTTGTTGTAAAGAACCTAAGCCTTTAAATTTTTTTTTTCTGATTCTCAGACCTTAGACAAGATTTCCATGTACATGCACAGATGCTGAATTTCACCTTCTGCTTTACAAAATGACAGAACAAGTTATAATTTAGATTCCCCAAAAGAGGTGCATTATTAATGACTGACACACGGGAAGTTCTTTCAGCTTCTTTCTTGTATCTCCCTGTCTAAATTTTTTTTCCCAGGACTCCATGCCTCATCTTTGCTCACACTGATGTTTTAATAGACATCTCAGTTTGGAGGCGTCCTGTTGAATAGGGGATTGGAGGTACCAGCGTCCACGTGCAAGCTATGGTGCATTATGCTCCTGGCAGCAATTGAAGCATTGCTAAGAATGGAACATAACGGAAAAGATGGATCTGAATGAGAATGTGGCTCTGCAAAACCTGGATAGATGGTGAAATTAAATGCATGTCAAAGTAAAATGATGTCTGTAGGAAAGCCATCACATAAATTTCATTTGTAAAATGAGGGGTTCTGACCTAACCTTTGCCAGTCTAGAGGGAGATTTTGGGGAAACAATTGATAATTCCATGAAAATGACAGCCCAGTGCTCAGCAGCAACAACAACAAAACTGCAAATGTTAGGAACTATTGGTAAAGCAATAGAGAACAAAACAGAGTTCATTATGCCTTTATATAAATGCATGGCATGTCTGTGTCTTTATATTGTTCTGTTCTTTTCATCTCAGAGAGAATATAGTAGAACTGGAAAAAGGTTCAATTGTCCTTGATTGTCAAGGGCTATCAATATATGGGATGTGTGCTGTGCAAGGAATAGCTAACTAAGCTAAGATTCTTCATTCTGGAAAAGAGATAAATTACAGGGGACATGCTAGAAAGCTATAAAATCAGGAGTGAGGTGGAGAGAATGGATGGGAGTTGATGGTTCACTGTCTGTTCCACTATGGGTACTAGGGATCATCAAAGTAAGATGGTAGGTACAGCTTCAAAACAAGCAGAAGTAGGTTATTTTTCGTGTAGCAGGTAATAAGTCAGTGATACTGCCAGCAAAGGATGCAGAGAACACTAAATGTTTAGAGGGGAACAAGGAGAGACTGGACAGGTTAATGGAAGAGAAATATATTGGAGAATACCAACTACATAGAAGCCAGACTTAACCCAGGAAGTCCTTGAGCTGAAAATAGGCAGTGACTGGCAAAGTATCATGGAGGTGTGCAGTCTATTCTTCTGCTTAGTCCTCCCTAGTTAAGCCCTTTAGGGCAGCTGTAACCTCAAATCCTGTCTTCCGTCAGCCTTGGGTCTCACCAGTAGCTGACAGTTCTTGTGTTCATTCAGAAGCAATAACCTAGTAAAGGGAGAATTCTTCAAGTCTGGCACTGAATTTGGCAGTGCTAAGCTAGTAGTTGGACTTGATGATATTAAGGGTCTTTTTTTCACCTTAAATGCTTCTATGTTGCTTTATTTTTCATTTTTGTTTTCTTTAAATATTAGTGCAGTTGATAGACTATATTTAGCCTCTACTGACCTATGTACTAATATGCCTTTATGTATCAGGCCAATGCAGTTCATATTCCAGAGGTGTTCTTGTATCCATCAGTGTAAATATGTTCTTTATGTTCACAGCCCAATTCCTCTTTTTTGTCTTTTTCCTATCTGTGCTTTTCATGCCTGTGCTATGCCATTTCTATTGTAAAACAAAGTAAAGGCCTTTGTATTACACAAGGAAATCTAATTTGCTTTTCACAATGGACCTAAAACCAGTGATTGATGTGTTTCAGTAATTAAATTCTGCTACTGGCAGGTAGGTGAATGTAAGATTTAGGAAGACGGGGAGAATGGGTGAAAATGGAAAATATATTAGCAATTTTCTTGTCCTGTGCTACAGTGTTCAATATTCCAACCATTTATGTTTGAATAGGTGAACAACTTCTAATACATGAGGATAACCCTATACATTGAGGAGGAAAAGACTGGTAATTATCCTGCCTATTGAGAGAGGAATTACTGAGGACTGAATGCCAGTATACAGTGTCTCAGGAGAAGAAAGAAACAAAAATTTTGGGTATTGGACAAGCCAGAAGTTATAAGTAAGATAGAATCCTTTGACAATAATGGTCTGTTTCAACTCCGTGTTGTTGTTAGACCTCATGCCATTCTCAGAGCACCTCTGCACAGCACAGGACCTCACTGTACACAGGACTCAATGTAAATCTTGCAGATATACACATGGAATGGAAACTTAAGCCCAAGACTGTGTTGCTATGTGACCACTAACATATTTTGACTCTCAGTTTTTCTGTTGAAGTTTTCTGTGTCTGTGTTCAAAAGACTGCTCAGTGCCCAGCAGACTTACCTTCATATTAAGCAAGGCAAATGGTATACAATACCTACGGTTCATTCTTTTTCTCAGCTTCTCTGCAGGGAAGAAATAGTATATACTGGGTGGTATTTTATTTGCATATTTGAACCTTATACCAGCCTTCGGTAAATGTAATTCTTCCATTTGAAGTCTTTCAAAAGAGCTAGATGTTCTTCTGAATTATGTGTTACAGCTAGAAGTCACCTGGAAGGTAAAGACTACATGCTGTACCCTGACCTCATCAGGATAGTAGCTGTCAACCAACCAAACAGGGAAATACCTTCTGATCTTAAAATCTACAAATAGCTGAACCACAAAACTGACCAAAAAGGTCTTAATGGCCAGAATGAATGTCACTATGCAGGGTAAATTTGTAAGCACTCCACTACTGAGCTGCATTATAGCTTGGTGGGCTTTCTAGTTTTTGTTTGTATGTTCCTCTGTCAGAACATCATCTGTAGAGCCCAAAGGTCTTTGGTGCCTGGGACAGTTGGTGACTATTCAACTTGCTTTTGTAGCCTTGTCAACTGGAAACAGGCACATGAAGTCAGACTGGAGACTGAATCCAGGAATAAAGTAGTGCTGGATACACTCTCTAAGCAGGATTCTTCCCACTGTGTTGACAGGTTTCTTTTGTGGTAACTTAATTTCCTAGCTGATGTTCTGATCTAAATAAGGCCACTGTCATTAAATTAAAAAGTCATGATGATGTGATTGCCTTTGGGAGGCATAAAACCTAAAATGTTTGACATATTGGGATATCCACACCTTGGCAATATGGTGTTTTATGAAAAGTAGAAGTAACAGTCAGGCTTTTTATAGGTAGAAGAAAGAAAACACCAAAACCATCTCAGATTTACTCAGAGCTGTGACACAACCTTAATGTCCTGTAACTTGTGCTGTTATTATTTTGAGATAAAAAGTGATGCAATATTTCCTTACTGAGCTCTTTGCTTTGAAAGTGAAAATTCATCCATACAAAGGGTACTACAAAGCCTTCGCTTTTCGTCGGCCATCAAACAGCAGGCTAGTGAGGTGAAGACCTCACACTGACTTTTGCACTCAGCCAGTGGTCAAAACAAGACTTCAGGTGTACAAGTATGGATATCTGCCATTACCTGCACGGAAAGAAAAGTCCCAGTATTCTGCTGTCTGTCCTGTTTCTTGTCTGCAGAAAGTGCTGAGACACTTGCTGCATACTCTGCTGATGAATACAGGAACATTTTGGTCACTGCCACAAGATAAATTTCATCTGTTGCAGTTTCCTGAGAAAATGCATGTGGAGAACAAATACTGTAAAATTATAACCTTCCAAGTTGTAAGCATTCTTGTCAAAGTGGTATTTTTAAGAGTGGTTATAACATTAATATCAGAGTGGTCTTTTCCAGAGTGGTTTCAATTTTAAGAACTCGGCTCCTCTTATTCACAACATGGGGGTTGTTTCTCATTAAAAGTCCTCAAATCTCTAATATTTGCTGCTAATGGCTTCTAAGTGAGGTATGTACTAAAAGCTACAGTAGAAAACTAGCCAATGAATGATTAAGAATGACATATATAATACAAACAGTTAAAATCTGCTTGTGGAGATTTCTCAAAGTTTCCCACACTAATGGTAAACAGCTTTGTGAAAATCTAGTTTTGTTTTATAGCTCACAGAGAGCAGTTACATATTCTCCTCTTTTTATATGTAGAGGTTTTAACTCTAACAAGAATTTAGCTAGAGAAGACTCAAACATGAGCATTTTCTCTGGCTGGCTTATAAGACCATTTGATTTTCTTTAGCTACTCTCTTCTGATATTGTCTTCTGGGTGTCCCCGCACTTTAGTTGGTTCAGTATAAGATAGCTGATGGACACAAAGAACAGAGGTACAACTTTGGAAGAAGAAAGGTCACTTGCAAAATACATATCGAAACAAATACTCATTTGTTCACACTTATATAGTGTAAAGGAACTCTCTTTTCTTTGTCTTTATACTTGCACAACCACTTGACAATGTTACTAATTTCTATCTATTTTGCTATGAAATAATGTTTACAGCTGTCACAGATGGTACTGCAGCAATCATGATTATTCAAAGGAGAGGAAAAATATTTTCGGTTTAACAAGGAAAAAGAAACACCAACAAACAAAAGGAAATAATATGAGAAGCAATCCTGATTCCCTCCCCAGTAAAATCCTTATTTGCAATGTGTAAGCACTGAGACAGATTACTGTGTCCTTTTGGTACTTTTGCTCAGACATTATCTTCTGTCCAAATGCCTTTTATGTCATTTGATAAACAGAGTGACAAAAAGTGGTCTTTGCTTTGTAACTGGGGTTATTTCCTCAAGAACTGTAGAGACTGGTGTAGACTGGAATAACTTTCAAAAAGTGTGGGTTTTATGTCAACCATGAAAATGCAAGACACAGCACTGAAACTGAACTGTTGAGGATGAGGGCCAGGGCCAGGATATGGCAATGTGCCACGTCCCATCAGGGACTTCAGCCTACATCCATTTCTAGCCAGTATAGACTCATCTATTCTGGTGTCAACATTGTTACTTTAACTAGCTTTTCTCCTTCAGGCATACTGGCCCATCTCCCAAGACATATTTGTTAAATACAATATTATTAAATTTCATTTCAGACTCTCTTTGCCAAGGCAAAACAAACCAAAATTGTGTGTCTTCCTGTATGGCTTATCTCAGCTCCCTTTCCAACAGCACTCTAGGTGGCTCCACCTGTAGTAAATCTGACAGTGTTGCACCTGCAGTGCACACACTTGTGTATACCCTCCCAATAACTTTGAACCCATGTGTGAGTCAAAAGACACCTGTCTGAGAGACAGAAAATGCAGAGGGATGTGGAAAACAGAAGTCTGAGTTTATAATTCAATAAAAGGGTTATTGAATTATAATAGTGATTGTTCTCTTCCAAATCAAGTAAATGTTTAATAAAAATTGTTTTTGTTTAATAGACTTAGTCAATGAAGAGAAACATAAGACCCTTCATCCTGTACTAGCAGCAGGCTGAACCACCTCACTCTGTGTATTTGTCCAATAACTCCAGCAAACAAAAGAATCATGGAAAAAATACTTTGACAAGGTGGGGAGATGGCCTATAAAGTATTTGACACTTTTGTTAAGGGCAAACAGGCACTGAAGAATTTGGAATAAGGAACAAGAGGTATTTTGCTGCATTAGTGATATGAATAACTGTGCAGTTCATTACTGACTAAGGAAGATGGTAGTGTCTTTAAAGATACACATATAAAAAATAAGAGAAATTTTCAAAGTTCTCCAAAAGAGCTGGCTAGAAATGTATCATAGAAACCTAGGCAAAGGAAAGATGGCTGGAAGAATACTAAATTTAGGGTAATACCAAAAAAAAAAAAGAGAAAAAAGAGAGGGATAACATAGAGTCCATAGACAATGGCCAACCTGCTGTCAGAACAAGGTGGAAAGGCAGAAAATCTGAAGAAAAATTAAATCTGGAAAGAAGTAAATGATAAAATATGTAAATATGAAACAATTTTATGGCAAAGAAGTCTTGTGAAACAAACAATGTATTTTTTTATTTTTAATTTAGATTTGGTTTATCAAGATAGATGGATAGACTTCTTTCATTTAGCACTACATTTGACCATTATTAAAAAAATTGCTTCTTATAATATCAGTATTGAATAGCTGACATGGAATTAAATGCTGGCTAAATGATAGATCTCAAGGAATTAATGCACAGAGAGAAATGTCAGTGAATGGGATTCTTCAATGGGTCTAAGGGTTATAAAGTTCTGATTCCAAAACAACTTTCAAAAATACCTTAAGAATTGCCACTTGGGGTTGAATGGAGTGGAGATAACTGGTGAAAAATGAAGAAATTATTTTAACTTCCATGTGCTAGAGTAAGATTAATGTTAGAATAATGTTTTTTGTTCTGGCACCTTCATTTTTAAATGTTGTTGAGAAATTGGAGATGATGATAGAATGACATTATGAGAGAAGCAGAGGAAACGCTTCACAAAGGAGAAGCAGAGGAAATGCTTCACAAAAAAAAAAAACCCACCAAACTCATTCAGTTTATCATACACAAGACCTGGTGACAGTGTATAAATATCTTAATGAAGGAAAAAATAGAATTTCCTAAAAGGTTTCACTGGAATCAATGTTTGGAAGCAGAAAGCAGGCAAATTAATCTGAAAAACACAGAGCAGGTTTTTAGCAGGGATTTTCATTACAGCTGATTATTCTCAGGAGAGGTGTATTTTTTTTTCCCATTGCTTAGTATATTCATCAAGATTTCATACCTTTGTAGAAGTTATGCTTTTGTCAGAAACAAGTCTTTAGGCTCCACGTAGAAGGGATATAAAATTGGCCTGTGATACAAAGACTAGATAATCTAATAGTCCTTTCTGAATTTAGATTTAATGAGCCTCTAAATGATTTTTAGAGAATTTTTGTGCATGTGATACTGAGATATTTATGAATTAGTTGGCAGCAAAAAGTGTCAAAGGGCTGTACACATTTCAACCAAGAAATGAAGTGCCCTGAACTCTCAAGACGATCCTTTTGTAGAAACAGCATGAAACAACAGCCTCTCTTTCAGCAGTTGAATAAGGGTCAACTATTCAAAAAGATGAAAAATTAGCACCTTCTGTTGTTGTCAGTAGATCAGTTTAACACTTGTAGCCCAGTGAGTGCTCACCTGTGACTCAGTTTGAAAGACTTCAGGACAAACAAAGGCTGTGTCTCAGAAAACCATGAAGCATTATTGAGAAAACAAATTCCAAGGGTATATGAAGATTTAGTAGGAAAAAAGTGGGGAAAAGGATGATCAGGTGAAAAGGAAAATGTCTCTGGGCTATGAAATGACTGACTAATACAAAAAAATTGCGTTCAGCTTGCAAGGATATTGAATTTAGCAGGAGAATTAGTGAGAACTAAACAAACTTATATTTACATAAAAGCACACATCTCAATGAGTGGAAGAACGTTTCTTTAAAATAATTAATTGATTTTTTTCCATCTTTTACCTGGAAACTCATCCTTATTAAAAAAGAAAAATGTGTTTTGCGAAATCTGAGATCCATTCAATGTCCAGTCCGTAGAAAGTCTTGTCACACTTTTTTCCTATTCATCAATGATCTTAAGATGGCCAGGCTGTAATCAAAGGAAATGTTATTATTCTGCAGGCTAAAGTGCTTGCAACATGCCAAGGGGTGTTTGATTGAATTTTAATGGATAAACTATAGACAGCAAATTTCATTGGTCTAGAGAAATAATACTATTATTTATCATTCAGTGTGAAGCCAAGAGTTCTGGAAGTTTGCTAATAATTCTGACGACTTCCAGATATAATTATAGAAATGATCATAAATGCCGTGAGCCATAGAATATTGCCTCTAAGGACATAAAGGTCTTAAGCAGTGTAGACTTTTCTGTGGGCAGAAGAAATTCATTGGGAGGTTTCACAATTTGTGATCAAGGACTGGGGAATAGTGGTTCTCCCAACTTGCTGTTTCCCGCAGTAGTAACTGGCTCATCTGAAGCTCCCACTTCCTGCAAGGTAGGTTGGAAATTCTGGAAAATTTCACTGTGGATTGCAGCTTTATCTCTGACAATTCTATTTTCACAAATCTTTTAGTGGTCTCAGTTCCCTTCTTCCTTCCCTTCCCTTCCCTTCCCTTCCCTTCCCTTCCCTTCCCTTCCCATATGGTAGGAGTGCATGGATCTCCCAACTGAAATAAGGTCTCCTGGGTTGTGATTTTTGTTCATACCATATGAAAAGACTGTCTATCTGAAGTGTTCAAGTTGATAAACAGAAGACATAATAATTATTCAAAGAAGTATAACAGTCTTATTTTGCAAATGAAGACCTGAAGTATGTAGAGAGCTGAGGGGCTTGTTTTTAGGGACTTGTTTTTAATACCACTGTTAATCCTTTTCATTCATGCTGGTTCATTTGGGGCCAAGCCTGGTTTTGCATATACTGAATAACTATTCCAGCATCTCATTAACACACAATCAGCCCTGCTTACACTGAGTTGTTATTCAGCACCTGTTTATTTCCTGTTTCTTTCAGAAAAATCACCTGCCCTAGTGAGCCAGGATATTATCATCTCATCCTGTCACATGCAGCTCCTGCAGTAGAACAGGGAACTGAACTCAGACTCTATCCCTGAGTAGTTCCTCACTCACAATGTCATTTTTCCTTATGGCTGGTAATGGAGACTAAACGGTCATGGTTATGGTGACTAAGGATAATGCACTGGCTGCCTTTAGTCAGCTTTGTGTTTAATTAAATTGTAGTTTAATTCAACTCCCATGCTCTGTTCATCTGCAATTAGTCAGCTTCATACAAATATTTACATGACACGAATCCTGACATGTTTTTCACTCCTCTGCCATATTAAAGGCCAAAATGACAAACTTTCATTTGCTTTAGCCTGAATCCAGTTTGACACTCCTGGCTGAGCAAGCTCCTTGGCACATTTCTGCTGAAATCCCACATGTACACATTCTCTACTGCAAATGCTGAGTAAGCAACCATGATTTAGATGAAATACTGGGCCTGGGGCTACAGAAAACTGCATGGATTATCTGGTCCAACTGCAAATTCACTTTCAAAGGTATATCTATAGCTGCCAGCCATACAGCAGCTTCTGTTCTCTTGACTACGTTTCCTCTAGTTCATGTATTAACATTTGGTTGCTTACCAAACTATACTCTTCAAGGAAAAATGTCTGTTAATGTCTCAGTGGAGTCGTGACCAGGGTAATGAAAATCGTTACTCATGAATACATTATACAACAACTGAAAAAAATAATCTATCAAATTAATGTAATTGTCAAAGAACATTTGTTCCTTAATAAAAACAGCAATAGCACAAGTACTGCACTTCAGCCTACAAAGATGGTTGAAACTTTATCAAATTCAAGGTTTTGCTTCAATATTACTTATGATATTCATTGAAATTTGCTCAATTTTGAGTTCCGGAGGTGAACAAAGGTGGCTCCTGAATTAAGCTGGTGAGAAGGCTTTTTAAGAGGCTGGCAACAAGGAGCTGAATAATTATCACAGCCAGCTTCTAATGGTGATGGCACTGAAAATATAGATACCCACATGGGGGCCAGTATCTTCTCCCAGGTAACCAGTGAAAGAACGAAATGTCCTCAGATTGCACCAGGTTAGATTGGATAGATTTATATTAGACTTTTTTTTTTTCATAGAAAGAGCTGTCAAACATTGGAAGAGGCTGCCCAGGGAAGTGGTGGTGTCACCATCCCTGGAGGCATCTAAAAGACATGTAGATGTGGTACTTAGGGGCATGGTTTAGTGGTGAACTTAGCAGTTAGCAACTGGACTCAGTGATCTTAAAGGCCCTTTCCAAACTAAATGATTCAATGATTCTACAAGCCTGTGATTTAAATTACAAGGCATACTTGCTAGACCAGTGTTCTGATGTGTTAGGGGCTGTACAGGCTAAATGTAATACCTGAACCTAAAGGCATAAGTATAGAGAATAAAAGATAAAAATAAATGAAGAAAGAATCTGAGTAAGTTAGTTGGAAAAGGAATATGGAATGGCACAACAAAATAAAAACAACTGTTTTTTCCTTTGGACTTATTAAATTTTTAAAAAAAAAATCTTAGAAGTAAGTTATCTGAAAGGGGAAGGTGTTAAATAAAACAAAACCTATTCCTCATATGAATAATTTAACATATTTGTGATAGTTTCTTTTAATTTTTCAGGTCATCAGATCTATCAGCCCTGCTGGCAAAGAAAGACCTTTAATGAAAGAGTAAAGAACCAAGTAAGTTACATATAAATTAGAACAAAAAACAAAATTGTGGTAAATTTGCTTCAGTCTTCTGTTGCCTACTATCAGCTTCATTGCCCAGACAATATTAACAACAGGAGCCAGCGATGTAATTAAAATACACACAAAGCTCTGGGCCTATATGCACACAAAGCTCTGGGCCTATATACAAAATACATTGAGAAATTCACTTGAATTGGAAACAATTCGATACTGCATTCTAAAAAAGCTTATTCAAGACACTAGTTCTCCTACAGTGGAGCTTTATTCTTAATTTTCTCTCACAAAATTACTGGAGAAAGGGGTTTTGTGAAAAAATTTGAAGGTCATATTACCAAGGCAATATTAAACTAGGGGGAAAATGTGTTGCAGAAATGAAGACATTAGCATTTAAACCAACCTGATTTAGACTATACAGATGTAAAACTTGATCTTTTCATACAGTAAACATCTTTTATTGTTACCAGCTGTAGCACTGCATCTTTCATTTATAAATGCTGTGTTTACTCTGTTTGTCTGTGAGTTAAGTTCCTCCTTGGCACGGAGCTGGATTTACTGTCCTTGTTGTCCCTTCTGACCAATCACCTATGTTCAGAGCATGCTGGGACAGGAAAATGAAGTTTCCAAATTGGGGTGGATTCTGGCTTGTCCTGAATGGATGATGACTCCTTTATTGATGTAACCCAAGCCTAGGTCTAGGGTGAAGAATTCAGGTGTCTGTGCTCAGAGCTGGGACAGCCTCTGCTCCAGCAACCCAAAGCACAGGGCGCAGGACAAAAATTCATTAAAGGGCAGGTGTAAGAAGAGCTCCCTGTGCATATTTTCCTGTTCAGTGTCAGCACAGGAAGAACTGTGTGGCAGGAGAAACAAAGGGTGATGCTTTGCCTCCTGGCACTGGTGAGCCCTTCAGTCAGCTCGGATGCTCATAAAACCCCAGCCTGATGCGCTGAGGCTGCCAGCACTTAGCTTTCCTCCTCACTAATATTTCAGTGTTATCCCATGGCATTACCTCACTGTATTTTTGTCTCTGATCTGATATATTAAAGCTTTGTACTAAACTTTGTCCAAAAGAATCTGCTTCACACTGTGAAAACAGTCTGTCAGGGCAAAGTACCCATGCCAGCTCAGGACAAAAACACCTCTTTTAACACAGATATGTGTCTTCTAATGATTTAAGCTCAAGAATTCAAAGTCATTCTTTATTTCTCAAAACAAACAAACAAAATCTCAATCATGGCTTAAATGATCCTTAATTCAATAGCTGGCAAATGTGAAAAATACCAGATTTTATTACAGCTCCTAAAGGACTGTTGTTAATTTGTGCCGAGGTATCCTTTCTATCATCTCCCCTGAGCATTATCTGAGTTCACTGCCTTATTTGGTTGTAGTTTATAAGGTATAATGTTATTTTAACTTGAAAATAGGGAAAAGAAAAATGACCATAACAATCTGGGTATGTATTTACCAGCTGCTCTCCAGATAAGATAAGCCATACTGGCAACCTTTGGCTTCCTGTGACCACATTTGAAGTGAGAGATATCTGCTGTAAAATGCACATATCTCTGACTAAGTGTGGTTTTGAGGGAACACAGAAGGTCAGATGTAATTCGATGTGATATTACACCATGCGTTGACTTAAGAAATCAGAGGTGCAAATCACTTAATAACATTACTGTGAGATGTATAAGAGTGGGATATTTCACCATGAAAAGAGTGCAGGAAGCCTCAAGACACATTACGAGAGTAAATACTGATGCACATTTAAAAATGTTTTTTGAAGAAATTTGCTCTAAGTATTAACTAGTGTAAAGATGCATCTATTTGCAAAGGAAAGCACCATTAAAAATTGTTTGAGGTAACAAAAAGATCTAGTTGGGAGAAACTTTCCTTTTTTAAAAATTTTTTTTCTCTTTCTTTTCCTATTAAATTGAAAGAACTAAACCTTAAGACTCCAAAGCAAGTACCTACAAGACATCTAAATCACAGTAACTCATGTAGATAGCTGGAATGGTAATGGCTTATTCTGCATCTTCAAAAGCTTGATGCTGGACAGGGTGCCATGAACTCTGCTGGCTATGGAACTTGAGGGATTTGACACAATTATTTAAAGTATTTTTGGAAGGGCTGGTGATGTATGAGGGATGTTTTGCTCTCTATCCTTGTGGTGGAATGCAAGAAGATGTGAACAGTGGTGATGATGGAGAAGCCAGGAGGAGCACAGTGCAAGGTCTCTTGTGGAAATGGTTCTGACCCATGCTGAAGGCCCAGGTCTCTCTGAACATATGGTTTTATTTATTCATGCTCTATACATATATTTTTATTCTGAATCAGACAGAATCCAACCTTTCTGGTCAGGAAGAATCATTTAATTGCATTTCCTATAAGATATGTATCACAAACTATTACTCATCACAAAATATTACTCAGTTACCCATTCTCTGAGACCAGCATCTTGTTTTTTGCTAGTAGATATGTTCCATAAAAGTATCAAGTTTGAATCTGAAGACACACCTAGAGGGATAATAGAGGGATAATACAGAATTTCCTTAATAGTTTGTTATATGTTTGTTTTAGAAAAAAAATAAAATTAAAAGAATTGTCACTTTAGCTTTTCACCACAGACCTAGATTTTTCTTTGAAGAACACTTTAGCACCAGGTATTTCCTCTTAATGAATACAGTCATATTTTTTAAGGAATTGTATAAGGAATACACCTTATTTTTTCACCAATAATAATGTGTGAAGAACATCAGTGAAATTGCACTCTGTGTACACATCGACAGGTGGGCAACTTATCAAATGAACATGTTCCTGCCAAAACAGACCTATTTAGCTGAGTGTTAATCTTAAATATGTGCAAGAGGTTACCTGATATTTAAAATATTCTTTTGAGATGTGCAATACTGTTGGGCTGTGAGCTGTTCCCTCCTGAGCAATTCCCATGCAGGATCCCAGAGCCATTGCAGATGAGCAAAGCCCAACTTTCTTGTGCCACTGAGTGAAGACTACAGCAGCAGATGAAACTGTGCTGGAATGCCTGGTAATCCTAGAACTCACCTTCTGGCCACAGGAAACGTACCTTCATAGGCATGCAATTAAAAAAATTAGATATTTCAAGGAGACTGTCCAATCACCTAGTCCTTTACTTTGCCTGTATATTGTACCATTTGCTTAAGCTCATGTATAGCAGTTACAAAGCTAGAAAAGGAGAATGTTGGTAGGCAGCCTAAAGTTCCTCCCATCTGTGCAGCACACACACATTTTAACATATATGAACATAGATTGTATATAAATTTTCTATAAACATACATATATATGTATGTGTTAGTTTGAAGGTCTATTCTTAAATTCTTAGTCTACTTTGAAACATTTTTGTTATAGTGATGGAATAAATTGGAAAGATTATTTTTCACTCTGTTTCTGACTGGTTGCAATGTTTAGTGTCCAATCCTCAGAGGAGAGATTCTGTCTGACAGAGGTCCAGCTACCCCAGTGCATTTGGGTCACTTGTAATAGGGCCCACATTTTCATAAGCCAGTCTGATTCAAGAGCTGATTGCTAAGTTGCAAGGTAAGATTTCAGCCTGCAGAGCTATATTAATTAAGAGTGTCAAAAGATTCCTATCTTTAAGATAAAGATCCCACATTTCCCCCCATGCTTTTCCTGATTCACTGAGGAACTGAAAAATTATTGGACCTGTGATATGTTTACCATGAAGGTGACTTGCACCTGAACATCTGTCTGAGACATCTTAGGCACTGATTATTCTTCTATAAAGCATGTCCATATGCAGGCTCAGTGACCCAGGTTTTTCAGATACAGAGAAGTAGCTCTGACGTGGCTGCTAGACATCTGTAAATCCTAGGCACCTGACTAGACTTCAAATTCAACCTGTCTAAAATAGCCAGTGAAAAATGAAGATTTGTCTGAGAAACCTGGATGCTAGACATCTGCCTTGATATAACTTTACCATAAGAAACAAGAGAGTAAAATAGAAATATGTAAACAGGAATGAAGAAACCTACAGGTTTTTTTGACATGTGAAAATTATTCCTCCAGAGAGAAGGCTTATCTTCCTCAAGGAACTGGTATAAACTGTACTGTGACTCCCCAAGGGATCTACTGATATCAGCAAATCCACACAAAAGCAGTCATTTAAGGAGTTCCAAGGCATTTTCCAGAGTCATTTGAGCTTCTGGGATCTTCAGTCTGAAATCCTATTTCCAGACATCTGACCCCTGGATACTGTACAGCCCTCCAAAATGTTTGTTTTGAACTCTGACATCCCTTTTTTGAGGCTTCTAGAGGACTCCTGTACAAAAACAGTAATCACCATTTCTCTCAGAGTGGAATCAAAGACTGCCCAATTAGTCTGGTGCAAGGCAGTGTTTGTGTATGAATTATAACTAATGCAGAATTGAAAGGCAATTGTTCTACTCCCAGGTTAAGCACTGGTAGTGAAATTAGCAAATGTGATTCCTTTTTTCCGTCAAGGCATGAAGCTGGGGAAAAAAAGCAAGACGAGAAGGAAGCAGCTTCTGCATTTTTCTTCTAATCAGCCATGCGTATTAGCACATAAGGCAAGACAGGAAGGTAATATGAGAATCAGGCAAGCAGCCAGATGACATTGTGTAAAGCATCTTTGTATAACTGCCAGCTAGTGTCTTATAATATTGAACACTGAAGTTTCTATTTAGCAGTGTTGATTGAATGGTGGGGAAAAAAAAGTCCAGGCAAGGATAATGTCTGTAATCAGCACTGCACAATTGCTATTGTCTATGCTTGGTATACTTAATGGAGAAGCTAATTACCATGTATTCATTTTTTATTGCATTTACTATATTGCACAGACAAGTAATATGATTTTTTTTTCCCTCCATGGGTTTACAGAAAACAAACAACACAAACAAAACCATGGTGGATCCCCCCTCCCCACCCCAACCCTAATTAATTCTCATTAGGGCCACCGTTTTTATTTCCAAGAGGAAGTCAGAAGGCGAGGATAGCATGCCTGATGAGCTTGCTAACCTAGCCCAGTGTGTGCTTGGACTGGGCTGCTGATGGGTTTGAATGTGACAGGAAGGAAATGTACAAGCCCAATGCACAGTCGTTTCATTTAACTTCTCTGAGACACATTCATTTACCTACCACTTCCCATGCAGCTTTACAAAAATAAAAGGGCAAAGTACTCCTGAAAAGTAGTGGACTGACAACTTCTTTCTGCATGGTTGGAGAAGAGCAGTGCCATGGAAGCACACCCCAAGAATGACATGACAGTGCCCTAAAAAGTTTTGACCCAGTTCTGCAGTAGTTAGTTTGATCTCTGATCCGCAGACCATCCTCTGTGCCTGTCTAGCTCAAGCCATCTGGCTGAGTTCACATTCATTCTGACTGCTGTTGTAGGGCATCTGCCCCCACCAGCACAGGCAGAGGTCCCTGCAGAACACCGCCTGCAGCAATGACTCCTTTTAACCCATGGCCTCTTAGGTTGAGCCCACCCTTACATCAAAGTCTTTTGCTTTTGGAGAGGAGTGGGTGCCTACATCCTCCGCAGCCATCTCAGCCTCTAGGCTTGGACACAAACCAGAGGGCTATCAGTCTTTCTTGGTAGGGCTTTTCTTTGTGTAAAATACTTGAACAGCTACTGTGAGAGAGACTGGAACTTCTTCCTGAAGGTAAGTCTCCTAGGAGCTTGTCTACTAACTCCTTCTCCCACTTTCACCTTGCCAACGTATAATTATTCCATGAAAAATGAGCATGGGGAACCTTCTTTGAATTGGATCCTTGTGGATTTATATACCACCTAAAGTCAGTGTATGACTTTCAGTGAGAATTGTGCCCCTAGGGGTCTGATTTTCAAGCATGTTTTGGAATCCTAAGATGCCGATGGTGATACCAAGTAGGATCTTTATGTTTGTGTTCCTAACTTGAAGTGGAAAACAGCTACGTATAACTCTGATAAATGTTTGATTGGCATTGACTGTGCTTGGAGAGTTAATGCAGGCATTAGCACAACCACTGCCAAAACAGTGCAACACTACTGAGACCCATGAATTGTTTTGTAGCCCCTGGGAGAGGTTAGGATCCTGCTCAGGTCCTATCACTTTTCCTGGAAGGATCAAGTTCCACATTCATGCTGTGTTTAGAGTGCAAAAGGTATGGTGTCCACAGGGAACTGAGCAGCAATTGTCAGTTGCTGATTAGATGAATACTAACACCAAGGCATAGCTAAAAAATGTCAGTCAAACTGAACTGAGTGCTGATTTTAACAAGCAGGTTCACTAAGTCTGGTCCTCCCACACCGAAGCAAATAGGAAGATGTTACAGTATTTATAGACTGGATTTCAGAAGGCAGAAGCAGCTAATGCACTCTCTTTATTAGGCATGCTCCCTAGTGCCTGCAAATTGCTGCATATTTCAAGCCTTATTTAATTTTTAATACAGCAACCTGTTATGTAATCAGATATATTTTGAGGGAAACTTATTATTACATCTTGCAGTCTGACTGGTTTCCCTGTAAGAGTTCAGCAAGCTGTTGCATGTGGTTTTTATGGGCAGAAACTCCTCTCCTTTTCTCCTGCTGAAACTGGAATTAGACTGTCCTACTCAATATATGTGGTATATTAAGCACAAAGAGGCAGTGCCTGACAAAGTGGTAGGTAAGGAGACAGATTGCTCCTTTACTACACAGAAAGGGAGTGAAGACTTCCTCATCTAATAATGAAGATTTTGGTATAAAAAGCAGCCATTCCACCATGTGGTCCTCTATTGCTGCCACAGAGTTTAGGCAAGGTAAGAAGGAAAGACCGGATGAAGATAAAGCATTTCAGTGCCTGTGAGACATTACTAGAAGGTCTCTAAGGAGTTTGATTGCTCCTAGGTTCATAAATCTTCTTAAAAACATGAAACTGAGATCACAGAAACACAGAATAACAGAATATGCTGAGTTGGAAGGGAGGGATCCACAAGGATCATTGAGTCCAACTTAGCCCTACACAAGACCATCCCCAAGAATCACACAATGAGCCTGAGAGTGTTGTCCAAACACTTCTTAAACTCTTTCAGGCTTGTTGTTGTGACCATGTCTCTGGGTACCCTGCTCTATCACCCAACCACCCTCTGGGGAAAGAATCTTTTTCTAATATCCAACCTAAACCTCTCCTGACGCAATTTTAGGCCATTCCCTTGGGTCCTGTCAGTGGTCACCAGAGAGAAGAGATCAGTGCCTGCCCCTCCTCTTCCCCTCACAAGGAAGTTGTAACTGCAGTGAGGTCTCCCCTCAGTCTCCTCTTCTCCAGGCTGAACACACCAAGTGACCTCAGCTGCTCCTCATACAGCTTCCCCTCAAGGCCCTTCACCATCTTTGTTGCCCTCCTTTGGACACTCTCTAATACTTGAATATCTTTCCTATATTGTGGCATCCAAAACTACACACAATGTTCAAGGTGAGGCTGCCCCAGTGCAGATCAGAGGGGGACAATCTCCTCCCCCAACCAGCTTTGCCTGATGCCCCCAGGACAGGGTTGGCCCTCCTGGCTGCCAGGGCAGTGCTGACTCAGATTCAACTTGCCATCGACCAGGACCCCCACGTCCCTTTCTGTGGCACTGCTTTCCAGCCTCTCATTCCTCAGTCTATCCCTACATCCAAGGTTGCCCCGTCCCAGGTGCAGAATCTGTCACTTTCTCTCATTAAACTTCATACGGTTGGCGATGTGTAAGACAGACCTGGCTCGGGATCCTGTATTTCTGGTCTGCCCTCTTCTCTTACGGTAGACAGGATGTTGGAGCAATGTATTTAAAAGTAATCTATGTTGGAGGTGTGGTTTCATTACATTCACTTTAAGTAAGTTTCCTCAGAAAAATGGGAGTTAAATATTTGAGAGAAACTGCCTCTGAATCAGCATGTAGTGCTGAACAGGATGTAAACCTTACCAGAGCTCAATCTTACCCATCCAGAGAGGAAATGAGCAAGAATCACAAGCTTCAGAAGAGGGAGATAAATCTTTATGATTACAGGGAACCTTCTCTGGGATGGTGGGTGCTGTAAAAGAGCAAACCCTCCTGTTTTTTGACTTTTGTATCTCTCTTAAGAAACCATGAAGGTTTTGCTTGGGCCCTCCCAGATATATAATTTACAGGCTACCCAGATGTATAATGTACAGGCTACTTACAGATCTTCTTGCTTAAACCCTCCACTTGTGTAGCCAAGTCAGTGTCTACAGATAGGACTCAGTCTCAGCCTGAGGTCTGGCTCCATTTTATACTCTGAATGTGATCTTCTGCTTCCTAGATACCTTACCAATAAAAAGAATCAATTGAAATATCTTTTCTGCAGATGGGATTTTTGAGTTCTTGAAGTAATAGACATTTTCCCATACAAAAGATCTGCTTTTACTGAAAAAGATTTCTTCCAAGAAAAAAATATCAAAACAAGGGGGGAAACAGTTGCATTCTGTAATTCCCTGCTACAGAACATCAGCAACTTAATTATGTGTTTGGACTGCAGTGATAACAAGGGGCATATGTGAAGAAAATAGTGTCTAAAATCATAGAAGCAGATATGTTTGGGCCTCTTATACAGGAACACGTTTTCTGATTCCCCCTATAGTCACCTTGCCATACCTTTTGTCAGAAAGATGCTCTCAGCCTATCTTCTGAGCATTTCTGCAAATTGTAGGTGGAAAAGAAATGCAGAAAATGTTAAGAAAATATCCCACATGGCCTATTTAGTAGTAGGGGAACTTAGGCTGAACTACATTCACAGGACTGCTTGCCATATTCGAGATAAGTTTACATTTGGTTCTCTTTAACTATATCACAGTATGCAATGCATGAGCACCAATTCAGTATAGACTCCTTATTGAATTTGCATCTGTGCCTTTTCTTAACCTCACCATTTTTAGACAGTGTTTTCATCAAGATATTCAGCTTAATGTAGCCAAAGCTTGTAGTATTGCCCATAGACACTGATGAATAATTTTCATTTGAAAGCAAATAAAAGTAGTTTGCAACACTTTCCCTATCCTCTTTCCCTTTGCGAGATAGTTCTATAATGTAATATGATATGCAGAAAAATACTGAAATAGGAAGAGGATATTTAGTGATTTTTTTTTGGCACATCTGGCAGGGAATCTGGAGAGCAGAGATCTCAGTCTGAGTCTCTATTCAGTTCATCAGACTGGCAATAAACTGGACCATTGTAGCTAGACTAAGGGCTTCAATGAGTAGTGAATTCACCTTGTTTTTTTGTCATCACCTTTACCCATCATCAGTTCTGGCAACTCTTCACAGGTAGGTTCTTAGCTCAAGGCACACGTTTCTTAAGTCCCCTTTTGCTAAGGGCTAAGCTTGATATGACACTTGGCATGGGCTAAGAGCACACGAGCAAGCTGCACTGGCGCAATCATTTACTAAGATGTGGTGGCATTTTGGACTGAAGATATCATCATCATATCTGATATGTAAAGCCCAGCACAAACACAGTCAGAAGGATGGCTTCTTCTTTGTTACCACAGACAGGAAGGCTTGGGTCTTACAAGGTATTAACGAGTTAATAGGCTCTAATAAAAAAAGAGAAAAACAAATAAGCAAACAACAGAACCAGCAAACCCAGCAAAAAACAACAAAACCCCTTCCTCAGTAAGAAGGAAAAAAAATCACGCCAATTACAGGTGATCTGGGCATTTAATCCCATATGGCCCACACTACATTTGATTTTCCCCTCTCGGTGGTCTTGCTAATGCTACAAGACATGTCTTTAATTGGATTCCAAAACAAATAGAGTGTATGATAGAGCTGGTACCTTGGAAAGGATTAGTTCTGCTCCATCACTCCTGTATATATTAAGTTTTATTCAGTCATCATACACCCAAGAATAATGTATCTTATGCATATATTTTAAGGCAGTAAAGTGCTACACACTAGTGGTCCCATTAGATGAAAGTGTTGAATCTAGTGCATTTTTAAGCACTCCATTCTAATCTTTCTACCTATATACTGTATAGAAGACATTAATATGTTTTTTAATTTGAGACTCAGACACTCAAAAAGCTCTCATCAAGAACAATTTCCAAGCCTTGCAAGATAGAGCAGATAAAATAGAGCAGTAAAAATAAATAATTCAAGACAAATTTTATTCATTGTGCTGTGTTTTCTATGGGCAATGGTTTGTGTAATTTCTCCTACAGTGCCAAACTGAGCAGCATCTCCTTATGAAGGAGAAGCTTAGCTCTTTTCTTCACATCAAATACTTGATTTGTGTACTTGGATCCTTTTATCAAGTTAAGTTTAAATCTGCCTGACTGTCTCTCCTTGTTTTTAACACCTTAACAGTTGTGGAAAAAAACACCCCCTGCAATGTACTCTCAAATTCTGAAGCGTCTTGTAGGAAAGGAATATTCCATTTCTTTGCTGTTTAATCAAACTGATTTAGTCAATTCTGGTTTGCATTTCTTATGAGAAATTTGGTAAAACAGCTTTTTTGCCAGTGTGAAATACTGGGTTTGTTTGAAATTGCAAACTTCTGGCCTAGTCTGACCTTCTTTTCACATGAAATTTACCTTGCATGGATCTTACATACCCTCCTTTGGGTAGGGAAATTGTGTGTGTTTTAAAACAATCTGGCTAGCCCAGTTTTGATAAGTTAATACAAATACTAATAATATTAGATCATAAATTATTAACAGATAGAGTGTAAAGTAAGCCTATTTTTTTCAACCAGGGTTCTAAGTCCCCCAAATAATTTTAAATATGCAGAATTACTGAATTTGTTTCACCTACTCATGGCTTCCTTTTTTTTCTTCCTCAAATATTGCTGTCAGGTAGGCAAGTCTCTTGCACTAAAGGCCATCTGATGCTTGCTTAGACATGGAGAAATTCCATAGGGTAAGTCTTTGGTCTAGAACATATTTCTTATCAGCTAAGTAGAAAACAGTGATCCCCTACAAAGATAGAGCTGGAAATACTTAGGGTCAATAGCAAGTCCAAGGCACATGAATTAGGGCTTGTCAGAGCCAGAGCAATATGTGGTATAGGGGGCTGAGCACTGTTTGAGAAAGTCAGAAAAACCAGAGTGAAGTGACAGAACAGCAAAAAGCAATGATGAATGTAGACTGAGGTACTGCTGTTTGGACCTGGTGGTGGATGATGCAACCTGGATTTCTGCCCAGGACTGTGGCTTTGGCTGTTGATTTCCAATATGCTCTGAGAAACAGGACATTGCAAGGATCTTGGTATTAATTACATAGAGCAAAAAGATGGGGCTTTCTCTTAATGAGACAAAGAGTAGGATGAAAAGGATAACTCTTGCTTTGTGGCCAATGCCACAGTAATGAGTTTGCTGCAGAGTAAAATGAAAGTGGGAATCTGTAGTTTCTACTCAACAAAAGCTTCTCAAAGACAATTCCATCATCATTACAGTTTCAGTAAAACAGTAACTTTCACTGTCTGTCCAGACAGAGAAAATCAAGCACTTTAAAAATTTTGTCTGTAGCAGGCAAAATGGCATCTAATCAGATCCTGGGATCACACTTAGGAAGCAATTTGGAAGTGCTTCAGCTGTAAGCCCATGGCCTTGCATCAGACTGTATAAATCTGGTGGAAAACTGGTCTCTTCTCTGGTACGCACTCTCGGTGGAACTGATCCAGGGAAGAATTCTGGCATCAGGGTCGGGATAGAAACAGGTAACAGTTTGTAACATTACATCCAACTTCCCAAGAGTATTTTTGCTGTGTTCAGTCACTCTTCATCTTTGAGGAAATGTTAGGTTGTAGGATTTTTTATAAAGGCTGTAACACAAGAACAGCCTCAGGGTAGTTATTTCTTTGTTTTAATCTTTAACTCAACCTCTTTAACACAAGCCAATACCTTGAGCAGAACTGTTCCCTTGATACTCTGGCTGAAACTGCATGTGCGTTGTCTGACAGTCTCTTGGTGAACTTGTAGTTGGAGTGTAAATAAACTCAGTTGAGAGCTCTGTAGCCTTTCAGAAGGACCTCAATAATTTGGAGACATGGGCAGAGAAGAAATGTCTGAAGTTCAGAAAGGCAAATGCAGGATCCTGCACCTGGGGAAGAATAACCCCCTGCACCAGGACAGGCTGGGGGCAGACCTGCTGGAAAGCAGCTCTGTGGAGAAGGGCCTGGCGGTCCTGGTGAGCAACAAGTTTTCCATGAGTCAGCTGTGCCCTTGTAGCCAAGCAGGCCAATGTTACCCCAGGGTGCATTAGGGAGGTGATCCTGCCCCTCTGCCCAGCCCTGGCGAGGCACATCTGGAGTGCTGTGTCCAGTTCTGGACTCCTCAGTACAAGAGAGACATGGAGCTCCTGGAGCGGATCCAGTGGAGGGGAACAAAGATGGTTAAGGTACTGGAGCATCTCTCTTATGAAGAAAGGCTGAGGGAGTGGAACCTTTTCAACCTCAAGAAAAGATGATGGAGAGGGGACCTCATGTCTATGAGTATCTGAAGGGAGGGTGTCAAGAAGATGGAGCCAAACTCTTCTCAGTGATACCAAGCAATAGGACAAGAAGCAACAGGCAGAAACTGATGCACTGGAAGTTTCACCTGAATATGAGAAAGAACTTCTTTACTGTGTCAGTGACTGAACACTGAAACAGGTTGCCCAGAGAGGTTGTGGCGTCTCCCTCATTGCAGATATTCAAGAACTATCTGGATGAAATCCTGTGCAATCAGTTCTAGGATGACCTTGCTTGAGCAGGGAGGTTGGACCAGATGATCCACTGTGGTCCCTTCCAACCTTACCCATTCTGAGATTTTGTGAAGAGAAATTCTGAATTAGTTTCCTCTTCCATTGTAGAATAGAGATGGATATACAACAATCTGATCATGAAACCTTCTCTCCTGTAGGACTAGAAGAGGACTGGCAGCTTCCACTGACTTTTGGATGTCACGTCTTTTACGGACCATCTTTGCTCACTCATTGCATTCTGTCAATCTGGTCCTTAAAGACATGGATGCTCACCTTCTTGGTGACATTGATTGTGTTCTGTGAGAGCTATCAATATCGACTTTACAAGACACATGCTCACCATGGAATGAGATCTGCTGCTCTTGATGGCAAAGAGTCCAGCATCCTTGTCTTTCTTTAAACAAGTCAAAGAATGGTAAAGAAACAGCTTTTTGTAAAACCCTAAACCACAGAATTCTTCCATGGCATTTTGAGAATTACTGTAATTTTCACAAAGACTATAAGCATAACAAAGACACAGTTGGGTTTCCCAACAAACTTGAAAATAGGTCTGCTGAATACAAGTTCAGACTTTTTTTAATTCTAGGATTAAACTGAGAGGAATTTCATAAGACAGACTGGGAAAACAGTGTGGAAGAGCAGAATTTGTATATTGGACATTGTAATTATAGGACTGTTATTGTAAGTTTGTCATACAGAAGAACAGAGCCATCTATTCTTAAGAAATTGTTGCCTGGAATAATGTGACCATTAAAAAAAGCCTAGTTGATAGCAATCCCCCCCAAAATAGTAAAATTATCAGATAATCAACATGCCTTGTGAATGCATTAAAAGAATTTGGTTCATAAAGGTCAGAAAAAGCAGGATAGATTTGGGACAAGGTAGTAGCCTTCAATTAGGAAAAATGTTATTACAAAGAGAGAACAACTGTCTGTTATGCCTGTTGAGTAATTTGGCAGCAAAGGGGATTTGAGCTGAGCATAAGAAATAAAACTGAAGAGGCTTCTAAGAGAATCCTGTTCAGCAGGGAAATGTAAAAGCAGGCCATGCACACTTAGTCTGGTCAAAGTGTAAGCTTAAGACTTTCTGAGGAGGGAGTAGGTGGCCACTTGAGGTCACTTCTTCCTGGCAGGTTTATGAGTCACAGTGGCTGCTGAAGAACTGAATTAACGGGCACCTGCCAAAAATTACCTCTGGGAAGTGTTTTCCTTATCAATCATCTAGAAATATTGTTGCTGTTGTAACACATTGGCATGGCATTTTCTTTATGCACTGACTTAAAATCCACGATTGCTCCTAGAAAAGTGGGTTCTCAGAGGACCATTATGACATGATTTCAGAATTCCAAAGGAAGGTCTTGTTTTAAGTTCCATAAATACTTATAGCTTGTTTTAATCCAACTTTTGAACCATCTGAGAAATGCCTCATGCAGGAGTTATTCCTGGTAATTGTCAGCAGAGGAAGCACAAGATGAACATGACTGATGGGCATTCAACGGAAAAACAAAGCAACAAATATTGATTGCTACTACTTAGCAGGAGGCTTGTGGTCCCAGGCCCAGATATGGCAGGCTGATGTCTTGCACTCACAGGTAGGTGCTTCTGATGAGAAGTCTGTAGTGTAATGGGAAATATGGAGTCTCCTGGTTTGCATCCAGACCAAACATTTGGGTAACGCTGGTGACCATAATATTAAGCCATAGCTGATTACAGTGATGCACTTATGCCAACATGTCTTTTCTTACCAGTATTTCCCATTGCAAATCTCTACAGAGCTTTATAAAGGAAACAGTATTAGCAGGTTTTTGAGGCTGGTATGTATTTTGCACATACCTCTGTATATCCACATGCCTCCTGTAACAATTTCTGCATATATATGGACTCTTAGGCAAGGTGTATAAGAGATAAGGTTTTATTAGGCCAACCATTACAATTTATAGAAATTGTTCTCATAGGCAGAAAATTCTCTCAGGCTGACAAGCCCCCAGCTGGTTCTGAGAAATTAGAATCTTTTCCATCAGATATGACACAGAAATTCAGAAGTATCTTTAGGCGTATTAGTCACCATTTTGCTAGGTGATATCAAGGCAGTATTTTAAAGGAATTACTTTTTTGCTTTCCCAGCTAGTGGTTTTCTTTATCGGAAGGTTATTTAGACTGATAATATATGCTTGACCTTTGGTTTGGGAAGGGAGAAAATAGGACCAATACCTCCATCCGTATTTGCTTCTCCATTAGCATTTCCTTTCTTTATAAATCACTCACAGGTCTAATACTGCCCTAACTGTTGAGAAAAGACAGGCTGGAGAAATCAGTGGGTGATCAAAGAAGCACTTAAAGGTGATGGGCTGCTGCTTCAAAAAGCACTTGCATAAATAAATCTGCATCAGAGGGCAGAAGGGAAATGAAGCTTGAAATCTGGCTGTCTGCCTGCACTCCTGGGCCCAGGGCTGTGTTGCTGCTAAATGGGAACAGGCAAAAGAGATTGTATGTTTTTGCTTTCCTCTCTTCTCTTTGGACATGCAATGGGAAACCAATGAGTCCGTTCAATAAAAAAACTGGTGTACACTGACAGCAAGGGGCACTTCTTTCTCCCAAGAGATCCCAAATACTGCAAGGATGGACTAAAATTTCTCCTCAAGCCCTGCTGATGTCAGATTAGCTCTGGTTTTCCTCCATCAAAGTCACCACTCAGACTCTGTCATATAAAACACTTTGCAGGAAGGTTGTTTCAAAATAACTCTTCCTATTCTTTATAAAACTGGATAGTTCAGACAGTAGAACAATACCTTGAGGTCTCTGGCTGCATGAAGGCATCAACCCTTCCCAGAGCATAAGCAACAGATAGAGGAGAGGCACTTGGATCCACTACATACAGAGCAAAGGAACTCTATAGAAGATGCAAGTGGAATGAGAAATAAGGTACAATCAGGGACAGTTCATGTATATATGGCAACAACATTATTATTAGACCAGAAGCCAGGTGAGATGATTAATAAGCATGGCATCCAAATAGAAGAGCAGTAAGAAACAGAAGGTAAAAAGGACTAAGGAAAAAGATTAAGTGGCTGTACAAGCTGGCACCATGCTAGAAGAAAAGGGGTACATCATAGACAGCAGAATGATATAAATTAAAAAAAAAGAATAAATAGGGGAAAGATTTTAAGAAGTTCTGGACTGGAAGAAGGCAAGCCTGATTTGGAGAGCAACAGGCATCAGCAAATTAATTAAACAAGTAATAGAGCTGCTCCAAGCATGCCATTGACTAGACCTGGCATTGTTATCATACTGAACACCATCACAGAGTACGATTTCAGTTCTCTGACTTCCTAAAATATTTCCTTCAGGCTGTACATGATGTTGCATTTAAAGAAGAAAAAGAGCAAGTTTTCTTTCTTCCTTTTTTTTTTTTTTCCCTTTCCTGAGCTTTGAAGTAAGGTAAAATCACTTCATTTAGTTTCTCTCTCATGGCTCCCTTCTGGACAGCTTTTAAAAGACACTTTCAAAAGTACTCAGGTTTAATGATCTGACACTATTTCCACTGAAGTAACTGCTGAAATTCCCCTTGACTTCGGGTTCTAAACAAGCTAATGAATAGGGTGAAAAATAAGAACACAATATGTGAAATTGAAGCTATAACCAATGGGGATTTTCATTTTGGTTCCAGTAGAATAAGGTTTAAAATAAAAGGAGAAGCCAAAATGATAATTTCCTAGATTACTGCCTGGAGTCTCAGACTAGTGGTCATTTTGGGTATCAGCATTCTGACCACTTATTTGCTCTCTGCCAATCAATCAAATAGATAAGAAAATGATTTAAATTCAGAAGAGAATGAGGCATTTTTGCAATAACAAAAAAAAATTGCAGTGCTGAGCAAACCATCTCCACAAACTCCCTTCATATTTTGGTCTTCTTTTTTTTGCACGTCCTCGCAGACATAAGCACAATTTTGTGGGGCAGGAAACATATCAAAATAGGAAATATTTTCATCAAAATCATATTTTATCATGCAGCACTCTTCTTATGATAGGTTTCCTTCCCTGCTGTCTTCATGCCATGACTTCCACAACACTGATAGTAATAAATGTGAGATGTATAAAAACAGAGAAAATGGAAAAAAAATCCTGAAACTTTCTAAAAGCTGATTTCTAATTTTCAAAAGAAGTGAGGCACCTTCCTGAAGTAGAAATGAAACAAATCTTACAGGCAGATTTATTATTACCTTGTTTTTCAGTCCTTGTTAAAACTTCTTGATAACTGTCCTTTCTTTCAGGCAGTTATCTAATTTACTAGTTTTCTTGGTCAGTTGTGTAGCCAGCTTTTATAGCTGTGATAAGACATCTACCCTCTCTTTTAAAATGAATTTTCTCTTTACTCAGAGGCAGACAGCAAGTGTGAGATGCTTATGGGCCATTGCATGTGAGCATTTAAAGATACAAGAAACAAGTAATTACCTTTTAGTAACAATTAGTACCTTTCAAATGCTTATTGGTATGAATTAGACTCTGCACCTCTGTTCTTTTTAGCGATTTGTGTCTATCAACCTGACTAAGAAAATACATATTCTTAACTAAAAATTTCATGTCTACTTTGAACTATGAATTACGAAAGAGGAAAACCGCCTTCCTCAGTGATGGTAGGCCAGTGAGTCAAGGAAAGGAAAGGCCTAAAGACATGCAAGAGCATGATACTGAACAAGAGAAATAAATGTGCTGGATGATTTTTCTTTTTTTCTAAATACATGCATGGAACTATAAAAAGTCAATAATGAACTGTCTGAATAAATAGTTGTATGCCGGATTCATGTCATTGCCTCATTAAAGCATCTGCTGATATTTACCAGCTCACAATGGCACAGTTAATGCAAACTGTGTAATTTCTTTCCATATTACCCTTCCAAATAATAGACATTACTCTTAATAGGAATATCACAGAAACGAAAAGCCAATAGTAAGTGAAAATTTCACAGTGTTATGGTGCTAAAGTGGTTTCAGCACCACTTTAAAAGTGTTTTCATTTAAAATTTAATGAATATAAACAGACACTATAAAGTAGCATAAATTCTGTGCTGGTAAAGCAGTGTCCAGTTTTCTTAATTGGCTTCAGGACTGATTTAAATTCTGTCCAATTCAATGGAAGTCCTTCCATTCACTCCACTGGATGGTACCTCTGGTCCTCAATGCTCCAGTGGTATGTGCCTTGGAAATGTATTAGATTAGTGATAAAAGTTGTCATGTATCTAAGGGGTCATTTACTTCTCCCTCATGTAAAGAGAGTGATTTTCTGAACATGAATAGACTGCCTTTGTGAATATTAAAAATTACTGTTATGTACTCCATAATTTATCACTCAAATTGCACCTTCAGCTATATAGGGTATGCTCAAGGATCCTCGAAGACTGTATGATTAAGTACTCAGTAAGTTAACTAAGAGCCTGGCTTCTCATTTCTTCACATCTGGAGGGATCATTTAAATTTGTCAGATTTATTACTTATTTCTAGAATATTTGCCATGTCATAGCACCTGGGAATCTGAAGTTACACACATGGACATAAACTACTTAATAGTTCATAGGTACAGAACAAAAAAATTCATCCCTATCTCAAGAAACTTCTAGTCAGAGAAGAAGTGAGCCAATGAGTGGCTCCAACATGTTCAGAAGTGTGTTGCTGGCTGGTACAACAGGCAATAGCCCTGGCACTCTTGCAACATACCCATCTGCCTAATTGCTGGTGTGTTTTAATGTAGCTGACATCATGGCAAAGGTGCTTTTCAAAGAAGGTTTGAGGGAAATCAATGAAAGAGGTTTCGGGCTGTGTGCAGGGAACACCTCCCATGCCTGAGAATGACAGCTCTGGTTTGAAAGTCTACTAAGAGATGGATTGCAGGCTGGCAGCTGGGGTGATCGGAGTGGGGAGCAAGCCTTCCAGCACTGAATGAGCAATGATAGATTAAATTGTTTTTAAACCGTTTGAGACCCTAAGGTGAATGACACCATATGAATACAAATAATCCTGAAAAGGCAAATGCTGAATATAAAGCTGGCAGTGGTGCTTCTGAAGGAGGCAGGAGGCAGGGCGTGCACCATGGCTTCCACTGATGCAGGTCTGGTCAGCTTGTTTGTCCTGTGCAAGTGCTTTGTTTCCTGTCCTACTTCTTGTTGTCTTTAAAAAAAATAGAAAAGGAGATAGATTTAATATAGTGAATATATTACTTTTTTAGAGAATGGACTTTCTCCTGAACAAAAATGACAGTTCTTGCAGTTTTTATTTGAACCTGTCTTGAGTTTATTTTTCTGATGTTTATTTGATCATTAAAACGAAGGCTAGTGAGAATGTGAAGTAAAATCAGTAATGTTCCCTGAATTTAAATATATCTTTTGTTTTTAACAAGAGTTTTTACTTGTGACCATGGGGAAAAAGGCAATTTAGAAGTCACAGGATGAGTCCTATCCTCCACAATGTGTGTGAAAAGAACAGATTACTCATTTCAAAAGTTCCTGTGCAAATCTTGCCAGCTTTGACCTCTGTAATCCTCAGGAAATCACATTCACGACACATATTTTCAGAGTCAAGTTGTCCCAGGTGACTCCACTCCCAATCCCAGTAAACTCTGCACCATACTTTCTCTGTACCTTAGGCCAAACCTAAAACAAATTGCTCTGAGCCTTATGGGAAATGAATCTGACTCATGGTTATTCGCCCTATAAATAGGCCATTAACTCCAAGGCAAGGGTCTAACATAGATATATGCAGTCATTATTATGCTTTTGGCATTATAATTCATGTGCCTGCTATGTAAGTAAATATGCAGAAAAATGCGTGGGCATATTTGCAGAAAACTCTGCACTTCTTAAATGAATGAGAATCTTACTGAAGATTATAGTAGAAATATATCTCTCATTATTCCTTAAGCTGATTACCACCAGTCTATTGGTGACAGTTTGCCACCCTCCAAGCTTCCCTGGAAAAGCAAGGTTGATAGATAGCTCTTCCACTACCATCACCACACTTCTGGTGTGGTTTTTAATGTGTTTAACCATAATTTCTTTCTCCTGTTAAGATCCTGGGTGCAAGATAAAAGGAATTTAGTGTTTAATGAGGTTGAGAGAATGATGGACTTGACAGGGTTTCGAGTATCAAGCTTTGAGCTGTATAGAGAGGGTCCAGACCTGAGAGAAAATATATACCCATAATTTGCTAATGACTTAGTAGAAATTGTGGGTGCTTGACCTCTTACACAGCCTCCTCTTGTAGCTGTCCCCAGGAAGGCACCAGCTTGGTAGGGCTGAGAGAGGAAGCAGTTTGTATAAACCATTACCTATGCAAACTTGTCATTTTGGCTGACAATAAGAGACAGTGGGAAGAAAATAATTAGACTATCCATGCTGAGTGTCCTCATCAAAGAGAAAAAAAATTAACCTAGAAACATGAGTGTGGGGTTTGAGTTTTTTTTCTCAGTTGTAATCTTCAGACTAACAGAAAAAGAGGCAATGAGAAAGCAGAGATTTGTGTCAGGCTAGAAGTCCTCATTATCAACTCTCTACCTTGAGATGGAAAAAAGAATTCCTGCAACTTGATTCTTCACAAGTAAACTCTGATTGCTAATTATTTGCTAAATTTCCTGCTGATGTTTCCTGAGTGTAGTCAGGCTTGATGAAAGTTTCTGATGCTTGTCTTGTCAGCAGGAGAGAAGAAAAAGTGTGCCAGCTTAGTTCAGAAAGGACCCTCACTGCTCATCACTTATATTTTCACTGAACATGCACTGACATTTGTCTGCCACCAGTTCACAGCATCCCATCTACTTTCCTTCATCATAGACATTTTAAGTGCATCCACTCAGTTTCTCTAAAAATGTATAGCAATAAAAAATCTAAAGACAAGAAAAACTGGTATCATGTTACAGTCTCAAGAAAAGAGGAGAACTTGCCTGTCAGAAAACTATTGTGACAGGTATTAATACAGTGACTTTTACCTGCCAATCACCTCTGCTTGCACACATAAGCCAAACTGAAAGTAGCAAATTTTCACTGTTTGGTGTTAGTTAGTCTTTGGTATTCAGATGTTTCCCAGCACCTTATTATCTGAGAAACTGCTAGGACTGTATATCCAATACTTCTGAAAAGGTATGATACACCTACATAGAGAGATGCCTGTGGTATCAGAGAGAGGTCAGTTTTTCAATGACACTGAATGATAACTGCAAAATTTCATAGGAGGAAAATTACAGAGGAGGAACAGGGACTGGAATCTGGGTTTTCTGTGTCACAGGGAGGCCCCTGTACAATTTAAATACATTCGTGATCACACCTAGTCTCCTCTTTCCTCCTGATGAATATTATTTCATGTCATGTGGAAGGGTTTTAATGGACGAAAAATTAAAAGAAATTTCTTGTCTTCTCTTTTTATGTCAACTACCATAATTAGTTGATAGCCTCATAGTTATCACTTCCTGAGAAAAAGAAGAATCAGTATTTTGGGGGTTGTGTGAGAGATTGTCTAGGCAGAGTTAACACCTATAAATCCATGGGCACTGATGGGATGCACCCACAGGTGACGAGGAAGCTGGCAGATGTTGCTTCACTGCTCTCTATTATCTTTGAAAAATTGTGGAGAATGGGAGAGGTGCCTGATGACTGCAAGAAGGCCAGAGTTACTTTCATCTTCAAAAAGGACAAGAAGGAGGACCTGGAAAACTGCCAGATAGGCAGCCTCACCTCCATACTTGGAAAGGTGATAAAGCAGGTCATTCTGGAGGTCATCACCAAGCATGTAAAAGAAAAGGTCACCAGGAGTAGTCAGGATGGATTCACCAAAGGGTAGTGATGCTTGACCAATCTGATAGCCTTCTATCATGACATGGCAGGATGGATTGATGAGGGGAGTGAACTGGACCTTGTCTACCTTGACTCCAGCAAAACTTTTGACACCCTTTCCCATGACAATCTCATAGATAAGCTCAGGAAATGTGGGTTTGATGAATGTGCAGTGAAGTGGATCAAGAACTGGCTGAATGGCAGAGCTCAGAGGGTTGTGATCGACAGAGCAGAATCCAGTTGGAGGTCTGTAGTCGGTGGCATTCCCCAGGGATCAGTACTGAATCCAGCCTTATTCAGCTGGTTTGTCAAGGACCTGGAAGAAGGTGTAGAATGTACTCTCAGCAAGTTTGCTGATGACAGAAAGCTGGGGGATAGGCTGATACACCTGAAGGCTGTGCTGCCACTCAGTGGGACCCTGACAGGCTGGAGAGTTCAGTGGAGAGAACCTGATGAGGTTCAGCAAGGGCAAATGTAGGGTCCTGCACCTGGGGAAGAATAACCCCAAGCACCAGTACAGTCTAGGGGCTGACCTACCAGAGAGCAGCTCTGCTGAGAAGGATGTGGGGGTATTGATGGATGACAAGCTGACCATGAGCCAGGAGTGTGCCCTTGTGGCCAGGAGGGCCAATAGTGTCCCCAGGGTGTATCAGGAAGAGTGTGGCCAGCAGGTAGAGGGAGGTGATCCTCCATCTCAGTTTGGCCCCAGTGAGGCCACATCTGGAATACTGTGTCCAGTTCTGGGTTCCTCAGTACAAGAAAGACAAGGAACTACTGGAGAGGGTCCAGTGGAGGCCACAAAGGTAAGGAGGGCTCTGGAGCATCTCTCTTAAGAGGAGTGACTGTGGGAACTGGTCCTGTTTAATTTAGAGAAGAAAAGATTCAGAGGGGGTCTCAGTGCATTATAAATATCTCAAAGGCAGGTGCCAAGAGGATGGTGCCAGACTCTTCTCAGTAGTGCCCAGTGACAAGATAAGGAGCAATGGCCATAAGCTAAAACACAAGAAGCTCCACCTCAACATGAAGAAGAACTTCTTTACATTAAGGGTGGCAGAGCACTGGAACAGGCTGCCCAGGGGGGTTGTGGAGTCTTCCTCTCTGGAGATATTCAGAACCTACCCAGATGAATTCTTGTGTAACCTGGTTTAGGTGACCCTGCTTTGACAGGGGGGTTGGAGTGGATGATCTCTGGAGGTTCTTCCAACCCTAACAATTCTGTTATTCTGTGGTTCTGTATCTCAAAACACCACAAATATTTTAACTGCAGTTGAAAGGGGGCTATCTTCTGCTGCTCTTGTTATGTTTAAGAGAAAAGACTTGTCTTCCCCCATTACTTGTTTAAAAATTTGGCACTGCAGCAATTAGCACTACGACAACTGTGACCCCTGGAGTTCTAGTCCTAAGTTTTTTGCTGAAGGTTATAAGTAGTAGAACTAATAACTGGACAAAGACAGTGTAAGCCCCACTGAAGCACATAATACAAGAAAAAGATTTGTGCCCAAATCCAGAATCATTATATAATATAGTTCAGAATTATAGCTGCGTGATTTCTGTCCCCGTGAGCAACATTTGCGGTTATCTTTGAGAAGGTGCAAGTCAGGACACCCTTAGAGTGTTTTATCCTGTTTTCTTTTGGAACCAAGTTATCCAACAATCCAGACAACAGATATGTGACACTATTCAGTGCCCATTCCAGAATGCATTGTTACTAAGAGCAATCCAGTGACCTGTAGCCTAGGGCTGAATAAATGCTATCATCTTTCCAATCCAAATAACATTGAATTTTCACTGTATTAGACTGAAACAGTCATATACCTATTTTACTCTTCAGAAAAATTTGAAGAGCAAATAGAAACTATGTGAAAGGAAATTTGGCATCTGATCCAAGAACAGATTTTTATCTTTTTGAAACAAACTGATTACTTGTGAGTTTGTATGGAACTTCTTATAGTTATATGAAAACTTCTGAAAATCTTACCCCACCCTTGCAGTTTTTAATGCCAATAAGAATTACTCAGGACAGACAAAGCAAGCAACAAAAATTTATAGCACTAAGAAAGTGCTGAGTTACTGAGGAGTGATGATGCATTGAATTAATGACTCAGTTTATTATATTTTTTTCTATATGACTTTGCAGTAGAGGGGTGAGCTCTATAGAAAAAATTGTATTCAGATCATCCAGTGCTCAGTGCATTAGATCTAATGAGCCTACTTCAGATGAGATTAAAGAAGTCACATTTATCACAAAAAAAATGGAATGATTAAAAATACCTAATTTATTTTTATTGTCCTTAATTTTTATGTCTAAAATTTCTTCTGTCATGACAATTTGAAGAGTGACTTTTTTTTTTCTCTTGTTAGATTAGTTTGGGGGCTTTAGAATACTGTGCTTTCTTTAAAAGAAACATATCATGTATTTTAACCCTTCCGAATTATTCAAAATTCAGACCTCTTCAGTGCCATTACTTATTTCTGGGGTATTAGATTACCTCCAAGCACCATACCACAACGAAAAATCTGTAACTATGTTCAGTACATAAACTTAGTGACATTAGGCGTGAAAGAATCAACACTGCAGGAAAACAAATATATAATGAAAAATTGTAACTATCCTAAAATGACCTGTTCCTATGTTAGTTTAAACTGCAACTTCTTGACAAGCTCCAGTTCCTCCTTCTGCATGTATCTCATTTACCTCTGTTTTGAAGGCTGCATTTAAAACTAACATAATTTTCGCAGCATCAGAAGTTTACATGGATGATTTCCAATGTTCAGCTCTGCATGAGGCAAATGGTACTTAAATGTATGATAAAAGACCTTTCCTATGAAATATGTTCCTTGAAAACTTGATGACAGAAAGTGCTGCAACAGACAGGGAATTAGATATTTTACAAGTTTGCTTACAAAATGCAGGCTTTCATTAACACATGACTGAAACCCAAGCACTAACATTCAGAGACATGTTTTGCTTTAAATTGCTTTCTGCAACAAAATGCTCTAACACAACACTTGTGACTGAAGTCTTGGACAAAGAGAGAGAATTATTATGATCTCATTGTATCAGCTATTGCATTCCTGAATGCACAATTGTGAATCTGTGTAAAACACTGTAAATGAGCAGCCCCACTCAATATTTACTAGTGCATTATGGAAATGCTGCTAAAGCCACTGCTTGAAAAAGCCTGTTTACAACATCATATGCTGTAGTGCATCTGCATCTAAGGACTTGCAGCGTGATGCCTGGAATACTCATGTATGCTTGAGAAACTGTCAGTAGCTTTTCAGATCTCCAGAACACACATATTTTTAAGTTAAGAAAAACAATAAAGTTTAATATATTGTCAAACAAAACTAATTGTACCCTTATGTGCTTTGTTGACCATTCCTGTAGAGAAAAACTTATTCTCTCCTATGCACCAAAGCCAAAATGTTGAGTATGTGTGCCTCCACACTGTCCAGAAAGTGCTGAAGGGAGGATAAATATTTAACTCCCTTTTCCATCCATCCCTTTGAGATGCAGAATGGTCCTGTAAGTCCCCTAGATCTCTAACAGTGACAGCAGTCTGTCCTGTACTACCCTTAGGAGTACCTGGGGAACCACAGCCACCCATTCCAGCAGTTTGACCGTAAGACGTGACACACCTCATCAGGCATTCTGTGTAAATCTCTGCATCCAAGTGTGTGGCTCAATCTGTCCAGAATTTGTAATGTGTTTTTCTGTTAGAGTAAGTTTTGGTCCATATAAAGATTTTGTAGTCAATCCTGCAGAGAAATTGGAAAGAAACTAATTCTTTTGCGACTACCACCACCTTTTAGTTTTTTTCTCTGCTGCCTGGAGGAGGTTTTCTTCCAAGCTAGGAAAGACCTCAGACTCCAGTATTTTTTCTCTGAATTTTTCCTTCAGGATTGATCAAAAGTTCAGTGCCTAAGATGAAGAAAGCCACAGGGTTCTTGGCAGAACTGGTCTACCGCACAACAGCGAAGTGAGAGGCACGCGTTTGCCAATTGCTTGGTCCATTGCATAGCGAGTCATGCCACATCACAACTAGAAAACTATTACTGTACCTAAGAGGAGAAAAAAATGACTTCTTAATTTAAAAATGACTTTTCTGTCTTAGAGATTTGACAGGGAGGATGAAAGACTAGAGGAGATAAAGTGTTGCTCTGCTGAAAAAAATCATTTTGTAAACATGAAATATTGATCTGGCATGTATTGTGTGAGTGCTTGCTGTATGTGTATATTGAGTTCCAAATGTTGCACATTCAGAAAAGCTAAGTTAGAAAAATCACTCACAGGCACATATATACACAGAGGTCCACAATCTGTGCTGTCTGGAAAAGCTTGAAATGTTTATCCAGACAGAAAAAATTCTCTCCCATATTGCTGAATAAGGTTTTTGTGGCCACTAGTTTTGTGTGAGGAGGATTTAATGCTATCTGAAGTATCCTTAATCTGCATTTTTATGGTTAATTAATAGAGCTGGTCTGACAAGTGCTTTCATTGGAATCTGTCTTCTGTTCTTTTCTGTTTCTTTTTTGTTTGACTTCAATAGAAATTTCTTCTGCAGCCCTGAAAATGGGGACATTTATACCCATCTCGTTTTATAGCTCCATAATTTATGTGTACTGCCTTTAATTATCGTTACTCTCTGGCCCCTTTGCAACATCTTCATGACTTCTCTATATTAACAGACTTACATGAAATGGTCATAGTCTAAATGCAGGTCAGACTCAGAAGAGTTTAATTATGGATGTGGCATTAAGAGCACATTGATTTTCACTTAAGAGGATTAATTCTTTGCTTTTTATAGGTAAAGTGGTACAACCTGCTCAAATTTACAGTTCTACCTGTATATCTCACCATTATAATAAGATTTAAAAATCCCAATGTTTAAGCTCTCTCTGATTTTTGAGGCTCAAACATTTTTGCTTTCATGCTCTTCTTTTCAATCAAGAGACCTAGAAAAATATTTCCACAGATAAGAACATTTCAGTTTCTGAAGAAACAAAACAACTTAAGAACTAAAAATTTGAGAAAAAAAGTGTTGCAGGACTTATGAAGATGCACAGAGATCTGGCAATGTACAGGTTAAATACAATGAATATGTTCAGGTGAATCTTTTAATTCATTGAACAATAAAGGTTTTCTAACAGACCAAATGAATTTCTCATGAAAAGGGTACAATGTTGTCAGCATTGTACAAACACTGATACATGTTAAAATATCAATTATGTATGTTTTATTTTGAAATAATTTAAATATTAACAATACAAACTAACAATACAGTCATAATGACACCAGAATCAATAAATTATAAAAATGTTGAAAGTGTCTTTATTAACTCTCTTAAAAACCTTTTCTTACAGGTGGATACAAAGCTGAAATGATGACTATCTAGCAATTAAGACAGATTATTATCATCAAAAACCCTTTGTCATCCAAAAAAGCGTAATCAAAGCTATCACAATGACAGTCAAACTAAGGAAATGTTCTGATCATGGCTGGGAAGGAGAAAGAAGTGGGTAAAGAATGGAATCCCAGTTGTCAGTGCTTCTCACCTCTGAACAAGAATTATACTTTCCCCCAAAACTTTCATGATTACCAAACAAATCTCAACATAATTCATTTAAAGGATGAAGCAGAGTTGTTTGCCAAAGCGTTATTAAATTTTCATTTGCAAAATAAAATAATGATTGTAAAATTAATAAAGATGATAGCAACTCCAGTTCATGGCGGTGAAGAGGACTTCAGTGGTGATGGCAGCCCGGGTCATGATAGGTCAAGGAAAATTTGCCTCAAGGATGCAGAATATTTCTTCACATAAGATGCCAGGATGCAGAGTCTGTGCAAGCATGATGATCTTTGGAAAGATAAACCCACTGTCTCTCACTGAGGAGTGGCCTGCTCCTCTGTAGAGGAGCCACAAGGACAGGTGGGTGCAGGATGGTCTCCGTACCCTTGCTCCTGCTGCTGACTGTGAGAGGGAGGCATTTGCACCTGCTTCTGCCACAGTGGTAACTGCTGAAGCACATTCATGAGCCAGGAACTTCAGGCAGATATTTCCATCCTGGAGACAGAGCCTTTGTGCTGTTATCCTGGAGGTGGCACAGATCCTATCCAGACACAAAGAGCACCTCATGCTCACTCCCCTGGGAAGACCAGGTGGAATATGACCCTAAGATACTTTCTTCTCCCTGTTTTACAATTAAAGTGAAGATCTGGAGTGGAGAGGCAGCAGTCAAATTACTAATTAGCACTCTGATGACTACATCTGCATTTTTAAGATTTCATTTTGATTTGCAAGGCCCTGCAGAGTCAGCTGTTAAGTTGTAATTTAGCTGAGTTAAGTATTTACTTGTTGTTTTTTAGAAGAGGGAGAGAAAAGATCTAACAGAATTGGGTCTTTGTCATTAGGCCTAGAAAGAAATGTGAGCCTGAAGGCTTCATTTGTTAGTGAAGTGTTGGAGCCAATGCTACTAGAAGAAAGGGAAAATCTTTAACAAGTGGCAAAGGAGCAAAGCAATGCTCCTCAGGAGTGACACACAGAGGAATGATGCATATTGACATTTCACATATTCACATTAAGTGGGAAACAGTCTGAGAGGCATGTCTTGGCCATTACTAACAGGGTGGGCACTTCGACCTAACTAATTTAAGATACAATTTCATCATAGTTTCAGAGGAAATGGTATTTATGATTGAGAACAAAAAATATGCTGTCCACTTTGTGATTGTTTACTACTATAGTTGAAATACATATGGATCTTTAAGTAAGTATGCTCTGATACCTTCTCTTTCCACAGCATTCACTTTGAATCCAGATCGCCTCCCACCCACCCCTGATCCTTCTTGATGCAAAGCATTAAGGTTACATTCTGAAAGAAAAATCCTCTGACCAACACTGTTAAATCTGTGACAGTGCACCTGCTCATTGCTGTCTTAAAGCAGATGTTCACAAGCATCCTTTTAATTAATGACTCCTCCCTGTAGTTAGCTGACTCAAAATCAGAAGTGATGACTAGATGAACCTTCCAGTTTAAAGCCAAAGCAGGTTTCCATTGGCATTTGGAAATGTGAAAGTCCTCATTGTCTCAAAAAAAAGTTACCATTGCAATACATGTCACATGGGTAGTTATAGTGTTTTTCCTCATATTAACAGGGCAAAATCTGGAAGTTCTATGGCCAGGATCCTGGAGGCTGCCATTAGTTTCTCTATTGATATAGACTCTTTATATTCTTGGATGAAATTTATAATCTCTGTCACCTCCCATGTCTGATCCAAAATTTGGGGTAATGTTAGATTGCCACTCCTGAGTGGTGATGTTTAGAATAGTTAAACAAAATATTTCTTTAAACAAAACTGAAAAAAAAAAGGAAACTTTTTCCAGGAATCTGTCCATGTATTCATTGCATTAGGAATGAAACCCGTTCATCACACAATTTATCAAGGTGGTCCAGACAGTATTGGTAAAATAAACCAAAAAATCATAGAATCATTTAAGTTGGTAAAGATATTTAAGGTCATCAACTCCAATTGTAAGACTAATATAGACAAGTCTAGCACCAAACCATATCCCTAAGTGCCACATCTACACGTCCTTTAAATATATCCAGGGATGACAACTCCACCACATCCCTGGACAGCCTGTCTCAGAGCTTGACAACCTTCTTGCTGAAGGAATTTTTCCTAATATCCAATCTAAATTTCTCTTGGCACAGCCTGAGGCCACTTCCTCTCGCCCTATCACCTATTACTCAGGAGAAGAGACCAACCTCCATCTGGATATAACCTCCCTTCAGGTAGTTGCAGAGAACAATAAGGTGCCCACTGAGCCTGCTTTTCTCCAAGCTAAACACCCCCAGCTTCCTCAGCTCTCCTCAGAACACTTGTGCTCCAGACCCTTCTCCAGCTTCATTGTCCTTCTCTGGACTCGCTCCAGCACCTCAATATCTTTCTTGTCATGAGAGAAAACTAAACACAGGATTCTGTGTGTGACTTCACCAGTGCCCAGTACAGGAAGATAATACCTGCCCTAGTTCTGTTGGCCCCACAGTTTCCGATACATCCAGGATGCTATTGGCCTTCTTGGCCACCTGGGCATGCTGCTGACTCATGTTCAGGCACTGTTGACCAGCACTTCCAGGTCCTTTTCCTCTGGAAAGCTTTCCAGCCACTCTGCCCCCCGCCTGTAGCACTGAATGAGGATGATGTGACCCAAGTGCAGAACTCAGGACTTTGCGCCATTGGATCTCATACAATTGGCTTTGACCCATCGATCCAGCCTGTTCCAATTCCTCTTCAGAGCCTTCCTACCCTCCAGCAGATGAACGCTCCTGCCCAGCTTGGTGTCATCTGTGAACTGACTGGGGGTTCACTTAATGCCTTTGTTCAGGTTATTGATAAAGATATTAGATAGGACTGGCCCCAGTACAGAGTCCTGGGGACATCACTGGTGACTGACCACCACCTGGATGTAAGTCTGTTCACCACCACTCTCTGGACCTGGACATCCAGACAGCTTTCTACTCAGCAAAGAGTACACCTATCCCAGCCATGAGCAGTTAGCTTCTGGAGGAGAATACTGCGGACATTCACTTCAGCTATGACATTCAGTTACAGGATACAGAAGTTCCAGAAAAAAACAAAAAAGATTCTGCATGACTCCTGATGAATTCACACTAAGCTATGGGCTATTCTAAAGTGATTCAATCTGATTTTTCATGAATTTGAGACTTTTCTTCCTAATCTGGAATTGGACAACTCTGGAAATCCCAATATTTTGTAAAAGAAAGGAAATTGTCTCATGCCAGACTATAGTTATAAGGATGGCAGTATTAGTTTCTGTAAAGTGCTCACATACTGTGGAAATAAAGATTCCTAAGAATAGAGACTAATTTGAAACCATACCATGAATAAACTCTTTCATTAAAAATACAAAGTTTTCAGTGTAAGTGTTGCAACAGGGACCCGCATGGACCAATTACATCCTCAGATGCAGTATCACGTTGCTCATTTACATCGAAATTAATCAGGTTTACTCCCAAATCCTTAACTTCAGCACTGATTCCTAACAATACACCATTGATTTTTCCATACTGAACTGAGCTTAGGCATTCAAATCCTCAGACACTTGAATATACAATTCATATATGTACCACACTTTTGATGAACACCATTAAAATGCTTGTTCTTTTTAATCAATTGCTCAAAAATCAGAGTGCTCTTGAGCGGAAACACTCTGTTCCCCTTTTCTTAGGCAGATAAAACTACATGGGACAGGGAGTATGTAATTATTTACATGCTTATGTGAAAAATAATTTTCTAAAGAGGTTACTGTGTTATGAGAGTATTTAATGAAGTACTTTCAGCTTTTGTGCAATTAATGCAAATTTATTTGATGATCTACTATTTTACCAATCACTGACTGTGTGCATTTTAATTTTCTATCATTTCTTTTTTTACTGAAAAAAGTTGTTTGCATTATACTCTTGACTGAGTTTAAATACAGCTGCTTTGAAATTTGCAGTTTGTGTTCTGTGGGAGGACCTACAATTCCAGAACACCAAAAAGAAATTCAGAATGAACGTATTCAAATTTCCATTGGAAGGAAAGCCTGGATGAGGAGCAGTGACAGAAATTTCATTCTTTCATTCATTCTGAATGAATGACAGGGCTACCTTGAGCACAGGTATTTGTTCCAACACCTTTCTTTCAGTTTTGGTTTATCATGCATCAGCAGAGCCTTGTGTCATGAGTCTGTTTGAATGAGAAGGTGCTTGAGGAAGAAGTCCCAGTGCTGTGACATAGCTGGTGATTGCTCTTTGTAGCAGCTACAGGATGGACATGGCATAGGTCACCTGCTCTGGCTTCATGAGCCAGCAGTGCTGTGCAGCCAGAGGTGGCAAATGGGTGGCTTGCAATGTGTGTGCTATGCATGCTCCAATGGCCTCAGATGGTAAAGAATGTCAGCATTTATACCCATGCTCAGGGATCTAAACCCTAACCCTCACCAAGAATGGTGAGGTGTCAATCACAGAGAAGAAATACATTTTAATGGTAGAACATTAAATTGACTTTAAGTCTGTACTTATTGTGACAAAATATCAGTATTTTCTATTAAGAGAAAAAAATTTTCATATTTTTGCCCATTTTTCTTCCTCTCGCTTAACCTGGAGTATTTCCATTCAAACAGGAGTACAGTCCAAGCCTCCTTACATTTTTTCTTACTATTTTGTTGTTCCCTCCATTCTTCTACCTCAAGCACAGGAAGCAAGCCTACCTTCACTTTTTTTACAAAATTAGTTTACTTCCTACAGCCATATCACTACTCAGTATCTAAGCTGATAAGCTTAATATTTTTTTTCCATTTCCAACACTTTTCTGCTGTATACCAACCAGATCTTCAGAGCCTTCACCAAGCATCGATCCCTTGACTAACCAGAGCAGTATTTTACTGTGATTTTGGGGTCATGGAGAGTAATGGACACTGCATTGGATCAGTTGCCTTCTGCATACAAACCTAAATTACCATATTGAAATTCACTATCCAAATAAATCCATCTTGACTTAGGTATTTGTCAAAGACTGGAAATTGCCATTACAATAACAAAACTATGCAACAACTGAGATAGAACTTCTTTCCAGATTCTAAATACTTGGCATCTTGCTTACTGCAAATTGTTTCTTTCTCTTGTTTTCTGATCAGTTCAGGAAAGTAAAGCAAAGAAAATTAATTTTCTTTACTGGTAACTCAGCCACTCCCTTTCCAACCCTTTCTCTGTGAAGTGAAAGCAGGCTGCTTGTCTCACCTGACATCCTCCCATCACTTGTGCTTCCTTTGGTACTTTTAATTGCAGCAGCTTATTGCTGCCTGTCTCCAGCTATCCAACTCCCTTCACCTTTCATATATTTCTTAACCACCTCATATATATTTTCTCCTGTTTCCCCTTACACCAGGGGTATTTGCATAGAGAAATCCTTGGACTCTTTCAGATCCTTCCTTAAAAGACTGCCCTACACTGCAAGGTTTACATTATTTCTTACTAGTCTGGCCAGAAGCAGACTGAGGTCACTGCCTTTTATCTAGGCCAAAGTATAATATCTTTTTCATACATTTCCCTTTGGTTTTCTATTCTTTATTTCATCTGTTCTAATTAAAATGCAAACATTGGAGCGGGAGAGGTTTTTGTTCTCTGTTTGTGTAACATTTAGTACAAGGGATTTGGGGCATGGAAATTCCTAGACCCTGAAGTAATAAAAGAATAAACACTTGCAGAGAGGGTAAAATATGACAGGGAAAGTAGAATTATCTCTCAAACAAACATTTTACATCCCAGAAACATAGGTGTACCCTCAACTTCAGAAAAATGCAGTAATATTGTCACTAAACAATGTCTGTCTGTTTGGCCGGGTGTGACACTGTATAATAACAGTATGATTATGGTATTATAGGGATTTAAGCTGTCATTGACTCAAACTGATTCATTTTTTTTTCTGTCCCTTGAGAAGTGTTAAAGCAAAAGCAATGTCCAGTGGTAGCCAAGGAGAGGAGATCTCCCCAGGAACCCCCAGGCAAGCAACACTTTTCTCTCACTGGTGAATCAAAAACTCCCTGTTCTGATGAATAACAGCAAAAAGGGACATAATTCCTAAAATAGTTACTTTGAAAATGTCCTAAGGAAAGGCTTCAAAGAATTCTGGTGATATATGAATAATGAACAGTACGTATTTTATAACAGAAGTCATTAGGGATAAATAAAAGTCTGAGAGAAGGTCCAAAAGGACCTATTTTCAATTAACTCTAACTCAAACTAAATAATGGATTTACTTGTAAATTCTCAGAAAATCCATTTCATACTCTGTAAGTACTGCAATTTTAGGAACAATGGAGTATTCTTTGTGCTTTGCAAAATGACTAGATCCCTCCTTTAAGTACAAATTTCACTTCATCCTCAACTTAGAAGAAGTGCTGGGCACCTTCATAATTCTCCTCCTTCCCTCTATCCACAGAGTGAAAATAGAAGATTAATAGAAACCTGCAAGGAAACCTGATATATCTTCAGGGAAAAAAACTTGACACACAAAGAGAGTTCCATGAATCATGAAATCACATTTCAATAACTAAGCTAGGAGGAAAAAAACCCTAACCTTGATTGGCCAGTTATAAAATTATAAATGGCTGCACTTTTGAGGATGCTCTTACTGCATCAGTGCAAGTCTTTAACTAGACCTGATGGAATCCTCTGCTGCTTGTACTCATTTTTCAGCACAGACTTTCCATGCTGTCTGGTGTTGCTCTCATGCTGCTGTTTAAAAAAATTTGCATTAAAAGCACTTCTGAAAATGCACATGGTTTAATTAAACAAAATGAAGAAACAAATTGATAAACACCATGCATGGCAATCCTTTAGTTTTCCTCCTCACTTCATTTCCTTTTCAGGACAGTTTTTCAAAACATTTTCATCAGGAACAGGAAGAAATCATATGAAAGCATAAAATTTGCAGTTTAAGATATCTCTGGATTTTTGACAGATTCTACATACTTCAAGCACTTTAATCTTTCTAAGTACAAAATATGTAATGTTTTTTCACTATTGCACATTTATTGTCTTTTATGGTATGTGCTTAAAAACACAGATGGAACTGTGACAGTCTATAGATTTCACAGATTTAATCAAAGACTATACTGGGCAGGTAGCAAAGGACAGTGTTTCTGTAGGAATCATAATGTTATCATTTCCTGCTCTGCCTAGTAGGTAGCCCTAATATTTCATTAGTGTATTACCTGGGTGAGCTTTTTATCATTTTAGTCTGGCTTCCTTAGGTGACATAGCAAAATTCTGTTCTTGTGCTATGGGTCTGCTCATCTGTTCTTCCCTCTCTCAAAGACTCATCTGAACAGAAAAGCCACTGAGGTAATTGCAACCCCAGATGTTACACAAGAAGAAATGTCTGAGCTGCAGGAAGAGAGCCAGACTGGTACCAAGGAAAAAGCAGGTTGGAAGAGGTGATGGTGTATCCTGTTTGGCAGTGCCCGTGTTAATGCAACAGGCAATGGGCAGCCACCACATGGATGTCCCCTGCAGCAGGGCATACCACAAGGGACGTGAAGGGATGGAGTGGAAGAGCAGGACTGGTGGGCAAACACCTTGGGTGAAACCACATTTCATTGTTCTTTTGCCCACTGAGTAAACTGTTGAGTTTTGGTGTGTCAGCTCCACAGTGACAGCAGGACTCAGCAAGACCTTCAGCTTGTCCCAGAATTATCAAGGGTTCTTGTGGTATTTCCCACCCAAGGAATTGCTAGCTTCAAACCTTCACAATTTTCAAGACCAAAGAATGCCAAAGCCATGAAGTCTTTTTGTATCTATATATCCATGGCTGTGGGCTATTTTCTACACTCAGTAAAGGTAAATATGCATGCAATTTGGAGCTGAGCTTTTCTTGATTATGAAGGGGTTAAAAAGAAACACATTTGCAGCACAGAGACAGAACGACCTTGTGGGGAGCATTCTGGCCTGTGCCAGCAGTTCTTTCTTTCTTCCTTTCCACACAGCTTCTAATGGAAAAGTACTGCCTGCCCTCTGTAAATTATTAATTTCTTCATGTTATCAGATACCGTTGATAAAAAGACAAGTGGCCCCTGTACTGCCTGTCTGGGGTAAAATGAATAATTGCTGATGCCCTTTAAACTCTGTATAGGTTTTCATCTACTTTCCACTGAGCTCGGCTTTGCACTGTGCAATGGACTGTTACACACTTTTAGCTGCTCACGAGTAACTCCCTATGGAATAAACCATTACTGCTTTCATTTTAGGTGCTGACTTAGATGAATGACTTTAAATTACTTACAACCTTCAGCTGATCTAAGATGTCAAACAAACTTTAAACTAGTATATGTTCAAGGATGTGTGAACCTGAAAACAAGAAAAGGCGGAGGTGCTTTTTCATTAGTCGTTGCTTTGTACGTGATAGAAGGTCAGCCCCTGGAGCAGCTGGGCATGGAGGCAACAGACACTGCTGCTCCAAGTCAGTGCTCCTAACTATTATTAATACAAACAACACAAAGCAGTACCTCTGATAAAAGCTTGATAAAAGCTACTGAGATTAGGGATCATGTTAAGTAGTGACGATAGCATAAATTATCAAGTGGAGCAGCTCCAATTATAGCATAAAGGAACCCATTTAAAAAGGATTATAGACCAGGTTCGAAAGACTGAGGAATTGACAAGAATAAAAGCACATAGCAAATCCAACAAATGGTAGTTTTTCCAGAATTGGTGTACCTCAGAAGACTGTATTTAACTTTTCAGGATGGTCAGTGGAAAGGAGATTGCAACAGGCACAATAAGGGTGAGCAGCTGTCTAAAAAGCTGTAATGTACTGAAAATGGCACTTAACACATATACATGAGGGGCATCAGAGTACCCTATACTGCAGTTAAATGCATTAGGAACAGCAGTAGACAGTCTAACTACCAAGGATTGTGCCCATAGTATTCACTTTAGTTCTTCAGCATCCCTTCAGAGGTTATACCATCTCATTTTTGTTACACTACTGCTGAAAGATAGGGACCATTTCCAGACCAGATTAAGCTCTTGATCTTCTGAAGAAGACAAAAGTCAGGTAGCTAGGTTACACTCATATCTTCCAAATGGGCTTTTAAAATGAATGGCAGATCAAAAGTGCAAACTGAATTAAACTTCTACTTCATTTTCCCTATACATATGCAAAAAAAGGATGAAGGACTGGGACAATGGCTGTTTGAGCAAACCCTATTCCATGACGGCTTGCAATGCTCTTCATAAATTTACCATTCTCCCTCTTAAGCGTGGTAGGTTTCTGTGAAGCAACGTTTTACATGATTTACTGACTCATCTTAGCCTTACCCAGCTATTAGTTCCCACTGATTTTCCTAAGCACTTGGCACAACTGGGTGGTCTATTTTCTGGAACCACTTCATACGGTAAAAAAACCCGAGGTGTTTGAATATCACTGTGGAGGAGAAAGTCCTGCAGACATAGTCCTCAGAAAAAGGAGCGTCAGATCTTGTTGACATCTATGACACTAATTTATCCACTTTACTGACCAGACACATCTTCTAGCAAATTGAGTGTGCTTGCTAACAATCTGTAGGAAACTCAGAGCTAAAACTGTGTTTCTGTAGATGGATCAGTACTCTTTTGGTGTAACTATGGGAAACAGCTTGTAGGTTTCTCACAATATCTGGTTCTACATCATAACATTAAGCCCTATAGTTAATTAACTAATTAATTATATTTATCCTTGAAATAGTATTGTTGAGTTCAAACCATCAAACAGTAAAAAGGGACAAATTTTCTAAACAACAACATTCAAAGCAAATCAAAACGGTGAAGATCGGTAGATTCATTGAGTATTGCTTTGGGGTATGGGTGAAAGGAGACAGAAAAGCAGAAAGTAAACGTGGGCTCAGGAATGTGATGCTCTGAACAGAGGATTGATTGTGGTTAAGAATTGGAGTTAAGAATTGTCTGAATTAACTTGAAGCAAAAGCCTTTCAAGTTGCTTGGCTCCATCTATGTTCAGAGAAACAAGGTTCTATGTGTTTTTCTTCTAAGTAATTGCCATAACATCAGCGACACTGGAATTAAATTCTTGAGCACTTAGGGGCAGAGCCAGAGCTTTGATTTTCAACCATAAATTCACTGAGATGAAAAAAGAGATAATGATAGCACATAACACCATCGTAAGTGTATTCCTCTTTGCAGGAAAGTCCAAAAAGTAAAATGCCTTGGCTTTTCCATATTTTACTTGGTCTGTCCGGTGATGTTTAAAGGACTTTCAGACTATACTGTTTCACTGGTTTAATGGCTAAACTGAAGTTTTCTATACCTTATCTTGGACCTCTCATGAAGACCAAAATTCTTTAAAGAGTTATTAGTCAGCCTGGACTGATAATGTTGCAAATGGAGGTATAGTTTGCCCTCCTGGCAAACTAGTTTGGCATCTACTGCAGGGAGTAAACGTTACAGTTCAGGCAAACTATACAAAAACAGACTACTATCACCTTAATAAACTCCAGAAAAATCCTACCCCTCTGAGGGGGATTCCTCAAAATCAGGAAGATGAGAAGCCGGGCAAGTTAGTAGATATATCACATTTCTGGAAGCTGCCTTCACCTAGAAAAGTCAGAAACTTGCATCCACCTTCTCCAGTGCTTGTCTGCACTAATCACAGAACCAATTAGTGATGAGATGATCAAACTAGATGCTGTCACTGCTACCCTTTAGATTCTTTTTCCCTCGATAAGAACAAGTGTGAGACAAATGAGAATGCAAAAGAGATTTTATTGGATTGCAGCACTACTGTCATAAAACATTATTTTTAAATTGTTTCTTGAGTATAGAAAGGGAAAAATATTTGACAGGAAGGAATAAATGCTGCCAACATTGATTGCTTCACATTTCAAGGGTAAATTTGAAATTGTACTTTCATAGTGATTGTACATATATCATCAGAGAGATGTCCTCATGAGCATCTGCAAGAGATATGGAAATCTGGCTGCTGGCATAATACAAAAATAATCTAGATATACCCACATACTGCACGTGGGAGGACATGGTGTGCAAGGATGGTGTGAAAGGAAGAGAAAGAAAAGGAAAATGGGCAAAAAAGAGCACAAGGACTAATAAACCAGTAGAGAAAATTAAAATAGTCATAGCAGTCTCCAGAATTTCCTTTTGGAAAGAAAATTGGCAGGAGAAGTTCTGGCTGACCAGCTGGGAGTAGAATTCTGACATTGCATAGTCCTAGAACTGAAGCAGTTCTCTTGTCCAAACATGTGAACCCTTCCTGCCCTCACCAAATTACTTTAGGTGCATCCCTGATCCCAGTTTGTGGAACTGCTTTCTTGTCCACAGGTATGGCCTTTTTAACCATGACACAGAAGAGATGGCAGAAATTATCTACTTTTCCATTTTTTATTCCTCTGCCAGCTGCATTCCTAACTCCAAGACTTCTTGTTTTTTCCCATGGAAAGCCTCACAACCTCCCCTGGTGCCTGGTGCTCTTCTGCACTCACCCTGCCGTGCTGTTGCTTCTATTTACAGGTCTCCTGGTTTTCTTTCCCCAAACATCCAGATAAAACAGAGGTTTTCATATGTGAACAATGCAATGTATTCAAGCAAAAATCAACAGTAATAAAGGGTATCAGATAACTGAAAACAAAAGCAATGGATTAGTGAAGAGGAAGGAAAGAAAAACTAGATTTAGCATTTTTATCTCTGAAAAGAGAGAACAATCTACTGAGAAAAAAAGAGAAAACCACAAACTGTTCATAAATTAAAAAGTAGATTAATTATTCCCTGTAGAGTTCATGTATTTATTGCAAATATTTCTGCTTGTAGTATACGCATTTCCATAATTGCTGTCTTTTTTTAAACTTTTTTCTTTGCACAAATCTACTGAAAAACTTCTCTTCAAAAATTCTTCATGTTCTTCAAACATAAAGTTTGCTATGGAAGTTTTCCTAGCTCAACATGTCTTGCCTGCCAGCACTTATACAGGCAGTCTTTGTGAGTTAATTACCCCAGGAGGCTTAATTCTTCATGACAAATAATAGAAAGGTAGAAAAATACTTAATACTTTTGCAACCCTTACAGAAACTGAACTCTTGGCTGCATTAACTCTTGTGTGGCTTTTCAGAGACTGTATGTTCTTGCACACCCAGAAGGAGTCTAGTTAATGGCCCAAGAAAGGGATTGAGACAATCTTTGAAATCAATAGTAAAGCTCTCTTTGACTTTCTTGCTCTGCTGAAGCTCCTCCAGTGGCTCAGTCTTGTAGTTCAGAGGTGGCTTGGTCAGATTCCCACCATAAACAGTAAAGGGCTCCCCTGTAACCATCACATTGTGGCCAGCACTTCTCTGACTGTGCAGCTCAGAGGGAACAGTGTTCATCCGGCTGTTTGCACTAGAGCCAGACCACATTTTAGTGGTATGTGTAGAGGTAAAACCTACTGAAGCTCTGCAGCTACAAAGGAAGAGGAGGACACAGCTGTTCATAGAGGTACTTTTTTGTCAGTCTTATACCTGAGTATGCCACAAGTGACTTAAATACACACACATCCATGTTATGAGTTAGAGAAGGATGATCCTATCTTAAAGACAAGATTCAAAGATACAGCAGCTGCTCTTCCTGTGTATTTGAATGCTTAACTTATGGGAGTACAAAGAATTAAATACTTACGTATTTCTGCACATTTGGATCTAACCAAACTGCTGATCGTTTTCTTTCTCACTCAGATTTTTGCTAGGTATAATATTTATATTTTACCATCAGTAAGGGTTAGAAGAATTGTGATTCATTAGTCTATAATTCATCACAGACAATTTTCAAAAAAGCATTTTTTTGTGCTGATACTTTTGTTACGTTACTACTCACTTTATTAATGTTGGTTTTAACGTAGACAATTTATGTTTGGATTATAAAGAGTAAAAAAAAAAAAGTGACACTACTACAATGTTTCAAAATAAAGTTGACATCATAAGCTGCCAGTGCCTGAGATTCTCAAGATGAAATGCCGTAATGTCAGTTTGGCAAAAACATTTGTTTTTAATTGTGCTGTGCATGATCGTTTATTTAAAAGAGTTCATGATCTGAGGAGATCTGATGTACTCAGCGTTATTGTATTATGCAGGAGAGGTTACTACTCTTCAGATCCTAAAGAAGGATAGGAACCTTAAATTACATAGAATCACAGAATATACTGAGTTGGAAGGGACCCATCAGGATCACTGAGTCTATATCTTAGTCCTGTACGGGACCATCCCCAAGAATCACACCATGTGCCTGAGAGCATTGTCCAAATGCTTCTTGAACTCTGTCAGACTTGGTGCTGTGACCACTTCCCTGGGGACCCTGTTCAGCACCCAACCACCCTCTGGGGGAAGAACCTTTTTCTAATATCCAGCCTAAGCCTCCCCTGACACAACTTCTGGCCATTCCCTTGGGTCCTGTCACTGGTCACCACAGAGATCAGTGCCTGCCTCTCCTCTTCCTCTCACAAGGAAATTGTAACTGCAGTGAGGTCTCTGGGAACTCTGGGAGGTTCTCATGAGAGTGGAGTAGAGAGGCAGAATCAGTTCCCTCAACCTGCTGCCCATTGTGCTTTTGATGCAGCCCAGGACACAGGTGGCTCTCTGGGCTGCAAGTGCACATTGCCAAGTCATGTTGAGTTTTTAGTTCACAAACACCCCCATATCCTTCTCCACAGGGCTGCTCTCCATGAGTTCAGTTGTCCTGTCTGTATTCATGTCTAGCATTGCTCTGACCAAGGCGCAGCATCTTACATTTGGATTTGTTGAACCTTACTAGATCCTCATGGGCCCACATATCAAGCTTGTCCAGATTCCCCTCTGTGACTTATTTCACTGTGGTTTGGTGCAGCCAGAAACACCCGTCATTTATCTTCATCTCTGTTGAAGACTTGTAATACACGGTGATTTAGGGCAGCTAATGAAAGAGTTGTATTTTTGTAACTGGTTCTTTAGAACACTGAAACCAACTCAAAATATGATAAAATTGCACTCCTGCAAAATAGTGATTGACTTAAAAAGAAAATTTTAATGATAACCAGTTATAATTACCCTCATCAGGAAAGTCAGTAGATGAATTTTGGGTAGGTCAAACCCATTTTTCTGTCAGCAAAATCCCATAAAAATTTTGCTAACTCAACAAGTGCTTAGGGCTGACATAGGCAATTTTCTTCCTTTGCAGAGTTGAGGACCACGTCAACTGCTTGTTAGGAGAGAAACACATATTTTTTATAGTGGCTACAATGACTCTTATTGCCACTATGTACTGTTCACCAGGGTTGCTGAGCTCCTCATAACCCAAAGAAAAGATTTACACTTTCCTTGCTAAAGTAACTGTAATATGCAGTGCTCTTTGGAAGCAAACTTAGATGCCAGATGACATATAGTATGCAATGATTTATACCCCGTGGATGTCATACCTCTCTATTAGAGGTAGTCACAGGCCAGTAATGCAGTTCAGAGCTTTCTACTTAAGTCTGCATGAAAGAGTCAACACTTATCATACTAATGCTTGCAGCAAATGTAGGTAACAACTGGCACTAAAATGCTATACACAGCACCACAGAACCACAGAATATTCAGATGCCTAAATAATGCTAAAATATGCTAAAGTAAAAATAAATATGCTAAAATAATCTCACCTTCACCATTGCATAGCACTATAGGTCTAGTGTTCTCTATCAAGAATTATATGGTATAATTGTGCTGCATAACGCTGGTTGAATTTGTTCGGATTTTGTTTGTGACTTGTTTCCTAGTGACACCTGTATTCATGAATAGTGTAGCACTTCTGTCAGAGGTCCTTGTAGCCCTGGGAGATAATTATTATATTACAAGTGTATAATTGAGCATTGCCTTGTTTAGGTCCTGGTCAAGGTCTTAGTCTGGGATAATTCAAGCTCTTAAATGCCCTTCAAATCTACCAAAGTACTTGAAAAACTGATCTGGGTAACACTAATTAGTAGTGTGTAAGTGCTTGAACTTTACTCACAGTTACTCTTGTAAGAGCTATTGTTAGTCCTAATGTCCACTTGGCCACTAGTCATTAACACTGAAGCAGAACACATGACAATCAGATTGGAATGGCCCTAAAGAGGTGTCCAGCTCAACCTGTTCAGAATCAGCTGTGAGACCAGACCAAGTTGCTTGAGTCTTTCTTAGATGGATTCTGAAAACCCCCAAGGACGGAGACTGTTGAATCTCTGTGTGCAATTTGTGTCCCTTCTGGACTGTCATGAGAAAATGTTTCCCATTACACCCATTCTGAACCTCTCATTTCAAAATGTTCCTCATCCTCTAACTGTGCATTGCAATGATCAACCTGGATCCATTTCATTGATGCTGTGCCCATAGGTACCAGGATCTGCTGAATCATCTCAGATGCCTCAGTCTCTTCTTGGAAGCCAAGCACTCCTGTCCCTACCCTTGTGGCTGTCCTATGCTGGGCTTGTTCTACTTCATTGACATTTTTCTTATATTGAGAGTGAGACAAAGATAAGACACAGCTGTCAAAGGTATTTATAATTGGTGTGCTGATCTTCAACACTTCTGTGGGAATATTTTAAAGCAGTCAGAACTGGTGACATGGTCATGCCCTAAGTCATTGCTCAAACTTGTTCTCATTTGATTTAGAAAATAAGATTCGGAAAGTGACAATGTGGTTCTGTCACCATAAAATGATCCTCTCCTGGAGTTTCTGTAGAATATCAGAAATGGTAACCAGAGCTGCCAGGTATGTATTGCAGTGAGAGCTCGCAAAGCCCTCAGATCATTGGTAACAAAAACCTTTTAAAACACTTTTTGTCAATAAAACTCCTCAAAAGCTTTCCTAATAAACCCTTGAGTGTTTCCTTGCACAGAATATGACACTTCTTTTTTTTCTTGGAAATTATCTTTCTAGTGGGTGGCCTGCTTGCTAACTTCTAAATGTTGAAGTCAGTTAAAACTAGGAGGATGGAGGGGCGGGAGATTACACACACTGGAGGAAAGGCTTACCTGAGGATGGTGTTGTGTTAGAAACCACTAGCCCAGAAGTACCTTGATTTGGTAGAATAAACAAAGCGAAAAAAAAAGGAGAAAAGCTACATTTTAAATTGCTTGTATGTTCAGGTAGCTCTAAGTGACAGCAGTAAAAAATGATGCAGCTCCCTGTTTGACCTTTCAAATGTCTTCAGCTCTGGGTTTGTCCTACTTATGTTTGCTTTTTATGAACATTCCAGAAAAGGCTTTTGTTGGTAAGAAAGATTGCCAAAAGAATAAATGTCATAGGTGGAAATTCATCTCCAGGAAGTCAACAGGGCCTCATTTTTGACATTCCTAGGTGCCTGAGAAGAGCAAATTCAAAGTCATGATCAGTTATTTGAACCCAAACCTTGCTTTGAAGAGTAATGCTATCCAATGAGAAACAGAAATGGTATCATATGCCCTCTGTGGGTAATAAAAACAGTTCCACCTTCAATGATAAAAACATAGTAAACCCAGGTAACTAAGTGTATTTCTAAACTGCACATTTTGCAGACAGTCCTTACAATAGCTGTATATCCTATAAGATATCAAGGATGAAGACACCTTCACTTTTGAAGACTATTCTGGATTTCACATACTGCTGTGCTTCTTTATTTCAAAGCACTTTTTTCTTACTCTTAAATTTTCTCTGGGTTGTTCTTGGTTCTCTAGTTGCCTTGTTCTTTCTGGGTTTGATTTTAGAGGGAAAGTAGAGTTCATCCTTTCTATGCCTTTCCTTTCTTTTCATAGCAAGCTTTACTTTCATGAGTTTTGTTTGTTTTTTAGCACTGTTTCTGTTTACTTGGGATGTATTTTTCCCTTGGACTATTTTTCCCCCTTTCCAATTATATCTTTTCCTTTCATGCTGTTTTTCTTTGCCTTGGCTTTCCATTTCATTCCCCTGCTAGTATGTTTGTTTTTCAGATTCTGCAACTTCTTTAAGCTATGACTTCTATCAGCTGCTGGTGCTGAGAGGAATGATGTACAATGGACGGGGTCCTCTGAGACCACAGTTTCAATGCAATGAGAAAGCACACAGGACCCAGGCAGACCTAATCATATTGCACAGTTTGATTGCAGCGTGATTACCCCTGGAAGAAGGGCTGTTTTCTTTCTCCCACCACAGAGAGGTAGGTAGTCAGCACTGAATAAGAGAAAATTTGAATGACATCAGACAATTGAAATACTTTCTAAATAATGGTTCTGCATCTTTGCTATACAAACTAAGAATGTATTCCTATTGTTGCTGAACTCCTCAGGAGCTACAGTGAGCCTTCAGAAAGGCCCTTTCACATGGGAACAGATGTGTAAAAGAGCGCATTTAAAGGAAATTAACTTTTCCCCCCAGAGTTCTAGAGACAATATGTAAAATGGCAGCATGGGAACATACACAGTAGTAAATGTTGGAACTTGGAAATATACTTTACATAAATACAGTCAGAAGAACAGATGCTTAGAAAGGCATGCATTATGTTTTATCTTCATTTTAACACTCAGCAAACTGAGATCCCTGTTTTCTTCTAGAAAAATTAAGAGGGGGGGAAAATTACTGTTAGCAAAAGGCTGTTATTTTTTTCAGCTGCAAAGATTTCTTTTAGGGACAGTTTTCAGTTGAGTTTCAACTCCACATTCATATTTAGACCTTGGGTCTCCAGACTAAACATAGGGATAAAAGCCCATGGAAGTAAGAAGACACCGATCATTCCCTGTCAGCTACCAGCATCAATGGCTGGCGCTGTAGGCTACTGCTATCTCATGAGAAGAGCAGAGAGAAAGATAACAACCAGGCAGGGAGGTGCTGGTAGCATTAGAGTAATCTTGATAAAACCATATGTTCTTATACATAGTGGGAAAATGGTCCAGTAGCTAATGAAGTAACACAAAAGTTAAGATACATGAGTTTAATTCTCTACTCCATTACCCACTATTGCACTGGTGCTGGGAAAACCATAAGATTCTGTCTTTTGACAATATTCAGATGTCTGACTGCTACAAATTTCAAGGGAAATGAAACACAAATATTTTTCCAATATCTTGAACTTGGTACCAAACGTTTCCACTTCTGGGACACAGGCTGCTCTGCCTCCTGCTACAGGTACTTGGGGATGAATGTTTCAGGGAGACATGGAGCTGCTCAGCATGCAGCTGGTGGAGGTTGTGTTCAGCATCTTAGAGGTCATGTAGAAAGTACAGCTATGTGTATGATTACTAGGCATGAATGTGCAGAGATGTTCTGAAGCAGCAAGGTCTTCCCAGACATCCCCTCCCCACACCCATCTTGCTTATGAGCACAATTTAACCAGGTACAATCTACCTAACAAATACAAACTGCCTTCTGCAGAGGACTTCTGGGGTCTTCCAGGAAGAAGTATATCTATTTCTTGTGCTTGGTATCAGTCAAACCATTCTGTAAGGACTCCTGCATATACAGAGCTGACAGTGCCAGCAGGATGTGCTGGGGACTATCATTGCTGTCTCTGCTGTACCTCATACCACAGCATCCCTGATCTTACAACTATAGCTTAAAGAAAGATCACTTACAGCAGAAAGCAACATAAGTGGCTGGATCATCTGGCTTTGAAGCTGTTCAGACCCAAAAGCACATAGATAGGCTTTGCAGCCAGGCAGGTGAGGGAAAGCCAAATATTTTTGTCACTGAAGTAATACCCAACTCTTATTTCATCTGACTCCAGTCTCTCAGATGTCATAGTTTTTGAGGAGAAACTGAAGGGGAAGAGCATCTCTTGACAATATTTGTGATGAAACCTCATCAGATTACTTGGTAAGGTAATTATTCACCGCAGGAGACAGGCATGGTTAGGGGAGCTGATGGGACATATCCCATAAAAGACTCCTCTGCAGCACGCTAAGGTGAGAGGTTAAGTCCTCTGACACAGGAAGGGCAGTGGCAGTCCATAAGGATTGCTCCAGCTGAGGGCTGCAAGGTTACAGGAGGGGACACTGTTGAGGGACCAGGGACTGAGGTGACCTCCAGGGAAAATGGGCTGCCACAATCAGAATGAGACAGAAGACCCATCCATGTCTTCTACGTTGGTTTTTTTTTTCTCCCCATCCCACGGAGATCATATAATCTTGGTGATTTCAGTTATTTATGAGAAATTTGGGACCAAGGGGGTTGCCAAAAATTTAACATTTTGACATCATTATGAGTTTTATAGGAGCAAGGAGGTTGCAAAGAAAAAGCACAACTCCTCTTTCAATGCAGTAGCTATAGCAAATTAGGAAACAAAGTAAGACAAAGAGAAATTTCATATGACAAATTAATGAGTATTTATATAAGAGTTTTCAAAATAATTTTCTTTGCAAACAAGATAATCTTTAGATGACCATGCTGAGGATTACAGCTTTAAAAATAGTAATAAAATTTAGAATGTATTTCTGAACACCCAAGTATTTTATGATTTTCATAAACACTGCAAGCACAAAAAATGAGAGTTCATTCATTTTCCGAGTATTTTATTATTGCATTTCTAGAACACCTGGGTTATTTCCTCATCCCATTTAAGATCTTTCATCATCTCTTTATCTAATCTCAGAACCACATGGGACCATACTTCCACTAATCTATTGTACATGTAGTGTTTAGTGAAAGTTGATACCAAGATAGGGTGAAGAGTTAAAAACATGATTCTAATGAAAAGCAATGATCTAAATATTTGGTGCACTATTTGGAGTACAAAATGAAGGAAACAATTCAAAATGTCTCACTAGCATTCTGTATGCTGTTGACTGGATAATGTCTAATATAATAATGATGTACATTATTTTCTTGGCCACCAAAGTAGCAATTTGCTACATGGCTACTATTGTTCACTTGTTTCAGCAAGATCCTGGAATCATGAAGCACAAGAAAACCCTGAATGCCTTTTGTTACAAGCTAGTCCTTCAACATGAGACTACACATACTGATATTTTTAATACAGATCTGAGTTGCCTCTGGTTGTAGAAAGAGATTGATTTCTATGAAGTGGGAAAGTCCTACTGTATCATTTTGTTCTACTGTATACATGACAGTATAACAGACATGACTTCATATAAACATGTTGCTTATTAGAATGGGCAAAGCAGTGGTATGTTCAAGTGCAGAACCTATCTCCTCTCTAAAGGAAAACCCAGCTGTGCTGGAGAGCAGTAAGAGAGATCCCCCCTGCCGTAGGAGTGATACACAGGGGCTCTAGGTGAGAATTTTCCTCCGTCATTGTTGTGTTTTTCCATAATTTATCTTTACTTTTTATGTACAGCTCTGTCATATTTTTTTTCAGTCAAATATTTAAAAAATCTTCTTAGGTTAGGGAGGATAACTTGTCCCTTAGTTGAAAAAAGCTAATACAATGTAGGAAAAAGATGTTCACAAGTAGACTCCTCCTCTTCAAAGGGAAACTGGAAGTCTATGAAAGAAACACATTACCTTGTGACATTGTGACCTTGTGACAAGATCACATTGAATATTCTGTGCAGTTTTGGTTGCAGCAATATAAGAAAGATAGCAAGTTATTAGAATGACTGAAGGAGGGCAACAAAGATGTTGAAGGGCCTTGAGGAGCAGCTGAGATCACTTGGTCCATTCAGTCTGGAGAAGATGAGACTGAGTGGAGACCACATTGCAGTTACAACTTCCTTGGGAGGGGAAGAGGAGGAGGCAGGCACTGATCTCATCTCTGAGGTGACCAGTGACAGGACATGAGGGAATGGCCTGAAGTTGTGTTAGGGGTTTAGGTTGGATATTAGAAAAAGGTTCTTCCCCCAGAGGGTGGTTGGGTGCTGGGACAGGGTCCCCAGGGAAGTGGTCACAGCACCAAGCCTGACAAAATCCAAGAAATGTTTGGACAACACTCTCAGGCAAATGGTGTGACTCTTGGGGATGGTCCTGTGCAGGACTAAGAGTTGGACTCAATGATCCCAATGGATCCCTTCCAACTCAGCACGTTCTGTGATTCTTTGATATATTTCATTACCAAAGCCCAGGTAATAATTAATTAATAAAATTAGTGATTCAGATAACCAGTTGAGTAGAAAACAATTTAGCACTAGATAAAAAGAAATGCTTCACAAAATATGTTACAAATCACTACCTTGTTCTGGAACTGAAACCAGTAGCTTGCAGGTGTCTCCATTCCCATGAGACCTGAGGGCAGGGCTTTGATGCACTCTTGGCACCACTGCCCCCTGCCAGGGGACAGTCTTATCCCACTCCTTGGCAGAATGCTGCTCTCTCATTCTAATTACCTGGCATCAGAGTAGTTGTGGCATTACATTTTCTTTTAGTTTGCATTTTTGGGCATAACCCCTAAAGCCCATCTAACAGCAGTTAGAGGCATATCTATACAAAAATGAACGTGTCTGTGCTGTCTAATTGAGTTAATTAACTGAAGCACTGTGTCACTCTGATGTGGCTGTGTTGCTTCTGGGTCCAGAGTTCACAGTCTTGTAGTTATTTATGATCCCTGCATCTCACTCTGTCGTAAAGGTGGATTAGTCTGAGCCAAAGATTTTGTTTCTGAAGCTTACTTCAGTTAGTTTTTCTATTATTTATTAGAAATAGAAATATATGTGCACAGAGGTGCACATCCTCATGACCATACATCCTCATTATTGTTCTGTCCTTGTAAAAACCTCTGCAAGCTTTCTCTGCTGCTTATAGATTGTATAAAGGACTCCGGAGTGTTGAATAACTGATCAGCTGATTTCTGAGCTTACTCTGAATGAATAACTAACAGCAGAGCCACTGTTGCACATAACTAATGAGACTGAGAGCCTTTCTCTGGGTCTCATCTGCACTCACATATAGTTTACTCTTATTGCCATCAGTGTGTTTGAAATGGGATTTTATTGCAGTGACTCAAATACTGTCAGACTCACCCCGAGCACCACCACTGCCACCACCTTTGAATAACTAGCTTTGAGAAGTGCAGATGTGATCATTCACTAAATTGTCCCTTATTTTCTCTGAGTATTTGTTATTCATAGGTATTTTCTGAATAATCTGGATGAGTAACATTCAAGCTATAGACTGCTCACAAACCATCCACTCATGCTATCAATGTTCATTACTCTTGTTATGTGACTTGGCTGCCTAAGTTTCTGCTCTTTGATTTTAAACAGAAGAATAACTAGAAGGAAATATAACTATTAATTTTCAGATAAAGTACAATTTTTGCTAGAATTCATTATATCAAAACACGTGTGGTTCAGGTACCTGAAAAGATCTATATTTATCTCTGAAAGGAGTTATACCCTGCTCAGCCCACCCAGAGAGCCTACATTGATAATCCCTTCAGTTTGCCATTCAGTGGTGGTTCTTCACTTCCTTCAGGTTTGAAGACATTTCTGGATGTGTAATAGCTAAGAAATTGTTATGGTTATATGTTAGCAGCATGCAAGCAGCTCTCTCTACAAAGTTAAGAAAAACTTGTGTGCTCTCAAGCTCCTCTGCTTTTTATTTCTCACTCCATTAATCTAATAAAATATATTGTCTCTCCTCATAAACTCCCTTCACTTTCTGATAGAACAGAAGGAAGCTGAGGCATTTGCATATTGAACAGAACAGAAATTGTTCCATGAAACTTCCCAAAGAGCAGATGAAAATAGGAGCATTTATTTGCAGCTGCCAGTAGAACGGAGAGATATGAAACTTGGTTAATACTTTGCCAGAAACTGGAAATCAATGGGGAGCAAGAGCCCTGAAAGCTCTTCCAGACACATAGAGAAGATGAATGAAGGATGCAATACATTTAGAGAAGCCATGAAATGTTTGAAAATGCCAAGAAAATAACAGGCATTACAGGTCAATGCTCTGGACTACCAAATACCCTGGAGAAATAGTTATTAGTGAGTGGACTAAGCTGTAAGAAATCATGGGGTTCTGGGGTTTTTCCAGTTCATTGTGTTTCCAGTGAAGTAAAATCAGTGTAAGAATGAGGATGAGCCAAAACTGTGAGCAGGAAATAAAATAATTCCAAAAAAAATTGTGCATGAGATTCTGGATTTGAAGGGGTTTGAGAGGAAAAGAGTCTGGTTCCAGCCCCTCAGAGCAAGGAGAAAACTAAGTGTGAAAAAGTGACACAGCAATGCATCCTTGGCAGCTGGAGTTGATTGGGTACTGAAAATGCATCTGTGGCTCAGCACCACCAGCAGAGAGCTGCTTCTTGTTACTCACATGCTTCTTCATCTTCTTCAGCCAATACTAGTCAGTGACTGCTCCTCAATTTCCGTGGTGGCCAGTCATGAGATCCTCCCATCATTACCCTTCACTGCTGTGGGAACATGTTCTTGTGTCACTGTCAAATTTCACATATTTTGAGGTAGGTGACCAACTGTCCACACAGTTTTGCTCTGACCACATGTAGCATAGGAGGTTTTAAAAAAAACTTCACCATCTTGTTTTTGAGATATGAGAATCTATTCTTTGTAGAAAGGTTTGCCTTTCTGCCTGGGAAAGTGACATAAGACTTTATAAGCTGATTTCTACTCCAGACCAAACAAAGGACCTTGTTTCTCTCAGGCATGTCTCAGCTGAAAAATATGACATATTTCAGTTTGCATTTGCCTAAATTGGATAGCAGCTTTAGAGATACCAGTGTAAAGACAGTCTTAATTTAGCCTCATGTCATCAACCAAATGATCTTAAAAGAAAACAGTACATGCACAACCAGAACCTGCATGGAAAATATGTGCAGAAAAGTGCTCAATGATGTTGTCATGACAACAATGAAAGTCAGTAGATTACCAGTTAAAATCATCTGTAATTTGAAGCTTCTCCTGGAAAAAAATGGAAGCTGACTGTTTTGACATGTAATGAGTTTAAAAAAGTAAAGTGTGTTGCCTTTCTGGAGAGATTGTACCATATTTTAAAAATTTTATGTTGTTATATTTGAAGACTAAAAGTGTCAGGTGATGCATTGCATCACAACTAAAGGATTCATATTTCCGGTAATTAGACTGAAAAAAAGTAGTTTTTAATTTTCTAGAAACATAATCTCCCATATAAAACTGATAGTTTTCATGGAGAACTGTCACTGAATGCATTATAAATAAATAAAAGAGTTAGCTTAGAACAGAGCAGTTCAGAGTTCTTCAAAATCCATTTACACAAAAGTGTAGAGGTTTCAAACAGACAAAATTGTTCAAGTTATTTAGTGATCTGATATCATATAAGCATGGAAAGCAGAAAGAGATTTTAGCCAGAAGTCACTCACTTGAAATGAAAACTGTGCAAGAGACAGACCTTCCATTTCACAAAGGATTTTGTACTTTTCAATCTTCACTTGGTTCTGAATCTAAATGAAATATAATAAAATATAGAAAGGAAAACATTGAAAAATTTTCATTTTAGATTTATAAAAACTTTTCCAATTGCTTTTACCCATTTTTATTCTCTCCTCTGTATCATGAGTTATCTCACTCCCCCATCCTTGGCTATGTCCATATCAGTGACCTGTCTTAACCTCTGGCTTTTCATTTTCTCTTCCTAATCTCTTTATTTAACTACTCACTCACCAATTCAGTTATTGCTCTTCTTACTTCACTGAGACCATTTTTGCCAAAGCTCTTATAGACTTTTATATATCTTGTTCCATCACCAGCTCTCCATTCTTCTTCTCTGAAGATTGGCAGCTACTTTGACCCTGTCAACTGCACCCTTCTACAAAGCTTGTGCATTCTTCACTATGCCTACCTCTAACTCCTGCCTTATAGCAGAAAAGTCACCTGTGGTTACAGTAAGTTCTGCTCTCCTTCTATTGCCATCTATAACCAGTCTCTCAGTCTCAATCACGAATATAATTGCCATGGTACATTGACTCATTACAACTATTGCTCTAATAAAGCCCACTCTGTCCAGTTACACCAATAGGGCTGGCTTTGCATCCATCAGTATCTCTGTGACTCCCACTGTGGCAAAGTTTTCCTTGCAACAAAATGGAGGAGGTCTACCACAATACAACACAAATTTCACTTCTTGGTTCCATAATTTTCCAAAGACATATTTTGTTCTAAAATTGTAAATCGACCATTTTCAGGTTATATATGAACAGAAGATTAGACAAGGGAAAACATCTCATCAGTTTTACTTGGAATACTCTTGAGCACTGTGCTGTGGCCAAGAGTTCCAGCACAACACTCGTACAATCTAAATTTGCAAAATAGAGAGAAAAAGCAGTATAGGAAGAAGATATGCACCTACAGTCACACTGCAGCTCTGTAGCAGATTTTTTTACACCCTGCCAGAATCCTGCACTACTGACTCAAATATACACAAAGAATATAGCTATGTATGCATTGATTAATGTATTGTCTTACCAAGTCTCTGCAAAGCTAAGAAGGATAAAAAAAGTATTTTTAACCTTCCATAATCTACTCCTGAAAACATTATTGGAAATAACCCCCTTGTTTTAGTGTTTATTTTATATTGCAGATCCTTCAGGGGCAGATTTGTAAAAATGCCCAGGCATCTAATGATGTTGACAGATTTCCAATTACATTTCTAAAAGACAGAATGTCTATAAAATCTGTCATGCAGTTCTCTGTAGCATTTAGGGCCTACATTAATTTTCTTTGCTCTAGTCTTAATTTCTTCATTTTTTTTTAATTTTGCCTATTAATTTTTTCCCAAATATTATATGACTCTTGGGAGCAAAATAGTCTTATAACAGTGAACTGGACTTTCAGAGTCTTGGAAAACCTGAGAAGAAATACGTACGTTGGTCCTGTTCCCATCAGGAGAAAAAATCTAACCCCACAAAAATAGCACTGATGGTCTATGGATTAAGGTGTAAACTTCACTGCTGTGGCAGGGTTCTAGAGTGATGTATTCCCAAAATTAGAGATGTAGATGATCAAAAATTATGAACAGGTCTTCACTACACCTGCTGTAGAAGGTTTGCACAGAATTTCCTACCATGGTCCATCATGTGTGGTTGTGCAGCCTTCTTAAGCAAAGGCATTTTGGTTTCACAGAGTCAGAACTCAGTACTGTACTGTGATAACTAGTGGTCCAGATTTTCAGCCCTAATTGCAGAGAGCTGCATGGTTCAAGGGAAGTATCTTGCTTTCCCATAGTACTGGGAACCCAGTGGCTTCAAATGAGGGTGCCTCTGGATTACTTGATGTTGATGTTAGGTCTTGGGGATTCAGCAAACTGTAACACAGTGCAGCTGCCTAGTCTGCAAGTCAATGATGTTGTAAGGTTTAAGCATTATATGAGATGCTGAAAAAAGGTATATTCTTCAAAACCCTCAGATGAAAGCTTCTCCAGGAATACAGGGAATGATGATGAGTATTCCTGTCCCCATCAGAGTCACTGCTTTGCTCTGAAGCACTGCAGTGTTGGTTTGGTGTGCAATGAGGAGGAAGGGCTGTGCTGTCTCCCTGTGCACAGCTATCATTACTTCTTACTGCAGATAGCAGAAAAAAACAGCTGGTAATGGGGCTGTGTCGACATTCAGTGAACAATCTAAATGAACAGATCATTTCTTGCCTGTGCAGTGAGGAAAAGGGAAAGTAATTTACTCCAAGCCCAAACCCATGCTGCTGTCTTTGCGGTGGCAGTGTTGTCATTGTATCTGTGCTTCTCATTTAGAATAAGTAGCAGCAGTCTCCTTCCATGTCCTGGCTGGGCACTTTAGCAGAGGATTGGATTAAACAGTGTCATACAAATACTGCTGCCCACAGCATCTGATGGCTTTGAAGTAAAAGATACAGGAAGCTGTTGTTCTCCACAGTGAGCTGATGTGCAGGAAAATGTGAGATCTGTAGAGATGGGATTCAATTGTGGGAACTTTGTGGGTGTTAAATGAACCTGCTTTGGAGGGCTGCCAAGAGAGGAGATGCAAGAAAATCTGATGTGAGATACCAGGCATGAGAGTTAATTGTGTTTCGGAGGTTGGTGAAAAAGCTAAAATTAAACCATTATCAAAGAAAAGCCTTGGACAGTTTGTTTTAAAACAGAGTTAATGGCTGGAGCCTGCAGAAAACCTAATTAAAAGGGAAAAGAAAACAAATGGGGTTTAGGGCTGTGGCAGCACATTCAGAAACAGTTTAATCTATGGATTTTCTCCTGTTCCCTGCTCCATTTCTGTGACTAAAAAAGCCATTATGGTGATGCACATTAAAAAGGGTTTATAGTTATGTAAGGTATCTTGCATAGGGCTGCAGTATGAAGCCCCTTGTTTATTTCCATCATGAGACAGGACAGGTAGAAAACAGGCTTTTATCTCAGAGGTGATTCTGATGCAAAGGTCCCAGCTCCTTTGAACTGCAAGTTCCAGGGCTGCAACAAGATTGGGGCTGGCAAAAAAATGGAGCAAAATGTAGACACCACAACTGACTTGAGACAGAACGTATAGCTCATCCTTTTCCTAAGGTCTGTGACAATGGGTGGGAGTTATATCACCTATGTTCACCTGTCTGTGCTCCAGATGTTTGCATCTTCACACATCGCCATTACCTAATTTTAAATCCAAATAAAAGAGATTAGTGCTCTCAAGGTGTGATTTATCTGGTCTAGTTAGATACCTACTTTAGGACAACATGAATCTCACCCTGAATGGGTTTGTGTCCAGTGACTTATTGAAGGAATGCAGAGAAATAGTGTGGTGCAACTATATTTACAGTCAATTGAACACAATGTTGTGAATCACCTGGAAGGGAGATTTAGCATGAATTTGAGACAGTTTCTCTTGTGAATTCCTCAGAAATACAACTCCTAGAGAAAAGCAAGGATTGCTTTTCCTTGCCTCTGTGCTTTTCACTTTCTGTACTCAGTGGGAGATGAAACAGTTTTCAGCAAACATTTAGCCAAAATTTGAGACTTATGAATCCCTCAGTTGCCTAGAAATACCTCTCATCTGCAAAAACATGCCTGCCTTCCTGTCCTGGCCCTGCATAAGGCTCATCCTGCAATTTACAAGTTCACAAATTAAGTCTTATCCTGTTGGCATCCACATTTTACCAATTTGGGCCACCAGTGTTTGATACCTCATCTTCAGCCTCCAGCTGTCATCATGGTTAGGGTTCAGAGAGCCACCAAGCCTACAGCTCCAGGGACACAGGGCCTGGAAAAGGCCTGCCAACAGGAGCATGGCACTACCCCAACATTAGTCTCTCAACACCATGCTAATGTGTGCCAACGATAGTTCTGTGGACCTTGCCCACCAGCTGTCATTATAGTTAGGGTTTGGGTTCAGAAAGCAACAGAAGCGGCAACTCCACAGCACTGGGGATGCAAAAGACATGCCATACGGAGCTTTCTACAGGTTGTTGGCAGCTCCAGTTTTCTTTTGCTCTCCCTGGAGACAGCATTTAACAGCAGTGACTGATACTTGGGCACAAATTCCCTCAAGGGTTCTTGTCCAGAATCACTGTGGTAACTGGCTGCTGTGAAGGAGCTTGCTGGGTATACATGGCTACATGCTCTTATGGGTGCCTTGCTGCTCTCCCTGGCACTGCCATGGGTTAGAGAAACCTGGAATTTACCAAAGTGTTTAGCAGCTCTGTGTGGTGCAGTGGGTGCCTAGAGGGAAATACAAGCACAAGGGTAGGTGTGCTGGTGATGCTTCCCCATGGTGCTGTCCCAGTCTGAGGACACATCTGTCTCAGGAACCTGAGGGATGAGAGTAGCTGTATGAATTGTTCAAAAACCCTGATAAATTTTTCTCCTATTAATTTTTTAACAGTATCCTTGTAAACTGAAAACATCTACAAAGTGCTAGTGATGCTGAAAAACTGCTCAAGCTATCACTCTTCTAACCTTTACCTGTTCCTTTCTGCCTCTTTTTTACCTTTACTGGTGTAAGGGGAGTCAAGGAAGAGCTGCTATACAGCACAGTTAGGACCATACCCCCAGGGATGCTGTGGGAAGTTTCCATGGATTTTCTGCAGCCCAGGAGTCTGATGCTGTTGTTCACAGTCCCAAAGTGTTCATTCTGGTCACCATTCTTTTAAGATGTATTGAGCATTTTCTTTAACAATGAGCTGGCTGTTCTTTGTGAAAACTCTATCAAATATATTGTGCATATATCTGGCTGGCTGTCACAGGTAATCTGCTCTTTTTGCTAATGGCTACAGTTCTCTGATATTGTTTTGCATCTCTAGACTCTCTGAATAGAAGTGTTGTTTGCAGTGTACTCATTTCTCATTTTATTACCAGGGTAATGGTTCCTTTGTGAAGATTAACTGAGACACAGGGCCTCATAATATAAGCAACCTCATAGCAGAAGAAAGAGAAATTGATATAGTTTATCCTAGATCTAAAAAGTATTTCAGATGTTTATTTAGTAAGCGGTGGCATGAATAACTTAAAATTACTCAAAAGAGCATCAGAAAAGTTACAATTAAATAAAAATGAAACTCTGATCTCACCAGAAATCATTCTTATAATATACAAATCACACATTTTTCTTGTATTTATACATAATTTATTTTGCTATTTGCAGACAAAATTCTTTCCAGTTCATACAGTATTAGAGTCAAGTATGCCTGGCCATGTAAAATGTAATGAAAAGTACCATTTCTGTTTCTAAGGAACCACAGGACTCCCTGATGTTTATAAGCTATTTTGATGGTTGACACAATAGCAGAAGAGAGAGTGGTGAAGTATAAATCAATTGCAGTAGCTATGTCTGAGATGGCTCCCTTTGCAGTTGAACATGGCATTTACAGACCGTGCTTCACATGAGCTGGGCTGAGCCCAAAATAATAGTTCTGATTCTTGATATATGCAAAAGCAAATGAGTCCCCCTGAACTTTGTGTCACACTCTGCTGTGTGGTGTTGATATGCTTGCACTTGTCTGAAAGGAGGATTTCCAGAAAGCTTCAGGTCTTCATCGGAAAATGCCTGCAAGAGACATGAATGTTCATTACACAGTGCTCTGCTCCTCTGCAAAACCTGACTTTCCCATGTCCTCGATGAGTGCCCATCCCTAGGTACAGAGGGCTCTCCCATCACTGCAAAAAATCCCCATCAGTAGCTTGTGTTGGTTCCAATCCCCCATGACTGATGTAGAAATAAGGTAACAGAGGAATTCCTGGGTGAGTATATTGTGCAGCTCCACAGCACCATAGGTGTACAGCTATGCACACGGTCAGCAAGCCAGGCAACAGAAGATTCTACTGGCATAAACCTGGGTCCTTAGAGGAGGATCCTTGTAAGGCAGCTGATGGGAAACTGGAGTGATGCTTAAATCTTAGGACTTGGGATACTAAAGTAATAAACTGAAGCCTTATTTCTAAACAATATTGTTATTCCATATGACACACACACACACACACTCATCTCAGCTGGCATGGTTACGCTGCTATATTTAGTTTACATATTTTTAAGGCATTTCCTAGTGTTGCCCAATCTTTTTGAAAAAGGCTAGTAAGCAAAGCAGGTGGAACTGCTCAAGAAAACATTGAGAGCCTAATTATCTCACTAGTAGGCTTCAAAATTGCATTTTTTGGAAAAGACTGGAAGATCTGATATGACACGATTAGAGCAGTATACAAATTTTTCCAAATTTCTATGATGCTTTTGTTGTTGTAGCTGAATTGAACTGATATATTAAAGAGATCAGGAAAAAAGTTTATATTCACGCCTAGATCCCTGCTTACATCAAAGGCTGGTGAAGGCTTGATGAGAAGCTGAAACTAGTACACTTGTATAACATCAGTTGACATTTTTATGCCTAAGAACTTCACCTGCCATCAGATGAGCCAGCTCTTTTGTTTTCAGAGTTCCTGCAAGCTGTATTACCTTCATTTGCCTGCCTCGTGTATTAAGTAGTACAATGATACGTCTTAATTATGTTTTCATTACGTACCAGTGTTTCCATCTACTGTGCTTTCTCTCCTGAACTTATGACTCAATACAAAGAAAGGATGAAGACCTTTTAGAAAGTAGTTATACAGTAATTTTTCATCCTTGTTCTTTGTAGTGGCTCCTACTTTGTTTACCCTACATTTTTCAAACCCTCTTCTACAAACAGAACCATTAATTTTTCATGATTGTTTTTTAGTGGATCTTATTTGTATAGACTTTTATCTTTTCACAATCTTTCCTTTATTTCACAATGTTTTTGAGAGATAAGTAGTGTCAGCTGCATTTTGTAGTTGTCAAACAAAGGTGTGGAGAGAATAAAGCAAAAGAGAATAATTTGGTGGTGTTTTCTCAAGTATGTAACATGATATGGTATTTTATATGTTTGGAGTTCTTTTAGCATCCACTGCAGCTGTGAATCTTCAGTTTCTCACCTTCCTGCCAAATTTCAAGTGCCTTCTCTAAGGACAAGAGCTTATGAAAGAAGAGGTCACCAGCATTTCTAACACAGACAAAACCGAGCCTCATTCAGAGAAAGACTGTGAACAGTTAGAGGCAAAATGCTCTACAAAACTTCAGAGTGAAGCAGTCATGGGGCATATAACATTTCAGTCAGTATTACTAGGATTTGACAATTCACATGCAAACAATAACATTTTGCTGCAGTGTTTAGCAACCATAGTAACAGCTGATGCTTTCAGACAAAAAGCACTCCTCTAAAAAAAGTGCTGTGCATGATAACCTAAGGGTTGTTCAGGTTTCTATTATAGTCCTGAAAAAAAGCCTTATGCTGTGAATGTTTCTCTGCTCCTTGCAACCACTAAAAATACTGCCTTTCAAGCCTGTAACAAGATGGTTTTTAACATGAACTTTCAGTTTTCAACAAGATTTGGAAATCTCATTGTTTGAAATATTTCTGTTTCCCAAAACTCAGATATTTCAGTGAGAAATTTCAGTGAACTTAAATTCCTCCAAAATTTTGATGTGAGTCTGGACAAAATGAAATGTTATTCATATTATCAGTTTTATGTGGAGCCATATCTTTGCATTTTCCATTCAATATTTTCCTCACATGATCTCCTTTTTTGAGCTGAAGAATGGTCTTGCAGTTAAGGCAGTCAAGGGAGACTCAGAGCACATGAATTAATTTCCCATGCCTGCTTGGAAGATGCTCCATGCGATGGATTTGTTCTGTCTCTGGTGCATTTGCCTATCTGTCAGATGGCTACCACAGTGTAAAGCCTGCCACCTGGCAAGTTCCTAACTAGCTGACATGGCTCTATTCGCATCCTGTCAGCTGCTTGTGAGGTAACTCAACTTGCCAGTTCCACTTCGCCTTGGATGTGATGTCTCAATGGACATGAGTCTGGCAGGTTACCTGTTTGTGCATCACAACTGCAATAGATCTCAAATGCATCAGGTTTATCTCTCATGCACACAGCACAATGCACATGCACAGTTTCTCCCATACATCCTAGGCCCACTGAAGACAGTCACAAGTGCCATACAAGTAGTGTCTAACAATTTCTTAGGGGGGCTGGATATGGTTTGGTACTGGGTCTGAAGATATTACAGCTCCTGATCCCAGTATGGGCCCCCTTGCTTCTAATAGAAATAAAATTAAATAGAAAAATCAGTTGTCATTTTCAGTCTTAAACACCCTCATGTTCTTAGAGACAGATTATTTGAAGGGGCAGTAAGACTGTCTATGTATCTATAAATATTTGCACACTCAAGATGCTGTTGGTTACTGGGCTAAAGGAAATAACTACTAGGAGTTTTAGTGATATTAATCACAGAATCACCCAGTGGTGGGGATTGCAAAGGGCTTCTGTAGATCATCTGGTCCAGCCTCCCTGCTAAAGCAGGTTCACCTAGAGGAGGTTGCACTGGATTGTGTCCAAGTGGATTTTGAATATCTCTAGAGATGGAGACTTCACAACCTCTCTGGGCAACTTCCTTCAGTGCCCAATCACCTTCACAATAAAGTTTTCCCTCATATTCAGATTTGTGCCCCTTGTGCTATCACTGGGCATCACTAAAAAGAGTCTGATGCACTTACCAAGGCAAGAACAAGAAAGATGCTATTAAAGAAAAGAAGTGGTCTGTGTTAGTGATGTTTGAGTTCCAGAACCTTAATATCAATGAGATATTAATATTAGTTGCAAAAAAAGAGGATCATTTTGCCAGTAAAACTTATGCCACTTACTCTTAACTCACATTCTTTTCTTTTTGCTAGAAATATCTCTTCAGCACAATTTTTAAAGTGATTATAAATAAATCTATACCACTTGCCTATGTATTGTACTGCTATATTTCTCTAACTAATCTTGATATAACCATCAGGAAGTGAGTTAGCTGTTCACTCTTTTGTATTTAATGATTCCCAAGCCACATTTTTCCTGGATAATGGAAATGTGATGAGTATTCTGACAAATTATATGAATATTTCTTCATTTTTACACTAGAAATAATGACAAACATTTATACAATCCTACCTCTGAACTAAGTAAATTAATTCAAGATTTCCACACTGAATTTCTGCTTATGAAACCATGAATATATTTCTGTTCTCCTTATTTCTCCAAGGGAATGCCATCCATTCTCTCACCATAAAAGCTGTAATCTAAAGACTGTTGATTGCAGTGTGCTTGGCAGCATAATGTTATTTTATTGGCATATTGGGTTAAAAAAGTAACATGAAAGTGAATAGGTTTTGAATACATTTGGTTGTTTGATGTCCATCACTTAGAAGAACCAATCCTAATGTTATCAGTTATGGATTTTTTTTCTTTGCTGTCCCACAAAGCAGATTTGACTTTTCTTTCATTTATTCTAGCTGTATGCTGTCACTTCACTAAACTTATACTGATTTTAATCTAAGTTAAGAATTAGATTGAATTTAGTTTTGCCAGAATAAGTTACTCTCAAGGGACATGACTGAAGTTTAGAGAAAAAGAATATTGAATGACTGTCCTTCAATGTGCGCTGGATCAGGCTCATCACAAAATTTGCAATGCTTCTCCACAGCAGTCTCTAGAGAGCCTTTGAGAGAGATTTTGGTGGAATCTGATGAGGTCTGTTGAAAGACCTGGGACCTCTCACATTCAGAAATCAAAAGATCTGAAGGGCCATCCAGGAAAAGATGAGCATATGCGCTGAGGAAGAAGAATGATCAGATCATAGTTTTTTTATTATTATTGTTATGAATGACTGCTGGCAGTGCCCAGGGCTGTCGTTTAGCTACACAGGGTGTAGAGAACTACTGGGCATGGCTTAGGAAACTGTTGGATGTGATAGATAACAAAGAGGCTGTCAAAGGTCAGAGTTAGCATGAGTTATATGAAAATGGTCTAAACTTCATGGGAATTTAGAGGGGATTGTTGACAGTCTTCTGTGGGTATTATCTTGCAAGGACAACAGTGCGCATCAGTAATACCATACAAGACTGAAATGACTGAGAAACCCATTAAAAAGTCCTCAAATTTGAATATTGATATAACAAAAGTAGGACTGGTGCAGAAAAAATAACATGGGGATGAGTAGTTTATTTGTGGTGACTGGATCAGGCAAAAGGAGGGCAAAGTAGCTGGAAAAGGGATAATATATTACAAACTATATAATCTTGCCTGGCATCCCCGTGCTTGATCTCTTCAGCCTAATCGGGGCAAGAAATGAAACCTGTTTCTCTTACTGTATGATACACATCAAAGCCACAGCCATAGTCAGGACTGGGGTGGGGACAGGGTGTTTTTTCTTGTGTTTAGGGGCTCACCTAGATGAGCAGACTGAGATGTGTCAGTGCCCATCCCATACCTGATGGCATCAACGTCTACTCACCACTTCCCATCATTAATATTTTAATAGATTATATTCAGATAGTGAAATATTTCTTGAAGACTTTGACCGGCATTAGGTGTTACATGCATGCAGACATTCCCATGGTCAGCAGATGCCACCTATCATCACTTGCTCTAACACTGCTTGGGTGCCTTATGCCTTAGTCTACCCTGGCCAAGTCATAGTTCATCACAGAGTGTCAGATAGCACTTAACTATGATTTGTTTTTTTTTAAAATTCAGCCTACATTTCCAAGTAATTATGTCTAAAACTTGGCTTTTTAAAAGACGGTTTCCCAGTAAGGTATGCCCTTCTAAGTTTAAGTATCAGTATTGAAAGGTTCACTGTCCTGCAGCCAAGATTTTTTAGATATTTTGAAAAATAATTCTGAAATCAGGACTCTAGAGATTTTTCAGTTCCTTTGGAAGCATGTAATCATCCAGTAGAGGGAGCACAAGCTACCTTAAAATGATTAAAGACTAGTTGAATAATGTTGGTTGAATAATTTATTGTACAATTCTTATATCTTTCAAATAAATTATTCAGAAAATATATTTTTCCATTATTCACCAGTGTCTAGTGCTGCTGGAATAATTCACACCTATATTAATCACAAATTATACTCAGTAAATTCAATTATTATTTAAAACAAAACATCTATGCCTGAAACTGTGCAAACCACAGAAAGGGATGTTGAAGGCAAATAAAGACATCATCATCTAACTATTCAGATGATTTATTTGATACCATAGAATATCAGCCACTACATATTCATTTTTATGATGGGACACTGATTCAAAACAAACATAAAATGAAAATAATTGCCCCAAATGCAAAAACTAGAGAATAGCATTATGATAACTGCATCTAACATTGACTGTGACCAACCATCCTTAGGCAGTAATAGAAAAGATACTCTAAATGTTAAGATCAAGAGAATGGTATGATATGTCAATGAATACAAAATGATACTCTAAAAACAAATTGACTATTAAATGCTGTTGATGTTAGGAAGGAAAAAGTTTCATTCACTGCAGTTAGAAATGAATCAAAATAATAGAGGTTTTGTCTCAGATTATCACAAACTCTTAGGCTTGAACCGCTACTGTAATGATAGTTGGATATTAATTCCATTAGATGAGAGGACAACTGTAAAGGAGAAAAAATCATATCCCTTGATGAACATATCCCCAGACAGCAGAAAGAGCTGTTATTTCACAATGAATCATAAAATTGTTTAGGTTAGAAAAGCTGCCTAAGGCCCTCGAGTCCAACTGTTAACTCAGCACTGCAAGGTCCACCACTAAACTGTGTCCCTAAGTGCCACAATAAGGAATAGGGTAAGCCTCAGTACAAACCTCTAGAAGCTCTGGAAGCAAACCACATACTTTGAGGATATTTAATTTTCACTGTGAGTGATGTCAGCAATGGTAGAAAATTAATCCCAGAGGTTAAAATGTACCTCCATAACAGATCTATATCATCAGGATTATGTACATCAACAAAGTTAGTCTACACTTTTTTGAAATTTGTTGTACATTGTGGCAGAGGTAATTAAAACTATGGTTGATCAAGGTCTTTTAGGATTTCATAGATACTTTCAATCACTAAGTTTTATGCCTCTGGGAGATGAAAAGTACTGTTGGAGTTGAAGGTTTAGAAGAGACCAAAAAGGAAAAAACAAACAAACACAAAACAAAACAAAAAACAAAGAAAAAAAATGGTTTCTTTTCTGATTTTGTACATTTTAAGGTTGTGAACTTGTGTTATATTATATGTGACTGAGTAAAATGAGAGTATTAACTCCTGCTGTATTCAAGTTCTTAAACATGTTTGGGTTGTTCTCACCTAAATCTCCATTTTGCCTACAATGCCCTTGCAGTAGGGTTGGCATGGGACCAATGAACCGCTTTATATTTCAGGCTACTGCACACTGCCCCCTCCCCTATAGTTTCAAAGGGAAAGATTTGTATTCTAAATGAAGCAATGACATTTGATCTTGCTTTTTAATTAAGCACCTAGCTAGAAGTTTTCACAGGCAATCTTATTACCTGTGGGTTTATTATTAGATATTAAGATAAAGGATTCAGAGTGCATGGACTTGGCCCTTTATCTTTTCTCACAATGCCTTAAATCTTGCTTTCTGCCTGCAGTTTTAAAGATTTTATGCCAGCAATAAAATACAAATTAGGAAAATAATAGTTCAACCTTATAAAAAGGTTGGGCCAACTGGTATCAGTATGAATTCTCTGAAGCTTGTAAATTGAACTTGTCCTGTGGTATCTCAAAGAAATAAGTGTATTAGTAAAGTGTTGGTCATTGAAAAAAAGTCAGGTTAAAGAAGACACCAAAGATAACTCTAACCTGCCAAACCCCTTCCTATACATGGAAGCTTTGAAGTAGAATGAAAAGACTAAGTGAAGCCATAATTACATCATGTTTAACTTGACCCTTTAAACAGCTAACCCTTTAACTTGCTTTTCTTTTTCACATGTCTGCATACAGAATAGAACTTAACCAACAAATGATTAAAAAAACAAATCTAAACTTTATGCTTCTACTTTGCTGAATATTACACATGCATTTAAAGTTAACGTTATATTTAATGGTTATATGGAATCAGGATTTATCTCCTTTTTTCTTCAAAATGTCTTTCTTTTTTTCCTTTTGAAAAGGTGGATGAAGTCATATACTATATGCCCTTGTGAGAAAGAATTAATCTTGGACTGGAATGTATAGGGATCATTGTCCTAATAGGATTTAAGCTATTTTTCCCCCTTACTTTTCAGTATTCAGAGTGTCTGGGAAGAAATGGGTTTGCGTGGCTTTTTCCCTTATTAGTTTCTGTTAGAAAGGTGCCTTAATGGCCATTTAGTTCATGGCGATTACCAAAGTGCTGAAAATAAGATTAGTGCTTTTGACTACCTTTTAAAAGATAACTGACTGCCACCATATTTTAGTGCTGGGTGTTCTATTTTTTTCTTTCTTTGTATCCTACACTAAACCTCTGTAAATCTCAAAAATAATCAGACTGGTTACTGGAAGTCCCTAACTTCTTTTGTTCCAATCACTCAGAAGGGATCTATTTGCATCATAACTATCTGAATCCTGATGCTTTGAAATACTGTTAATAAGGTGATAGAGGAGGAGAGAAAGATGAGAAAGTAGCTTTCAAGAAAAACAACTTGATATTTTGCTCACAGCTGTATAGAAATCTCTTCAGGAGACAGCAGCATGATGGATATATATTCCAGTTACATAAGTCTTGTCCCACTGATGGTTGCTCTCATCTGCTCTGTACACCTGGGTGTTGTACCATTTGGTTCTCCTCCTTTCCCAGAGTCATAAAAGCTGTTTCTCTCACTCAAATGAAACACCTGCAGCATGAGCTCTGCCTATGACCTGAATATCACTGATAGCAGGCTCCCAAAAATAATGAAATCACAAAATTTACATCCTAAAGTCTTTTTTCACTGAAACTAATCTAAAAAAATTCCACTCATCACTTGGCACTATTCCTTCTTTGGAAATTCAACTGATTTTTTCCCAAGAAAAAGTTGGAAAAAATTGGGTGCAACAGTATCAAGAGGAGCCTCTGATACTTAAGATTTCCTCCTGGAGGGAGGCTCTGGGTTGGATACACTGAAATATGATGCTTTTAGTATACCCAGATTACATAAACATGCATGAACTGTATATAAAATAATTCAGAACATCAGAAAATATATTACTTTTCTTACCCATCATTTCTTTGCCATCAATGTGGCTTGCAGAGGTGAGAAGAGTCAGTGAATTAATTTTACTCTGAGAGGATTTTAAAAGCGTGAGAGTTTTAAAAGCCCCCTCTCATTCTGGTTACTCCTGCTGACTTCATTAGCTTTTCACCCCAGCAAGTCACAGGTCAATCTCATACTGAAAACTTGCTCCCACACTGTTAAGTAATGTCCTTGGTAAGAGTCTGCAATTAATAAATAACAAACAGCAATATCTGCAAGACAATGCATATCCTGAAAGAAGAGAGCCTGAGATTTTGTAAGCAGCTGCACAATTTATTTCCATATTCTAGAGGAGAAACTAAGACAGATCCCCTCTGTCCTATATAGCAGTATATTGCTCCACAAATTTATTTCAAGAAGTTGTGTTTTTTTTTCCCCTCTGTAAACAATTCAGATTGATGTGAACAACTTCCAAATAGCAACATAAGTTTAATTCATCTGTCTGAAGTGACATAACATATGTCACTAGTGCCTGTTGCAGAAACAAAGAAGTCTGCTAGATTGTGTAGCATTATTCTTTATAGCCTTGCAAACCATGCTGTTAGTACCACAGAATTTTGAAAGAGAAATATATGTGGCAACGATGACAAGTCTTTCTGCATGCACCTTCCTTACAAGGATGTAAAATTTTGACTTTTTTTTGTGGGAGGCTTGGTAGGAAACTACAAATTCTTGGAAGGGAATTGGTTACTGTATCTTTTCTAGATTAAAAATTCTATTTGAGGCTAAAGGACCTTGTTTTCTTCCTTCCCTTTTTCATTTTTTATTTGCTGTGAGGACAGTTTAGTAAAGTTATTGATTCACTAAAATGCTGAGTCTCCTCTCTGGAAAATTAAGCAATTTTTAATATAAATTGTCCTTCTTTACTAGTCTGCATAATATAGTTTGGTATTTGACAATGTAATAGTTTCAATTAAAAAACATAGAATCCGGATTAGAAGCAAGACTGTGTTAGTCTAGTGGAGACATTTTTCAATGGATTTACTGGGTGACACTGATCAATTGCATTTCTACAATAGAGAAATGTCACACAAACTCAGGTTCTCTAGTCAGCAAAGCACAGACTCTAGACTGCTATGAAACCAGTGGCCAACCTTGATCACCTCTTTTGCAAGAAATCTGGAGCCAGAGAGGCAGGAAGACCTTGGGCATCTCTGATAGCATTCCCAATTTCAACTGTGTTTTGTGTCAGTATTTGTGTCGTGTGCTCAACCAAGAATCTAAACCCGTTCTCTTCTTAAATTTGTATACTATTTCAGAGTCTGGGTATGCAGATAATAATAGTAATTCCTTAGAACCATAATTCCAAAAGACTTAGCACTAAGGTAGAGACATGGCATATGGTATCTGTTATTTATACAACTGACTATAATATTTTAATGTAAAAAGCTTTTCAAACTATTTAAAAATATTGAGATCTAGAAGTGGAAAAGAGCCTGAGGACATGATAGTTGCACTTTTAAGAGTCAAACAAGACATTGAAAAAGTAAACTCTCCATTTAGCCATTTCTGTACAGCGAGAGCCCCAAAACTATTTATCAACCAGAGATGACAAAAACAACTACAAAGAATATATACAACCCTCCACACTGAACAGATGTTTTACCACTTACATGCTGCAGTCCTGAAATTTTTAGAATTACTCACACTGCAGAAGCTGTGAGGCCTCACTGTTTATTGCTCCTAGTGGATATAAAATCAAATAATGATTTGTTTGTCATTTTATTTTATGGAAAGCTTTGCACTGTCTAGTCCAGAACTGTGTTGATCTTTCAAATGAGGCATAAAACTCTATGTTTTAACCACTTCTGTTCATTAATATCCCTTGAGGGTGTGAGGGGATTTGCTTTTTTTTGTTTGTTTTGTTTTGTTGTGTTGGTTTTTTGGGTTTTTTTTTGTTTGTTTGCTTTGGCTTTTTGTTTTGTTTTGTTTTGGTTTGTTCACCTGGTCCAACTTCAAACCTTTCTGTGAAGAAATTTTTTAGCATCCTGACTAAATTACTGCTCTGGTAATTACATTCTTCTTATCTACATATCCCCCTGCAGCTTCAATGGAATATAGTTTGTTCCTCTCCTGGTATGTTGTGCAGTGCTGTTATGTGCTGTTAAATGGTTTGCTTAAGTGTGCCCAAAACCTGCCACATGTAGCCTGAATTTGCCTATTAGGCACTCTCAGTCCCTTCTCTTTCTGACTCTTTGAGCTGGAGTGGGGCCAGAGGCATTCAAAGGATGGGCATGGAGGGCAGTGGCCTCCTCCTCAGATATAAACAGCACCTTCCTTGGGTAAAGTCTTAGGAATGAGTATTACTTTGTCATTTGTGGAGATGGAAAATTTTCACTTCTCATACCATATGATCTCCTCAGGTTTCAGAAAGAATCACAAGGATGAGAGAAAACTCAACGCAAAAGCTGATGGAAGCACAGAGGAAAATTCTCAGCTTAGTAATATTTCTTATGCTGCACACTGGCTGTTTTTCACAGTTTCCCTCTTTCCTAGAAACGGTGTGAGAAGGGTCTTTCAAAAGAGCCTAAAGGAATGAAGTGCAAAATTTACATTCAATTTCTGTGAGAGTAAAGCACCTAAACCCACAAGTCCCTTGGAAATCCTAGCTATTGAATATAATAGCAGGGAGCAGAGCCAGAGGCTCCAAGCAGTCTTCAGGGAATTAAGCTATTGCCAAATCTTTTTATGCGTAAAACACTCAGATGCTGCAATGACAGGAGCAATACAAAGCCTTAAGTAGACAAATAATAAACCATGATTAAATATGAACTACTGTTCTTTCTTTCCCAAAATAAATCATGCTGACTTTACTAGTTTTGAAGGATGCTCTTTGGCTCTGCTCTTGGGGCAATGGAAACTGATGATAAGACAAGCAATACAATGAGCTAAAATAAGGTGGCATTGGTCAGTTTAAAGAGAAAGAAACCTTGGCACACACAGAGAAGTCAGCTCTGCCTAGTCAGTGGGTAATGGTTCTTACAAAGTTAAAGTACAGTCAAGGAGAGGCTTTTTGGGCGTTGTGACTAAGCCCATTATGACTAAGAAGGTGGTCAAGCCACTTCTACCCTCCATTTGGGGTGAAATGATCACCAGGGACAACCTACTACTGCTATCCCTCAGATCTTAAAAGTGTCATGGGTTAGAGTAAACTACCAATATGTGCAAACCTTGCTGGAAGGTTGTGAGGCTGTAATGATGATGTGTACAGCTCTTCTTTGTAAGTTGCTCTATTTAGATGAATTTTAATGATACAAACTTGATTAGCAAAAAAATGTTGATTTCTCTATTGGCAGTTTCAGTTTCCTTAACTGAAATTTGCAGGTATGAATCACTTTATCCCAGCTTATTGTGAACCTATAAATGTATACTTACAGAGCTGATAAAAGAGAGGAAAAATACTGTAGTCATGTCAGGTCAGCTTTATCTTCAGACTTATACATTTTGCAATAGCATAAATAGTATCATTGGGCAATAAAAATTATTTTATTCTGAAAGCAAATGGTAGGAAAACAGTTGTCTATACAGTATTATTTCGTTTGACTTGGCTGGCTTTTGATGAAATCATTAACCTCTATGTTGGAAGGATAAGAATGTAGGACAATATTCCTGGCAAATTAAACATTGTTGACATTGGAGTGCAAGTAAAAAAGTTAAAAACACAGCCATCATTCGTCTTCCCTGCAAGTAAAAGCAAAATAAACCATGTTTTGTGTTAGTAGAGTTTGTATAAGTTTTGAGCAACTGTCTGCAAGAGAGTGATCCAGAGTTCTTTGAACTTTGTCCTAGGAATGAGGGTCATAAACTTCCAGACAGTGTGTAGCACTCTAAACAGATAACCACTGAATGGAAACAGGATTGTGGGAGAGTCTTTGGTGGAGAATGACATGAACAAAAATTGTCAATGCTTTGTCCAACAAGGCCCAGCGTGTTTGTTAGCAAAAGCAGGAATGTGGACAAGGAGGACAGTTGGATAGGTGAGGACACCATGGCAGTGGGTCCCTGCTGGGATTCTTAGTGCAAGGGAGGCACTGGGAAGTTAGAAGGGACTCTGAGAACTGTGGCAATGGTTTAAAAATCTGAGAGCAAAGAATTCCAGCAGCTAATTCAGTTTAGCTTATAAAAAACAAGGTTTCTGGCAAGCTGAACATAATCTCTAATGGATATGCTGAGAAGATAATTAGCTCTTTAATTTCAGAAGCAATAGTAGAACTAAAACAAAGTGCTGGAAGATAAGGCTAAGGCTAATATTCAGTATTTTTTATAAAATATCCTATATTTAAATTAAATAAATGAGGACTGTTATAAAGCATATGTAAAACAGAGCAGCCTAGCATAGGTACTTCTTCTGACTCAATTAAGCAATTAGAAATCTCAGAAATCAACAACAATATCCCAGCAGAAAGTGATAGGGCCCCACATGCATTCCTTTCCACTCCTGGGAGCCTCTAACTATTGAAAGAGTTTCAGAGCTGGTGCTAAAATTTGGCTCTCAATACTCCCATGCTGTCAGTGGACAGCAACTGCTTGTTCTTGTGCATGATCAGTTCAGAAAGTAAATCCTACTGTTCCTGGCACTTTGATTAATAGCTTTAATCTTTGAAGAAGAAAATATGTGAGCACAGACAGATTTACCTGTGCTCACTCAGGAGCCACTCTCGAATTTAAGATGCAGATACAAGATGAGTAGGGTGCTCAAAAACTGGAAGCAGTTCACTCAAAGTGCCGTTTTGAACTTGGCCTTTGAGACTGTGCAAGTAAGCAGTCAGATAAACCTCTTCTGCTCAGCCTGCTGGTGGAACTGATTTTCCCCAGAAAACATTCATGGAACAAACACTTTTGGAGATACCAGTGTATGTGCTTGGTTAGGCATATTTTTTGGAATTATTGGATGTTTGAGGAAGGTTTGTATTTACTAACCTCCAACTGAAAATTTTTGGTAGTTTGGGAGTATCTGTAAGGCTTTGCATAAAGGTGCTGACACAGCAACCAGTCATTCAACCCAAAAAAGCACAGCTAAAACAATAATGATTTCTCAGAAGGTCAGTTAAGCAAGGTGGAAGTGGTAGTTGTTGAGATTTTGGCAATCATTCTCTACTGAGTAGGTAAAAGCATATAGAAATCTTCTGCACTGAGATGTTTTTGTGTGTTAAAAGAAGAGAAATAATTCTGCTTGCAAGAGCTGGAGCCACATCTACTCCTTGCAGTGAATAAATAGCATTTTCTCAACATTACACTGAATCTATATGAGCTTCATAAATAATTCAAAATTATTTTTGATAATATCATTATAATGAATAAATCTGTGGCAGCTGAGAAATGAAGTCAGATACTTACTGTACACACTAAATACTTGAGATTTATCTGGGCATTTTGTGTGGTGTCTGTAAAACTCACTGGTTGTGAATTTTATGGTATTGTCTGAAGCATATGTTTTCTATCGATACAGTGGGATCAGATAATCATTGTAATGAGAGTTAGCTAGTGAAATTCAAACACATCAGCTGCTGTATTTTAAAGACCATATGTATAACGTCCCAATGCAGGGATGTATCAAGAGCCAAATCTAAAAAGGGCTTTGATGCCAAATATAGGATTTAGGCAGAATTTAGGTTCCTAAGCAGAAAAAGGTAATCTTGAAAATATTTTTTAAATTTCTATTTAACCCAATGGGTATTAAAACTCCCTCAGAAACTTGTTATTTTGGTTTTCAAGGTGTCTAGTGTTGAATAATGCACTAAGAACTGCTGCAGTAGCAGACCTCATCCATAAGTTAATTAGCATTTTGGCATGTCATTCATTCCTGCATCCAACCATAGTTTGTAAACTGTGTTTGTTCCCTTGCCTGAATCCTTGGAGAGCCCTCAAGACACTAGAAAAGCCTGACCAGACCAGAAGTTGTGATTATCCTTTCTGTTTTAAGAGGGCCACTGGTATCCTCCATTTTTTTCTGGCTGATTTAATGGCCACAGTAATCTTGCAGAAAGTTGCCAATCCAGGTTCTGCTCTCATCTCAGCATCTCTAAGAGGCCAAAGGCCAGGAAGAGTTGGGAGTTTGTTGGTGACTCAAGACAGTCCGAGACCATCCGACTAGTCTTCTGGGGAGTGGGTATGCTCCATTAATCCTACTGCAACAGGAACACAAGACAGAGAATTCAGGATTGACTGGGAGATACAAAAAGCAAGAAGAGATTTAACTGCTTTTTTACAGGGTATAGACATTCACTTGTTGACTTTCTTCCAGAGACATCCTAGAGTCCACATGGATTCTAAGGAAATGTAGATCAAGCCCATAAATATTAAGTATGATAGCACCTAAATGTTAAATGTTTTGGGTTTTAATTCTGTCTCTCTCTCAACAAACAGGTTCAAGTTCAGTGAGGGATTGCTGATGTAACACTGCAACTCATGTAAGTGTTGTGTAAGGGAACTGTAAATCATATGTTCAAGCTTCACCAACTGCTCTATTCAGATTATGAAATGTGAGGCATCCACTATTAGGTTTCCAGCTAACCTACGGACTCTCCTATGAATTACTCCAAAACACATTAATTTCACACATGTATTGGTTCCAATTTTTATTAGTAAAGCCAACAATTAGTAATCACTTACACTGCTCTTTACATTTTCAAAGTGCTGAACAAATACTAATTCAGTTTCTTCATAAAACCTTAGGCTCCTTGTTATAATAATAAGCTGACTGAGTCATACCTTCATATTCATAAACCATAATTTTTCATGAGTATGTTTCAGAATTTATACAAATTGATTCTTCAGCCATTTGTTTAAAAGAACTAAAGCATCTCCAAAGCACAGGTTTACATTATTTTACTTACTGTATGAAATTAAATTTGCAACATAAAACTGACAGGATATTTTTTTATTTTTACAAAAGGTTGGAACATCTTAGAAATAATATTTTTTACATTTAATTTCGTTAGGTGCTGAAAATGCATCTTTCTCAGCTGATAATGTATCTTTCTCAGCATATTTTTGGACAGACATGGAAAAACTTCAATTCAATTTAAAAGCCTCTTGGAACCTTATGTAATAGACCAACCTTTTCTTAAAAATCCCCCTCAAACAAAGCACACAATAACTTAGAAAAAAAACAGAAACCTTGCCAGCCTGTTGTTGCAACCTTTCATTTCAGCTGATAACTAGAAGAGCAAAAATATGTGCTTTGAAGATGGTGAATTTCCTTGAACAAATGACTTGACAATGCAATGCATTTATTTTTAACCTGAAATGTGTGAAAACACTGGCTATGGTTTATTAATATGAAGGTATGACTCAGACAATCTTCTAGTGTCACAAGGAGCCTGAGGTTTTATGAAAAAATGAGATGGACTTATTTAATCCTTTTCCAGTTCAAGGCCAACTTTAACTCTCAGATGTGCAGTGTATACAAACAGTGGCATGACCTGAAATCTCAAATAGCTATGCCTTTGTATGGAAGGAGGGTGGCCTGATTTTCAAGCTCTATTGTGATCCGCCCATTATGCTCTTGAGATTAGAATCTAGCACTTTGGCAAAGCTACTTTCAAAATAAAACATGTCAACTGTTGGCTTTCAGAACACGAAATGCATAGCACCTATTCTGACAGGGCTGAGCAATGGCTCTGTACTACATGAGGAGTGTTTTTATTCAAGAGAAATCCAAAAGGGTATAAAATCGGCAGAAGAAAAATTGCATCTCACTTGCACATGAACCTTGAAAATGCTCCTCCCCTACTCCAAAAGCTGTTAAATGTTCTTTACCATGGGTGGCACGAAGTCTGTATTTGATTTTAGGTTTTACACCCAAAGCTATTTATGTATTTTATCAAATGGCTTTTAAAAAATGGAAGTCATAAACAGTGTCTAGTACCCAAGATTATTCCTCATCCTTCTAGTGCAGTGACTTCATTAGAGCTGTGAGATAATGAGGGTCTTTATTATATATATTTAATCTGATCTTATTTGTCTTCCATTTGTTGTTGCCAGAGAGTCCTGCTTCATCAGGACAGATGGACAGAGATCCCACTGGCACTGTTTCATTTGGCTAAAGCAATCCCTTGGGTGTGGGAGTACTTCCAAGAAGACTAGGTAAATATGCTAAATACTAAATCTGCCTCATGATCCATCTGTCTCAGTGTTTCCCCATCATCTGCCTGTCTGGGTGATCACTCTTTCCTTCATTTAGGTTCCATTTGCTGGAAGTTTGAAGGAACGACCCCTCCTAACCAATGCTTTTGTCCCTTTCAGCCACTGCTTCTTTCCATAATAACATAGCTCCAGATGTAACAGGATGAATCACAACCTCATGATTCTTAACCTTTAGGTGTGTGGAAGTTTAATGGGACTCACAGCTCTCAAACAACAGCCCTAGGCTCCAAAAATGATGGATTGGTTAAGCATGCATCAGAAAGCTAATCTGCAAGAGTCAGATTGCCAAAAGGTCATACATTTTGCGAGAGGAAAAATATGTGCCTTAAATGTAGATCCCTTAGCTTGGATTTAATGGTGCTGCTCCCCACTGCTCATCGCGGAACCTGCTTCTGCAGTTGGGTGCCTAATGCCTTTCCTTCAGAAGCTGCCAAAGCTTTGGAATACTGGAGAAATAGTCCCATGACCTTTTTGACCCAGTAAAAGTTACTCAGTTAAATTATTCACATGAAATGAAGGAAACCTGACTTCTTCTCAAGGAAAGCGAAACCACAACTACCATCTACCAGGGGAAATCTGGGGTGGAGGCACTCTTGGTCCTTTGCCTTGGAACTTTCCCAGATTGCACAGGTGTAATTAGATATCCATTGAGATAGAGGGAAAAAAATCATTGACTTTTATTAAAGTCTGCAGCTTTCTGGCTAAGACATTCACCTTAAAGGAAGGAATCTGCTCCCAAATGCGCAGAATGTAAATTAGGGAAACTGTCCTTTGAAGTAGAACCTAGCAGACCAGTTTTCTTTATCCTGGATGAATGCCTTCACTCTTAGCTCAGGACCTTCTCTCTCCCCATGCTTGGCCAAGTTAATGCTATGTTTGTATTCTCACTCTATCATAAAAGCTTCAGAAAGAAGTCTTAGGAGTGACCTGCAAATTCCATTTGTCAGAGTGGTTTTTCAAAAGCAGTTTCTTGATTTAGCAGTGTCAATTCCACTAAGTTTGTTAATTAGAAACTATTTCTAGGGGGGCTTGAATTGAGTGAGTGTTACCACTCCCTGGAATAAAATAGCATAGGCAATGCTGGGATTTCCAAAGGATGGGTCCTTGATGAAATGTTTATGATTAGGCCTCCAGAACACTGTGTGAAGAAGAGATGTGTCACAAGGCGTGACAGAGCTGGCAGGTATAAAGGCTCTGTATGAGCTTGTAGGATACAAAGGCAGTCCCAGTCCATCATGTTGAGATGAAGAGCAGAGGAATGCTGTGACTCACGGGAATCACATGAACAGCCATGACACAAGCTCAGGTATTGTGAGCAGTGTGTTTGTGGAGTTACTTTATCCCCCTCCTCTGCCTCAGGGCTTTTCAAAGAGCACCTTGGATGCAGTGTTGTCAGGCACTGTGATATAAAATATCCATAGACCATGCAGATTTTAAAGATCATGTAGCTTGTTAAGAAGAGGCAACAACACAGAATGGCTTAAAAACATCAAACACAAAAAATTAAAGAAACATTTGGCAATAGGCGAGTGGCCAATAGTTGTAGCTGTCATCCTTATTATATTTGTCAGGATTATTTTGCTGTTACCTCAGTCTACTACATGCATCTAATACCTGAACTGAAAACTCTTTGAACCAGCATTTGTCTCCCTATTTTGAGTAACACGATGATCCACATCAGACCTCAACGTGCTGCCATAGTTCACGACTGGTACTGATTCCATCAGACTAGTTGTTCCCAAATTAGGGATCATAATCCCTACCAGGTTGTTAAACTAATAGTAATACATCTTCACCTACTATTGATGCTTGCATATGGGGCTGCTTGAAAACGTTTGATCTCCAAGAGTCAGAATCAGAGAAAAGGTTGATAATTGCTGCATTAGATATTTGGTCTAGAGATGTATGCTGCTGACATTTTCTCTTCACCATTCATTATTACATGTCTTTCTTTCCTCTTTAATATCTTCATTTAACATCAGCATGCCAGAGTAGTCCAAAATCTCTTGTCTTTCATTGATTATCAAGCAATCCTCATATTAGAAGACATCTGCTTAGGCCCCATTTTACCAGGAAAACATTTCCAGTTCCCTTTTCATGTATCCATCTTCAATATTCCTTGAAGCACAAAAAACCTTCCCTACTGACTTTGTCTTTTTTAAAAACTTTTGCTATAGAAACTCTCGGTTAATGCTAATAAAAGCAACTGAGATTAGAAGGACCTACTGCAGTGTCTAGAGGACTGACTCTGAGAGGAATGTGCATTGGAAAATTGTCTCGAACAAATTTATTTTGCTAACATATATTAAAACTGCCAGTGCTGCAAAGAAATCTGTCAACAGATTATTCCCTTATTTAGAGGACCAAAAGGGAAAAAAATTTATTCTAATAAAGTATGGTGTACTTGTAGCTGGGAGTGGGGTAGAATCACAATACTCTAAATAAAATAGACATTAAAAGTGCAATCAGATGGGTACAAAAGTGAATTTTTATCATGATGATCTATTAGTGTTTTGCAGCCAGGCAGCGAAAAACAGTGACCTGGAAAAAATCAAGAAGAATGATGCTTGACTTTGCTTTCTTCTGCAAAGTGTGACCCATATGCATAGTTTTGAATTACAAATTTATTTTCTTTATGGGATGATGATTCCTGTCGATTTTTGTAATTCATTAAGTACCTAGGTTAAATTACAAATAAGTGGAGAAAGAATGGGCTGGTCTTTGGATCAGCTACAAAAAAAAATTCCCTGTAAAATAGAGAAATCAATCAGTGCATAGCTGTGTGCTGACTAGTTCCATAAGCCACCGTTATCCTCAGACAACCTTGACTAAATCTTGCCATCAATATTTAAAATAAGTCTAGCACAGCCATGTTTTTAAAATCTCAAACGAGTCATCTAGAAGACTGATTTTTTTGTCCCATAAATGACCTCTGGAAGAAAAACCACATGCACAGCACTTTCTTCCACTAGTGGAAAGATGTTCACCACATATAGGACTGGCAAGCAGTGCACAGGAAAGTACATTTGCTTGAATGCACTTCCAGTGAACTTCTGAATGAATGCAGCAGGGTGGTCTGGAGTGATAAGTCCATGGGACTAGGTAGTTCTCCAATTTGTAAAAGACCCTGCCACTGCTAATTACTGTGTCTGACAAGAGCCACATAAATAACTCTGCGTATATGTTTCTGTTGGCTGATTTGCTCAAGAGCAGCATCACAGGCAGTAAGACTGAGCTCTGCAGGCTTCCTTTGGTGGGATGTAACTCTCTATTGCATACAAAGTGAACCTCAAAGCTGCCTCGACAAGCCTTTCCCACAAGCCTTTACATTTCATTGTTTAGAGCAGAAGAGTGGACACTACATTAAATGCGCAATAATACCAGTCTCCATTGCACATGTGGTGAGTCTGGTCTTATGCACAATCACACTGTGCATGAACACGTGGTTACTGTGCTCAGAGTTCATGACTGAGCAGAAAAGTGCCATGTACGTTCAGAGTTTTTGAAAACCCACAACAGCAACTGCAATCATTTGTTGATTTATACTGGTGAAGTCAGAGAGTATTGGAAGGGACCTCTGGAGATCACCTGGTCCAACTTGCCTGAGAAGGTAGGATCACTTAGAACAGATTACACAATATTCTGTAATTGTATTTTCATCAATAATTAACATGCAGCTTTCCACATTTCAGTGTCAGTCTGCCGCAGGAGTAGCTGCAGCAAACTGATATATATGATCCTCTTTGTAATTCAGATTGTTTGAAAAATTTTGACACTTAAATAATGGCTTGTTCTTGTTCTTATTAAGGGTTGAAGAAACTCATGCATTTATACCAAGAATGTGGATATAAAAAAATCCCCCAAAACATTTCAAGTTCCAGCAATTTCTATCTCTAAAGTTTTAAAATATCACCTCGTAGTGGCTTACTAGCAGCTGACTGGAGCAGTTAAGTCTTGATATGGACTGAAATGTTCGAATATTGGTCTGGACTCATGTTAAAGCAACACCTAACCACTCAACTAGCTGGTTAAAGGAAAGCAGAAGAGAAGTGAGAACCTCTCAAGTGAGGTTGGCTGCAGAAAAATCCTTTAATCCTGTGATCCCAAGGTGTTTTGCAAGGTTTGGTTGACCTTGACCCATATGCATTGCTGTGTCTGAAAAAAAAAGGTTCCTCTAATTATCAGGAAAGTAAATACATTACCATTTAATCATAATTCCCTTGAAATGGTATCTTTGATTTCATGGTAGTGTTTACGGTTCTAGACTCACTAGTTGTGTCAGAAATACAAGCTCGGGTGAGCAAACCCTCTAAGCTTGACTGTAAAATGCTTTTGAACTCACTGCTTCTTGCTCAAGAGGATCAAAAACAAACCTTAAAGCTGCCAATATTTATGTTTTGGGGAAACCAGCTGAAAAAGAGAAAGAGATTTTCTGAGTTCAGAACAAAAATAGAGCATTAATAAAAAGCTTATTTTGTTTTCTCCCTTTGAAAATTCCCTTTTCATTTTAATTAAGCTCTCACAGGATTCATGATGTTGGAGAGTTTTCAAAGAAACAGAGAACTTGCTTGCCAGGGTTTTTTTGTCTTTTTTTTTTCTCCCTCTGTTAGCTCACACAGCTCTACTTGTTGCAAATATTTGTTTGCCCTGAGAAAAGCAGCTGAAGCAAAGGAATTTCTGGGAGTGTTCAGGAAACCTAAATGCAATAATATTAGTAACAACTTCTACATATTACAGAGAGAAAAGGACTCAAGATTTTTCTGTTTCAGATGAATTGTTCCAAGCTAGAAAAAAAAATTGTTCTAGTTTAAACTTTGTGTTATGTTACAGTTGTAAACCAGAGTCACAGAAGCTTGAGTTTTTCACTAGGAGTAGAAAGATACGGATGTTGCAATAATACATTGATTTACAGTAAATTCTATGTAGTTTTGGCCTCCATCCCACAAATATCAAAAGCCGGTCATTTCAGATATGGGTTTCCTCAGGGGCCGACAGACACTTTATCTCTTTTCTAGTAGCTCTGGCAGCTACTGTCTTCCTAGGATCATGACTTTTCTCTACATTTGGGAATTGGGTACTGAGTACATCCAGAGAGGGTCAGCACATCTACTCGGCAGCTGCAGGGCAGGGGCTTCTTGACTCCATCCAAGAGTGCTGTTTTTGGTGGGCCCTGAGCAGGACTGCCAGGCGACATCTCCCCCTCTGCCCCCAGGTCACAGTATGAGCAGATCTCACAGCCTCCCTGGGCATGAAATTACAGAGGAAAAGGTCTGACACCTCTAGAAGACTTTCATATCAAAGAACAGGATAGAAATTAAATACAAAAATAGAATAGAATAGTTTCTTTTGGGAAAAAAAACCTTAAGATCAGTGAGTTCAACTGCTAACGTAACACTTACAAGCCCAGCACTAAACTATATCCTCAAGTGTCTCCTCTACAAGTCTTTGAAATACATCCAGGGATGGCAAGTCCACCACTTCCTCAGGCAGCCTCTTCCAATGCTTGACAAACCTTTCTGTGAAGAAATTTTTCCTAATATCCAACAACTTGAGGCCTTTTGCTCTCATCCTGCCACTTGTTACCTAGGGAAAGGGACTGACCCCTACATGGATACAACCCCTCTTCAGATAGCTGTAGAGAGTGATAAGGTCCTCACTGATCTTCCTTTTCCCCAGGCTAAACAACTCCAGCTTGCTCATAAGATTTGTGCCCCAGACTCTGTCCCAGCTCCATTTCCCTTCTCTGGACATGTTCCAGGACCTCAGTGTCTTTCTTGAAGTGAGGTACCCAAAACTGAATGCAGGACTCGAGGTGTGGCCTCACCAGTTCCCAATACAGGAGAACAATCACTGCCCAAGTCCTGCTGGTCATTATTCCTGACACAAGGCAGGATGTCATTGGCCTCCTTGGCCACCTGGGCACACTGTCAGCTCATGTTCAGCCAGCTGTTGTCCAGCACCTCCAGGTCCTTTTCCACTGGGCAGCTTTCCAGTCACTGTGCCCCCGGCCTGTAGCACTGTGTGGGGTTGTTGTGACCCAAGGGCAGGACTCAGCACTTTGCCTCATTGAACCTCATACAGCTGGCCTTGGGCCATTGATCCATCCTGTTCCAATTCCTCTGCAGAACCTTCTTATCCTCCTACCCAACTTGGTGTCGTCTGTAAACTGGCTGAGGGGGGTCTTGGCCCCCTAGTTCAGGTCATCGATGAAGATATAGATGAAGATATCCAGACAATTTTTCACTCAGTGAAGAGTGCACCTGCCCAAGCCATGGGCTGTCAGCTTCTCCAGGAGAATGGGAGGCAGTATCAAAGGCTTTATTGAAGTTCACGTAGACAACAGCCTTTCCCTCATCCATTAGGCAGGTCACCAGGTTGTAGAAGGAGATCAGGCTGGTCAAGCAGGACCTACCTTTCACAAACCCACACTGACTGGACTTTATCCCCTGGTTGTCCTGTACATGCTATATGACGGCCCTCAAGGTGATCTGCTCCATGACCTTCCCTGGCATGGAGGCCAGGCTGACTGGCCTGTAGTTTCACAGATCCTATTTCTGACCCTTCTGCTTGATGGACGCCACATTGGATAACATCCAGTCAACTTGAACCCTTCCAGGTTTCCAGAACTGTTGACTAATGATGGAAATGTGGTTCAGTGAGCACGTCTGCCAGCACTCTCAATTCCCTTGATCCCTAAGATTCTATCTGGCCCACAGACCTGCGTGTGTCTAGCAGGTATAGCAGGTCGCTGATCATTCCCCTTGGATTAGGAGGCCTTCATTCTGCTCCCTTTACCTGTCTTCCAGCTCAGGGAGTTTTGTACCCTAGAATAACTGGTCTTATGATTAAACACTGAGGCAAACAAGATGTGAAGTACCTCAGCCATTTTCTCATCCTATGTTTCCCACTGCATCCAATAATGAAGATTCTCCATCCAAATTCAGTTCATTAGGAATCTTCAGGTTAAGTATTACTTAAATCCAAAAACCTTTGTTATACAGCTTGAAAATTGATTTGTCTACCAGTTGCTAAATATATAAAAGTTCTTTCTTACATCCTCTGACATTCTACTGAGTTTAATGAGAATCATATTTGTATATGTAGGAGTAGAATTTGACCTAATTAGATATTAGAAATGTGGTTGTACTTGACACTTACACAAGGCTCCAGTCATTCTCAGATCTCAAAGCACTTTACAAGGTAATAAAATAGTACCATCACCCTCTGCTGAAGAGAGAAAAGGACACAGCAAAAGGTAAGGTGATTTGTCTCAAATTACCCAGGCCTTCACTGCACTGTCAATGGGACAAGAGTAGCTTCATTTCTGATTTAGAAAAAATCAGTATTACATGACTCTGTTTATGAGAAACTAGGACAAAAAAATGGCTACTGGGTTCAGAAATTAGTTTTTAAAAACTGTCTGCTTCTATTTATGTCTTGGACAAAGAATATGTATGAAAGGGTTTTTTATTGCTAATATATAATGGTCCCAAACAATATATTATATTTTTGCATGGTATTTTTTCTTTTCTCCTCATTCTTTCCAAAGGTCATCAATGGATGAAGCAGTTTGATGCAATAGGCAAATTCCAAGTGCTTTATCTATTTGAATTTACAACATGATGAGAAGTCCTTTTCTGGTAAAACATTCATATAACAACAATGAAAAGACCTGGCCTTAAGGATGGGAATCAAGCATGTGTTCAGGTCTCTTTTCTCCACAAATACATGCATACATGCGCATACATCCAAGGGTATTGCCAAAAGCTTTTTTTCCAATTTGAATTGTTATTAATGTTTGCAATCTAAAAAGAAAAAAATTCAGCCAAGACTGAAAGATGTTCAGGCACTACTGAGTAATTCACTATGTGCTGCAGCATATAAGTAATGGCTGAAGAGTGTGAAACTCTGCACAGACCTTTGCATTAAGATGAATAGACCAGCAGACCACTCACTGCAAGGTTTCTGTACCAGTGAACACAACAGCATGTTTGAAATATATCAAAAGAAACTGTTGTATATTTCACACTTCTTAGCAGTGAGCACAAAATGTATTGTAAGTGGTACCATACAGGTAAGAGTTATAAGAAAAATGATGCAAGATAAAATACCTCTGAATACTAAAACAAGGTTCAGAAAACACAGATACACTTTTGGCAACTGACTGATATGCCAGCAGAAAACAAGAGAGGGTAAGAGAGGGTTGAAATTAGCTCCTGTCTCTGCTAATATCTTGTTTATAATGAGGTCCCAGATTTTTCCCCTTTGTTATTCAACAGTTCATCTGAACAAATATCAGTTCTCTCAGAGCATTCATAAATGATTACAGCCCTTTGTCTGAGTATTTGCTGTTCGGGATTTGCTCGCTGAGCGTGTTGGTTGGTCACGTAAGGACACATCTACATTACACAATGCCGTGTCATGGGAGAGATAGCCAAGATAGCCCAGGAAGAAGGACAGTATGTCTGCATGGCATGGTGCCACACAGAGTACTCATTTGGCTCCCAGGGGCTGTATAATGAGTTAGCTCAATTCAGTTGGCACAGCTCTATGCTGACCTGGCTGTCCTGATCCCAGGACTGGAACTAGTTTGTTTGGAGGTAGGTCAGTCTAGATAGACTTTATCATCCTCATTTGGCTGACCTCCACTTTCCTTCTGCACTTTATTTCCAATAAACACATTATTTTCTCCTTAATTTCTTTTTTGTTCCATAATTAAATAACAATCAGGCCTACACGTTACTTTCTCTGCACATTTCCATAAGAAAATCTTTCCTCAGTTGAATAGATGGAAAAAGTGAACAAAAAAAGTGTAAAAATATTAATATAAAATATTATTAAGAATTCACAAAAATTCTTGTAAATACATTTTCCCTATGTTTACCCAACAATAAATCTTATGCTTTTTTGCATCTTTCATTATTAAATATATTATCAGTACAACATAAGATAATTCTTCTGGTTAAAGAGCAATGATCAGCCACTATATTGCACACATCGGAATTTCTTGCTTTTTCCTTTTCAGGTTACAAGGTTTTGATAATCTAATTACTCTAAACTATCCAGAATTACTTTTTTATGACATAAGTGAATCTGATCAAGAAAAGGGGAGTGAATTTTTTGAATGATCCATAAATCATCCTGCTATGAAACTGTTCTGATTTCTTACTGCTTCTGGTTTGAACAGTTTCCACAGATTTCCAACTATTTTCACTGTTTATCAGATGGCACAGGACCATATGATACCCGTGGGAGAAAAGTTGAGGCAAACTTCATGACACTAGCTTACTCAATGGTGTTGTCAAAGTGTGAATTTTGGTGGGCCTGAAGCATTGGGTATGGAGGCTGCCCCTTTTCATTGCCAGAAGGGAATTCAGGGGGGATGTGAAGAGTTCAGATCCTATGCAGTAACTACTGACAAATTGGATTTGTAAAGATGTCATCTCAAAACCACCAGGAGTTTTCTTTGTGCCCTTCATCTCTGCTGCTTCTTTAAGGGCCTTTTGCAAATGAACCAGAACCCAACATAACCATTTGCCAGCAAAAATCCACTGAAAATTATGTGGAAAAGAATATCTCAAAATACATTTTTTCTTGTAGTATCCTCTGATTTTCAACATAGAACACAAGAAACAGCAAGGAGAGGAAGATTGCATAAAATTTGAATGGAACAAGAAAAACTTCTCACAGCAGAAACTTAGGAAGAAAATTCCTTCACAATCTCCCAAGAAAACCTGTCAGAGAAGCATATTTAATGGCACACATCACAACAGTCTTTTGCCACAGGCTAGGAAAAAGTCAGTTGAATAAATAAGAGAAATTTGTATCCTAGAAGGGAAGGGTATTTGTATCCTCCCTGCAATCTGACTCTGTAAAGGTTCATTGAGGGACTGTTATTGGATGGACTAATAAGCAGTGAAGCCTGGAGCATCCCATTCCTGCACCACTCCAGGAACAGTGGTGTGCATGTGATTAAACTGGAGGCTTCATGAAAATTTCTGCATGGAAGACGTGTTTCTATTTCATCCGACTTTGCCTGGCAGATGCACGGACCGTACAGTAACAAGTAACAGCGTAAAACTCAGTGTATGTTTTTACCTGGCACGAGCCTATAAATTCTCCTCCTTCCCTTAACCCTAACCACCAAAATGAACACAATATATATGCAATTAATTAACAGCAGGGTATACATTAATGGGCTAATACCAGCTACTCTTTCTAAAGAGTATGTAGCAAATCAGCTGAAAAGTAAAGGCTGCCAGATTCACCTCTGTGTTAGCTCCATTGCTTGCAGTTATGTTGAATTACATTGGCAGTGAAAGTTGCCCTTTTACAAACACTTCAGCTGCACCATAGTCAGCGTTTTCTCATCACACTCACTTTCTTTCCTGCAGCAAACCCTAAAATAAACAATAAAAAATAGCAGTAGACAAAGAAACCACCTTTTCTCATACAGAACTAGGCAGGCACAAATAGCTAGGCATCAGCTAGCAGTTCTCTTGGTTTCCATCTGCCAACTTCCTCCCTTGTAAAATCAACTTTTTCTTTGTTCACTCCAAGATTTGTGACCTCTGAGCAAGTGTTCCAGGGTCCAGACTCCAATCTAACCAAACTTTCTCTGACTAGCATAGGAATTGGCATGTTTGTTTTCCTAAAAAAAAAAAAATCTGCAGTGTTGCAGCAGCTTATTTTATACTGCCAAGAAAGAAGTGCCTGTACCGTAACTTGGTTATTATTCTCAGGAAAAAAAAAAGAATATAAAGAACAAAAAAAACCAACCAACCCAAAAGGGCTGTCACTTCTGTTGGTTGCAGAGACTCCTGTGGCCTTGATAGCAATGATTGATTGACAGCTCATCTCTCACTGTAGATTAACCTTCATTTTGATGGGCTTCAGCTCTTGCTAAGCACATCAGCTTACCTTAGATACTAACTGGAATATTTGTCAAGCATAAATACCATTTCATCTATGGGAATCCACACAGCATGTGAGGGTGAAAAAAACATTGGGTTTTTGCAGCTGGTGAGCAAGTATTTCAGGACAATAATAAGACCATTATTAAAGGTCCATATGATCGCACTATATAATTCTGGATCACAAATTAAAAAAAGCACCACAGAGCAGACTCAGCATTTTGCCCATCGGAAACAGCTAACAGTACACAACAGCTGAAAATGGTCTATTTTTGCTTCCCTATCAATAGAAATCTGAGTAGCTGTTAACAATGTTCCATCCATGGATTTACAGCTGCAGTTATTAAGACAAAATTTCACCTATCATTATTATTTGTAACTCTAAAAGATCCATCAGTGTAATATCTCAAAGTTTAGATCTTCTCAGTTTACTCACATAATGTACATATATAGCCACCCAGCTTTTCCCAGGCAGGGAACATATCTAATTCATTTATTATGGTGAATTTGGCAGCAACTCCTGTATTTAAGTTGCTCAGCAGTACTGATTAAAATGGGATTGTTGTGGCCTTTCCATTCCTCCACTATTTCTATCCAGCCTTCTGCAGAGACGAATGCCTCTGGGCTACACGAGCATCTTTTCCACATTCTGTAATATTTTCTTAATCTTATGTTTTTGCTGTTTGATATATTTAAGTAGTTAAAATATTCATTTCCCTTCTGTGTGTTGCTGACTTAGGACTACTGAGTCAAAACAAGAAAACAACCAACTGAATGTGTGAATATCCTGTGACTAGCTTTCAAGGTTACAGATACTTTAAAGCTGTCTTGTGTTTTATGTCCAAGGCCAAAGCACATTACACAGAACATTCATCCCTTGAAAGACGTGCTTCTCATTCCCACTTTGTAAGGATACTTGTTGCATATTCAGCTCTCCTGCCAATGTGCATCCTCATCTGACAAGAGAGCCTTTTATTTTCATTCTAGATTGTAGAGAATCTCAGTCCAAAAGTCAAGATGTGATTTGGTTTCTTTTCAAAGTTTTTTTGTACTTTTTGGCTGCTGAAAAAGAAAGAAAAAAAAAGAAGAGTTGTTTCACTCCTTAAAAATTTGCGTTTCACCCAACGTGTGGCACATACTCTTTAACATATCCTCCCCTGGAAATGTGTCTTTTAGCCATAATATTCTCTGTTCAAATAAACATGATAGAGTCTTATGCACACATAGAAATAGAAGCAAAATAAATATTTATTAACCAGATGCTGAAGCATAGCATTTTCCAGCTCAGAAAGAGCTTAATAATCCCTGCTGATTTTTATCCTTGTGGAGCTCTAAAAATCATTTGTATCCTCTCTCTGTCAGCATGAGGGGATGGTCAAGATGATGCATGATAGAAAGAGAGAAAGTTATTTCAGGGAAAAAAATATATTGAAATAAAAAGCTACTTACAGCATAGCCAAGTATATTTTTTCCCCTGTATAAAAGGCAATCTGGGCTTTGTTTACGTGATTCTTTTTACAGGTCAATATGTACAGATATCTGATCATCATGACATTGTCTTTAGCATTCAGTAAAGCACTGAATGCAGCACCTATTGCAGGGACCCAATCCACCGTTGTAGTATTGCAGATCTATAAAAGGTAAAACCAATCCTGATAAGGGGGATAAAAAGGGTCTGGTAAATTACCCCAACTTTCTGTTCTCAGAGTAGATGTCAGTCTGAGAGATGGTCTCATCAACCAAAGTAACAACTGTGCTCTTTAAATAATCAATGCCCAATTACAACGATGACACCCTCATTGCACAGCTATATGCTGGCCTCTGGCACAAACCCCTTGAATCAATGTGTGTGAATAGAAAGAAAGGGGGATTTAAAAAAGACAAACTGGTGTGCACAGAGATGGAAGATGAGGGTTCCAGGGCCTCTGGAGAAAAAAAAAAGTTGAAAACCTAATACTCTATTGTTCGCCATAGATATGAAAAGAGATATAGGTACCAGCATTGCTGTACCACACTTTTAAGACCTTCTCTACATTACTATCCAGAGTTTTGGTCAATCAAATATGGGGAAGATGATTTAAAACTTCAGTGGGGGGAAAAAGTGTCTTTGGGACATGACATATTATCTTTGCAATTTGGCTTCAGGCAAAAATGTCCTTGAAAGTGCTAAATGGTTGCCATCTGGTCATGAGGAAATCTTTGCTGGATTAGGAAAAAAGAATGGATAACCATGAGTGCTCTGCTGTTCTGGACCAGTGGGAAAGGGGAACCTAGTTGCTTGGCGTGTAATAATTTAGTGAAAAGGGTGGTGCAACTTAGTCCTCCATGATAACAGGTACTGGAAAATTTTGGTTTGAACCACTCAATGGTCTTCACTCAGTTTTTGGATAATTATGTTTGTGAATGCTGTGTAAAAAACTCCTTCCACTTTATATTATTATATTAATTTTGTGGGCCTTTAGGGATATGATTTTAGACTTCTAAAATCAGATGGGAGGTCTAAAGCCACACATTACATATAAACCTGGGATAAGTAACTAAGATGTGTAAGACAAAGCTCTTCCCAGACAGCTGACTGTTTTGAGGCCTTGTAAGGAAACCATAGACTGTCATTTTGCAAGCAGCTGTACCCACTGAAGATGGTACCAATTCAGTAGTCTGCAACTGGTGCACTGTTCTTGTTCTCTCAGGTTTGCCTGTTGAGGGGGTCTGCTAACTATATCTCATCTGTCAAAGTCATCCAGAGACTTTGACCTGCCAGTGCAGATGAGTGAGATGGTTTTACCTGCAGCAGTAGAAGTGCCCTCAGCCAGCAGAGCCGTGGGGGCATTGCCTTCTGGCTGGGGAGGCAGGGATGGTACTGCTTCCAGTCAGCAGAGAACTAGGAAACAGCACCAGCCTGTGGCCTTGGCAAACCACTTGAATGCACAGACACAGTGTGGCTTGCTCTGTGCCCCACAGAAAACAACTGCTGAAAAATACTTTGACTTGTATGAACATTCACAACCTGTGCTTCCTTTCCTAAAAGGCTATGAGGTTTAAAAAAAAATGCCTCTAGTATTACACTGCACAGCAAAACCCTGTTCAGTTGCCCCTGTGTATCACCACATGTTTTTCTACATCACTGTGGCAAGGACTTATCTTCTGAAATGAATTAAGGACTAATTTCTGTTGGGTTTGAGCAGCACAACTGGCTGGTGATGCAGTTTATAAAACTACGATATAGCTCCTAGGGCATGCCTAGACTTGCTCAAACATATTTTAGCAAGCCTGGAGCTGTGTTCTTGAAACAGATATTTTTTTTAAGTCATGTTACTTAGTAAAACTTCTGTGATAGTCTCAAAGCCTTTTGCCTGCCTTTCACTGCCATAGTGCCTCTTTATCCCAACAGACTGGCTCAAAGATGTTATACAATCCAGTTATAAAGAATAAATTTGTTTAAATCAAAATTCTGTTACTCAATATTAAAAACCCCTAAAACATATACATCTTAGTTAGAAAACTTTCTCTGGGTTTCAGATTTTAAAAGAGAATGCAGAGAAGAGCAAAGTGATCTCAAATCAAGTCTGATGTCTTTGTAAAGACTTTTCTGATGTTCCAAAAGTTATCAGAAGGACAGCAAGAATTAACAGTCCTAATAATCCCTGACAGATACCGCAAAAGAGATCTTTTGTTTTGGTAAATGAATTTGGCTCATTTATTTGGCTTCTTGCCTGGTTTTGTTTTGAAAGTAAGACACCTAGAGTTTTCTCTTAAGACACCAAGAGCTTTTTGTGAGTTGGTCACTACTTAAATAGCCAGGAGTCAAATGGCATGGGTCTTTAAGGGCCTTGATACAGAGCTGTAAAAGAGCATATTCCCATCTCTCAAGCAAGCTGTGTTTTCAGGGACCCAGGAGTCGCCAAAGAAAAGAAGTTCTTGTTTTTGATGTTCTATTGTTGATTTTTTCAAAGCCTCAGTTGCTAGTTGGCCTGAAGGGAGTATCTCAGTTCTGAAGGCCTAAATGTCTCAGTTCTGCCACAGAAAAGCTGGCTCACTGGTATCACCTTCAGAAGCTTCTGGAAAGAACTCAAGATTGACAGGTTCACTCATTCATCAGGGTTGTGATCTCCACCTTGTTTCTAAGGATTTTTAAAAGCCAAATACCTGCTGTGCTTAGCTTTTTTTTCCCTGCCCCGGCTATATATGTTCTGCTCTATGGATATGATCCTCATACACAAATGATTAAGTCCCTTCTGAATTTCATCACTTTCAAAAGCAGCATCCATCAAAGTTGCCTACAATTAATCACAATTCACACACTGAGTGCAAACAATTATCTTCCATAAAAGGTCTCCATAAACTGAAAAAAAAATTTGAAAATTGTTCTTTAAGCCAAAATTACTGGAGCTTGTAGGGCCTAATACCATATTTCCAGTCAGAAAGAATGTCAGGTTGATATTTTCTAACTTTATTTTCTCTGTAGAGAAAAGTTTCACATAGTTACTTAACCTTCAAATATGTCTGAAAAGAAATACATACTGAAGAAGTCCTATAAGTTTCTATCAGCAGCCTCCTGTTCCTGATACAGGCTGGCTGTTAGGTGATTACATGTCTACACTGCTCTTGTGGAGGGTCTAAGCAACAGACTAAAGCTTTCAAATGCTCAAAGTTGACATTTTCACTTGCCTCTTTAGACAATAATGCCTTCAGTCTTCATATAGGCCATTCAGCCCTCCTCCTTTTGCTTATTGCTGTTCCAATCTGAAAGAATATAGCTAGTCATGTCCTCTCCATAAGGAGAGCTTCACAGATATCACGAAAGCTGTGTGAGGGTTCAGACACTACTCCTGTAATAGCTGTAACAGATTGCATATGTCTGGATGCATATGGATAACATGAAACCACTTCTGAGAAAACAGTCCGTCCAAAAACTTTCTTGCATTTACCTTCCAAATATGTTAAACTATTTGCAAGAAGTCTTGGAGTGCAGCTAAAAAAGTCATATTCAGAGCAATAATTCATAAGGGCAGTATCTAATATTTTTGGTCCCTATCTAAATTTTTCCACAAAGGAATTGAGAAGCAATTTGGCAGGAATTTTTAACAGACGATGCCATCATGTCATAATACCTTATTTCTTACAGAAATAACCTATGCTGTGTCCTTGCTCACTAAAGAGGATACGAGCTTTCCTGTCTTCACTGATGAACTACTTTGATGCTCTTGGTCAGTAGCTCACTGGCAAAGAGAGAAAAACTTGAGACTTTGCAGACTGTTGCTCAGTTTTTAAACATGTTTGGTTCCAGAGGTGTCTGAAGTTTACAGCCACCTTCTCCCACCAGATACATAGCATAAGTGTGTGAGATGGAAGCCACTGTAAAAAGCAGCCCTCATAGCATCTAGTAACTCTAGAAGTTGCACATAGGCTCAGAAGAAAGTCAGGGTTCTTAGTGCAGATTACAAGGTGTCCAGGATAGCATAGCTTAGTATTATCTCCAGGCATGTTCAGACAGGTAAAACCACAGCTATAAATTTCTTTGCTGGCCTTGAGTTTGTTATACAGGCAAATTGTGTTATCTCTGCCCAAAAAGATCTCCATGATATCAGCAAGTTCAGGTCATACTCCAGCCTCCCAGTCATGGTGACACAGATTTAACATTTTGAGTAAAACAGATCTTTCTTGGTAGCTCTTTGAGGTAGTAAAACTAATAGCAGATACCCTAACTGCCTGAATACTCTTTGATATAACTGATAATGCATCATGGCAGAATAAAACTAGTGGTTAAATACACCAAGTCTGACTTCACCATTGGAGACTGTTTGAAAGTAGGGGACTGCCTGATATTCCAGCGGCAAAATACTAACAAATGCACAATAAATGTTTACAGCTTGTAAGTAGCAGCCTTCAAATAGCCTAGGTGGAATCTCACTTTCTTTTTGCTTGAGGTGATTATCTGGTGAGAGAAGTTTTCTGGTTGAAAGGATAAAAAAATTTAAGCCTGAGGCCAGCATGGGAAGTGTCTAGGTCCAATGGAAACCTTCAGCTTGTTTTCTAACTCCCACTGTCACAGCCACTTCTTTCATTGCTTTTTGTAGAGGATGTTCTTTCAACATTTTTGCATCCTGTTGGCTGCAATGAGCCAGCTCTTTTTGGAGGTCAAATATGCTATTTTGAATAGCTTAACACCTCCCCAGGAAACCTGACTTCTCTCCATACATCATACAGTTTATAGCATCCAAGTCTACTTCAGGCATGATCCCAATATACTTTTGGCTTTTCAAAGTGTTGAAAATATGGAAAATAGTCTTTGGGCCTTGCAAAATGCAAGATTTGCAATAACTTCCTGAACTTCATGGGATTTAAGTAAACAACAAAATCTCAAATTTATTAGTTTACCTTCACAGGCTCTGGAGTTAACATTCAGGTTTTGCATCCATGCCTTCATGACCAAGTGCATACCATAACCATTGGCACGGTGAAGCCTCACACCCAAGCCGGGTTTGCTACAAACATCTTCACAAAATTTGAAACACATTCTTCACTCTTAACTTTTTGTGAATACTCATCTGCACCTGCACACTGAAATTAAGCGAGTTCATGCTAGTTGTGCCCAATATCTGGATAAGGAATACCCCTTCTAGTGACTTTTGGATACTTTCTGCTACTGTAACCTTAAAGTTTGTCTTTCTCTGGTGGCATATAAATGCGTGAAGGTTCATATTCTTCCTCTGCTCCTATTTTATACTGCTTCTGTTTTATCAACCTAAGAACACTGTGAGAAATGTTTTAAGTTATGTCTCAGAACATTGCCTTTTTTTGTGGTTTTTCACTGAGCTTTTTTGCCCTGCTTAAAAATCCAGATTGTTCCATAACACCCCTGAGATTAGCTCAGTTGGTTAGACCATAGTGCAAGTAACACTGTAGTTGTGGATTTAATCCCCATAATGGACGATTCACTTAAGGGTTGGACTTGATGATCCTTGTGGGCCCCTTCCAACTCAGAATATTCTGTGATAATGATTTTAAATTTTTAAAATTTTAAATTGTTTACCAATTAAGATATCGTTTTTTTCCTAAAAAAATTAATAGCATATTTATTTAATCATACTATTTATTAAATATTATAATGACATGTATGTATTTTATATATTTTAAAATCGCAGCTGACTGCTATAGAGTCATCAAAAAAAATAGGGTACAATAATTTTGCCACAGAAAAAGAGAAGCAAAAAGTAGTTTTAATGTATTCTTCTCTCTTGCAACTATAATATTAGGTGGAATCATAGCTCACCTCACAGAAGGAAAAGGTATATTATGTGGGGGTGTGTGCCAAAAAATTAAAGAATCTATCCATTAGGATTAAATTTGAAACTTCAAAATAGCATATGTTACAGAAGAATTTTGAGAAATTTCCTTTTCTCTATAAAATAAAAGAAGAGTTATAAATAATATTTTCTGTTCCAAAGAGTTACTCATCACAATCATAGTTAAATGTTTAACTTGAGGTGTTAAGTTTCATCTTAAAGTTGTTTAACTTTAACAACTTTACCAGTTGTTGTCACCTGGTAAAGTGATCACAATGCAATTAACATGCATCAGCACAAAAGAAGATGGCTCAACAGAGGAAAAATGGTGTGTATTCATATTCGGAGCTGTAAAACAAAGCTGAAATTTTTGTAATGCCATAGCACTAGCCACTCTTCCAGAAGGCTTTTAGCTGCAAAAGTCTTGAGAAATGACTAAGAAAACATCTAAGCAAAAGGAAAAAAAACATTTCCCTTTTACTCCTCATCATTCAATCACTGCCTGCCACTATCTTCCAAATACCTGTACTCATGTTTGTACACAAATTCCACCTTTGCAATTTAGGAACCAAAGTAGGCAAATTTAATCTTGTCCAATATCTTGAAGTCAGACCAGAGATCTCTGTTAGTATTTACATATTCCTTCCAAGACAACATTTTACTGTGATATGTTGTGATAACTGAACCACAGATCTTCCATTTAAGTCAAAGGGATTTGAATCTGTGCATCAATTCTCAGCTAACAAGCAGGAAGGTACTTTCAGAAGACCATTTTAAAAACTGTCATGGCCCAGTTTGCTGAACCATCACATTCATGCAGATACTTAGCATAATTTTACTTTACTTGAAATCTAAGGATTTAATTTCTACTGGAATTATTTAAACATGTTAGACATTTAAAATTCAAAGCAGATTTGTAACTTTAAAGACATGACATTGGCATTGCTACTGATTATTTTAAAAAAAATAAAACTTGAACACTACATAGTATCTGTCTTCAAAAGTAAATGATATAATTTATGTAAGACCCATATCAGAGACAAAAAATCCCACAACATACAAAGCCATTACAAAATTATGCATATATGTAATTCTACATTGACCATGCTTTCATGATAATTTTTCCACTAGACTCCTGCACTGGCCATATTTTTGCTGAAGTCTTTTGTCCTTGTTAGGACAGACTTCTTAAATAAGCTAGATCCTGGCAGGCTGAGATGTACCACTACTCACTTGCTCCCTACTTGTTATACTTCTACCTGGACATTTAACACTGCCTATGCTCAAAGGCCTCACCTGGACATTTAACACTGCCTATGCTCAAAGGCCTCTGTTCTGATCTGGAATATCTCTTGTGCTTTCATATTCACTGTCTCCTTTTCTCACTTCAAAGGAGAGGTCCTACATTTGCTCTTTTACTCTCTGCTGGTGCCTCACTTGTTTTATGAAGTCTCAGAAATAACCAGTACTACCTCTAAGATTCCTTTACTCATGGGAATATAACATTCATCAAATCCAGCCAAACTGAGAGCATCCTCTATATCTATGTGGTATGCATTCTCCTTTTGCTATTCCAGGTTGAAAGAGAATCCTTTTAGCTATCAAGATTAATTGTACTAGTCCTGTACTTGCAGTTGACCTTTTTACTGGGAACTGAGTAACAGAACTACTAAACACTTCTGGCTTCTTGGTGTCCTTCAGTGTCCCTCCCTACTGAGCAACTGAGAATACACCTTTCAAGTCTTATCTATCCACCACTCATAGGATGTTTTCTTGTGATTTCTGTGTTTCTTTCTCTTCACATCTCCCTTTGTGCCATGTCCACTGACACTTGGTTCTCATAAGCTAGATTCTACTAGATCTCTGAGTTTGTTGAAGTCAGTCTTCCTCCAATGCCAAATGGTTTTGATTTGATATTCTGCTCCCTCTTTCCCATGAATCACACGCTCTCCAATATGATCGTAACTCCCTCTAAGTCTTTTCTCCGTCATGCCCTTAATCAGCTTTGCCTTGTTGCTTAGAAAAGACTCCTTTCCTTGACTTTAATACATAAAAAAATCCTGTTCACAATGAACTCAAAGCACTTGCTGGTCACTTCTTGTCCTCTTTTCTCATTAGATGACAGGGTAATTGAGTTCCCCTAGTATCAGTTCATGTGCTTCAGATGATTTAGTTGGTTGCTTACAGAAAGCCTTGGACAGCTGGTATTTCTGGCTAGGATGTTTTCTCCTGCTATTAATTCACTTCTACATTCTTTTATCTTCTAAAGTAGCTCTTGAGTGGTAAATCGCTGAGATGCTATTAACGTAATTTTGTCACAGGTGATTTTTAACTTCACCCTTTTGCGAGCCTAGGAGACTAGGTAGGCCTCCATCCTCACACGTTGAGTGAGATTTCGTTTAGAAAGGCTAAACTGTCATCAAACCCCAGACACTCTAAGGGCATTATGTCTGATGTCCATGCCTGCATCTTTTCATAATACCAAACTGTTGACAAGGTCAAGAACACAGGATGATGGAACAGATACTTCCATTAAGTAGCTGTCTCCATTTTAGGTGGTTGATTCCAGTTGCACTTATTTCGGCTGGGAAACTTCTTTAAAACAAAGTTCTGATGGTGTTGACTGGGTTGGTTGGCTTAGAATAACATTTCAGGATGAATTACAGTGAATGTTGCCAAATGTTTGCTTGAAACCTACGAAGTTTCTGAGTGTTTTTTGACACTTAGTGGCTATCTTTGACTATTTCCTAACCTGGAAACTTGGTCAGGATTTCATTTGAAACAGACTCTTCTGCACCAGGGTTCAGCTTAACTGTTTTCTTTGTTCCATTTATAATTGTTCCCTGGAAGACTTTGTTACTGAAAGCAATTTCACATTGTACAGTGTAAACTGAATAATTGTCCTTGCTTAATGAAGTCTTTGCTTCAGTTTCTATGGTTCCCATCATTGTTAATTCATTACCAGAGAACAGAAAAGCAGATAAATTAGAATATTGTTGTCTTCGCATAGGTAACAAGAATCTAATGAGAATATAGACTGTCAGAAAAGAACAAATAAAGAGCTATCATTCTCGGTCTCAGGTTACTCAAATATTTCAGGATAACGAGATATCAAAATTGCTATAAAAGAAACATAAAGGAACAGTCTAAATAATGACTCAGGAAGACTATAAGAAAATTATCTCTATTAATTTACTCAATGTTACTTGATAAATAATGTCTGAGAAAAGCAATCCTTTCTTTTTCCTCCAGAAAGCTTTGCAGGCATTTCTGTGTTTCTCTAGGGCCCTACATTATGTATTAATAACAAACAGAAGAGAATATAGTATATCTTGTTTTCCTATGAAGCTTTCTATATTCAAGACTGACTTTAAGGCATGAGTATGATAAAAGATTAAAAGTCAAAATAGACATGAGTCTTGCTGGTGGAATGTTAATTAGTCACAAAGGCAATATTGTATCTGTGATGAGCCTGGTCATCACTGAATGACATAACCATTAAACACAAACCATGTGATAGTTTCCCTAAAAGATTTTATTTACAGTTTAAAAGCAAAAGAGGCAAAGTTTGTCTGGTGAAAGGCAAAAATGCTCCAACCAATGCAATTAGCTCAGTACCATGTGGCTGCTGAGTGGTGGCACAATGAAGAAGAGGTCTCCTGTCTCATTCCAGCAGGAAACATTCGAAATGTGAAAGTCGAAATGAAACTCCACTTTAAACTTCATCTTTGGTGACAGCCTCATTCCCACTGGCCCTTTTGTTAAGTGAAAGATTGCTCTTCAGAGTTGGAGGGTTTTTCCCCTTGATTATTTTGAATAAGTCAGAAACATAAATTAATAACCCTTAGATGAGCAACTGGTCTATGTTTTTGTCACCAACACATGAACTCAAATTCTTCCTATGAGACTTCACTCAGTATTTATGAAAATACCATTTAAAACCTCTGTCCATAGATGCTTTTTCTCCTCACTCAGCTGATCCTGAGATACAGAAATTCCCCTACAGTCGCTACATTTTTTCTCCACTGATGAGATATGCATTTGCTCTGAGCATTCACTCTCTGATTCAAATCAGGCACTGCTTGTACCACTGCTTGTTAGTCTTCACCTAAGTTGTGTGGCTCTCATGGGAACTCAAGCAAATCTCTTCAATCAGAGATGGTACCGAGCAGAAAACCTTTCTTTAGGGCCTGGTAAACATCACTGACTCAGAAACTCTTCTGTAAATTACTAACTGCCTTGCTTAAGGAGTATGTTTACTGTATTAGGATGAAGTGGAGAGCCTTGTAGCATTTCATTAATCCTTTATGAGATATGAAATTTTATTTATCACCAACAGATACCCATAAGGAAAATTATTACTGCAATGATGTTCCCATGCAAGGAGGAGATGAGCGGTAGTAATCCCAGACACAGAGACATGAGAACCCAACTGGGAGAGTTAGGGAAGCCAGCCATGGCCTCCAGACCCTGTCAGAAGACATTTGTCTGCCTTTTCAGGAACAGTGAACAGTCACTCATTTTATACTTTCTTCCCAATTCCCAGGATTTTATAGACTCTAGAAATCTATTTTTTCCATGCTGAGGAATCCTAAGGGTTAGGGTTAGAAAGAAATCATGTCAAACTGTTTTAACTGGTCGAGAGATAAAGAAGAAACCACCGAAGTCATATATCTTACAAAGCCTTTTGATACAGCTTCACATAAAACTTTCATAAGCAAGTCACCTAAACAGGTACAGGATGGATATAAAACTGGTTTTAATTTAAATTTGGAGTAAAAGGATGTATACGTAGATTTCAGCCAGTTTGTCCTGCATCTAGCCAATATTTTCACTTATGGCTTGGGTAAAGGAATAGAAGGTTATTAAATCTGTAGATGATCCAGAACTGGCCAGACTGTAATGATATTGAAGAATAGGATTAAAGTGCAAAATGATCTTGATAAATTGAAAAAATGTTCTAAAAAATGGGATTCAATTCAACAAGGACAAGTACAAAGTTTTATATTTTATCAAAAATTATGAACTGCACAAATATAGAATGAAGAAAAACTTGCCAAGAAGTAGTTTGGGACGGGAGGACCTGGAAAGAACAGTGAGTCACACAACTCAAAATGCCATATTACCATTGAAAAGCAATATCATTGGGGTGTATAAGGTACTCAGGGAAACATCATATAGGAATGAATCTTTCTATGCTACTCAGCATCGATAAAGCTGTCTATTTTATGGTCCAAGAAAGAAAGAGAAAGAGAAGAAGAAAGCAGTGAGTTGGAATTGAGGTATGATCAATGAGGAAGGATTTTGGGAAATGGGATTGTTAAGTCTAGAGGAAACTGGAGAGAAATTCACTAATGTTTAAATATGTAAAATAACTCTTCAAGGAGAGAATAATCCCTTTGTTATGTTCCTTGTGAATGACCTGCTACATTTCAGAGAGAAATTAACTCTCTAAAAGACACTCTGAATCAAAGAAAATTCAGGATAAATGTTAGTTAAGGCTTTATGACATGAAGGGTAGTTAACAACTGCAATAGTTTGAGACACTGAAATCTCTATCATTTGAGCTTTTTTACAAACAAGTTAAACCAAAATATTTGTTAGACAGAGGTCTGTTAGGATACTTTTAATATTCTTCATCCTTTCTTTTATGGATGGGTGGGTTGTAATGACTGTCTGATGTGATTCTCATCCCTGTTTCCTTGATGTTTTCTATACATAGGTCAAAACATACAAGGTAATAAGGAGTGCAGAATAGAATAATGCAGCTAGCTGGCAAGAGGTTGGCTGCATTTTTCTGATTAGCTAGGATATGATAATCAGACATCTGCAGTTCTGAAGCTTCAGCTCAAACAGTACTCCATCTTGAGAAGAAAATGGATATGAAAGATGATGATCTACCCAATAAGCAAATAAGGACTTCTCTTCAATATCTTATTCATTAAATGGATTGGATTAATATCAACACTACAGTTGATGTCAGCAATGAGCTACAACACAGGTAACAGTGCCTGTTACTGAATACCTACTTAGTACCATAGAGAAGCCATCTAGTTTCAAGAAGAGAGAACTGTCGGGGTACACCCAGCATATTACACCGTGTGGAAGGAAAATGAAGAAAAAAGAACAAAAAGAGACTGTTACAGTTTCAGACCTCAGTTTGGAATTCCTTCCAAAAAGCTTGGAGCCAACGCCTTAGTGTCGGTAAAGATGTTTAACAAAAGACAGAAGGGTGTGCATGTCCTGATATTATCTGCCTTAGGCACAGCCTTTTGTTCTGATTCTCTCCCCAGTCTGGGAAGGGATTGGTGTTTCTGTTTTTTCTGCTCAAGTCAGGAGTTCAGCGGCTCAGCGCAGAGGAGGGGGGACGGGACACACCAGGTCCGACATCACTGTGGGACCAGGATTGTGTCTTTTTGCTCTCTGGCTCCACCAATCACCCTAGAATACCATGGAGACTGCTGTGAAGAAGAGAAACATGCCTGTTTTCTACACTGCAGATCTCTGGGTTTCTGCTGCTCTTACCACCGACCCCAGAGGAGCTGACTCAGCAATGGTACTTCTGCCATTCCCCTGCGAGAGAGGCCAGGCGGCCGGGCGCGACATCGCCACCTGCTGTACGTAAATATAACTTCAACCCCTGAGAGGGAGCGCGAGCGGCCAGCAGCGGAGGTGCCANTTATTTCCTTTATATGGGTATGCTCTGCCCATGTTCCAGAACCTTTCCCCTCAGACCCTATATAAGCGGTCCATTCCCCTCAATAAACGGTCATTCTCGTTTCACCCTCTGAGAGTGTACCAGTCCCTCCTTCCCTAAAGGATCGCGACAGAGAACTACCCTTGAACCTCCAACAGACTCTTGGATAAGATGCTGCACTTGTGTTATGACAATGACTTCTTTAACTTGATCACCATTATGCTGGGCAGGTCTGAGAATAGCACTTTCATTTACTACATTCAAAGGAAGAATGCCAAACACTAGATTACTAGGTTTTTGAGGCAGAAGCATGTGCACAGGTAAGAAATTCTCGATGGGCCTCTTCCCTTTCTTCTAGAGACATACTTGCACTGGAAGGGCACCCCTCGATTAGGTTGGGGCATATGCAGTGCAAGTCTTTGTTTCTCTCCTTAATGCAAATAACCCTCACCTGACCTCAAAATATCCACATTTATTTTGTTCCAAATGTCCTTTGGACAGTTCCTTGTGTTGACAGAAGTGCTGCCTCCTAAGCAGATGACATGTTAAGGGAACAGTAGGGGCAGTAGGATTTGGAGCCTTCAGCGTGCCCCATGACACAAAGTGGGGTCCTGGATCCCGAAAGAGCTGCTTTCTTAGTTGAGTTGGCAGAAAAATATATATATGACATTATTAGGATATTTAAAGGCTCTGAGAAAGTATTTCAATAACAAGTAGACTTTGCTTTAAAGAGAAGCCAAAGTTATCATCACCAATCAAATCAACATACACAGTTTGTAGTTAATACTTGTACAAAGTACCACCTGCCTACCAACAAACAAATCATATCTCTATCTTGCCATACAAGATTACATTTAAATCTAATGATTGCAGAAACCAAGGAAAAGAGTAGGATCTCTGTAAAAAAAAAAAAAGTAAAAAGTATGTCAGCTGAGAATCCTGTCCATCAATACAAGAGCATAATTTAAAAAGATTTATACATTTGTTCAACATTGGAGAAAAAAAATCCTTGGAATTTAAACAAAATTTTGAGGTGTTGGATGGCTGTTTTCTAAACCCTTCAAGAAGCCTACTGATTCAAAAAGAGACACTAAGAAGAACTCAGTTGCAGTGATCCTCTAGGGTCTGATATTTTTGCTTTCTAAATTTTATACAGATAGCAGGATTCCAATGCTGTAAAATTTACCCCAGCTCCCTGCATAATGTGGCCCATATGATTTTCCAGACTTAATTCCTCATTCAGACCCACTAGCTACAGATGAAGTAAGGTATATCTCTTGAAAAAAAATCATCCAGTCACTCTGACATCACCACACCACACACTCCCATTGAAACACCAACCATAACTTCAGGCAAATTGCTCCAATAATCAGTTCATGGTTAAACTGTAAATCCTTTTTCTTGTATGAATATGTCCATCTGACAGCTAGAGGACTTTGTGATGATTTGTGTGATACATTGACTGACACCTTATTTTTAAGGTTTTCTTCTCAAGATAGGTTCTTGCAGGCTATGATGAAATCAAGCTGACCCAGCTCATATTTTCCATGTAGCAAATTGGTCTGTTAGGATAGCAAATACACAGGGTTTGTTCTGTTTGCACAGGACAAATGCAACAAAGTCAGCCACTTGGCACTCAGTATGCCCCAGCTTTCAAATCTCTAATTCTTGCATTTTTATCTTCCTTTTTGGATTTCAGAATGTTCATCTTTGAAATTAAACATTGTCCAAAAGGACATGCCAGCAATATCAAAGCTGATAATTTATCACACCTGAGTAAAACTGACACCCCCACCACAGCATGCATTTTTGTCACACACATATTATTACAGAAAGAGTCTGTCCAGTCAAATCTTGCAATTTTAGTACCCTTGACTAAACATGTATATGGTCCTAAACACGAAATTAAAATTCTTCCTGATTATTACACATAATCCTGATACTGATATATAGATATACTGATGTATAAAGAATGTATTTTCGCTCTGTCCCTTGAGAGTTTACTTAATTTGGGGGGTTTTTTCTTGATTTGGCACAAAATGGATACTATTTGTTATGCTCTTGTCCTCTCTGAACTCTCAGCCTTTTGGAAGTTTTCCATTTTTATAATCCAGCTTCTTCCTCAGCAGAAAGCTTTTTCTGTTCTGCAATGGACACTGAATAGGGGTTTTTTTTGCTTCCTCCACTATGGGCATCACTGCTTCATATCTAGCATCATATATCTATGCAGCTATTCAGTTTGAGAGTCTTGAAGGATAGAAGGTCACAGTGAATTGCATCACTACCCATTCTCTCCAAACTCTCCATGTGTTATCACATAGAGAAGTGCCATTTGTGCTAATATGCAATTTCACAAGTGGAAATTTTCCTGCCCAACTCAAAATGCCTTCTCCGAATGATGTCATGAGACTTGGCTTTAAGAAAACAGTACACTTTGTTATTGTCTAGTCTCCTTTACAAGCTGTTCTTTCCATTGCTTTTTGTACAGTAGTCTTGGACCGAAGGGTCCTCTCTGGACTCAACCTTAGCATCTTGCGGGTGTCCCTGAAAGACAAGTTCATGTTTCTGTTGTGCAGTTCCCAGCTCCATTTGACCAGATGAATCTCCAGTTTCCACTTGAAACTCAGCAGTAGTAGGATGTTTCTAAATCTGTTCAGCTCCTCTTAGCTGTCTCCTTCTAGCGTCTGCAAGTTTTCTATTTTCATGCTCTTCCATGGTATTCACTGTCACCCATTTTATCTCAAATACTTGTGAAATAATCCTCCTTTTCTCTTTTGGCATGCTCTTTTTCAAATTCTTTTTTCACTTTGATTGTGGCTAACCAAGTACTATCTGGCCTTTCTTTGATTTCCTAGTGTTTCCTAATGTCTCTGAGGTTTCATGGCAGAGTGAGCAACTTTTATTACAAATGAGAAAAGCAACTTCTAGTCTTAAAGAAAGCACACCACCAATTCCATATTTTTTCACCATGATAATAAATATTAACTGTATACAGGACAAAATATTCTGAAATAATTTCTAAAACTCTTTCTAAATTCTCCCATTTGCTGCCCTTGTCCATCCAATCACAAAGTCCCTCCAGTCTTCACAAAGCAGTTGGCAAACACACAAAAGTTTACAGCTTAACTCAACCTGCCATTTGTATCCAGTGATTAAGAATTAAAAGTTGAAACCCAAGGATTGATGTTATACCTGTAGAATGCAGCAGCATAATCCTTAGAAGGAAACCCACATGAAGGGGCATGCTTTTTCCATCCTGTTTAGGATCTGTGTAACATTCAGAGATGGCAAACGACTCTTGTCATTTCACTTGAGGGGTGAAAGTATTTCACTAGTGGGTAGATTAATTATTTCTCATAACAAAAAAATAACACTGGCCCCCCCAGATGCATGTTCATATTCTCCAATACTTTAGTATGTGACATAAACACTGCACATTTGTACATAGGTATAGCTATGGGACCCATGAATATATAAATTTTCTGCACAAAACTGCAGTATTTCTGTTGGTGCAAATAGCTGTTCTTTGAAGGTTTGTCTCATAACTCATAGTGTTTAAGGTCGTTTTTTTTTTCTCCCCAAGACTGAAAAATAGGTATAATTATCACAAAAGGCACCACTATTGCCAATGCACCTCTGTGAATAAAAATCAATTAATTCATGCATCATGGAATGATAATGAAATATTATAACTTCATCTGTGATAACAGTGTAACTTTTCATGCCAGTTCACTTGCAATCATCCTCTCTAGATTGCTAATTATATGCCTGAAGCTGTATTTAGTGGAAAAGATTGAACCATTTGTTCTTTTGTATATTTTGTCAGAAAAAGAATAAGCCTGTATGAAATATCTTTAGACTTTTCACAGAGGAAAAAAAACAACACTTGAATCCACTGCATTGTTTACTTGGTATAACCATAAAATACCTCAATTCTGTGTGCAAAAGCATTCCTTGAAGCACATGGGTCCTCTAACCATACACTGGATTGTTCTTTCAAGTCTTTTGGCTATTAGGTTGCTACTATGCTATGCCATGTGTGTCAACACACTGTGGCAACACTACTAAAGAAATAGCATTATGTACAGATCTTACAGGTGTCCATGCAATTTTTCCTACGTCAGTGTCATTGGCTCTATGGTCTCCTGTGCATAGAATATTAGAATATTATATTTCTGATGTTAAAATAAAATGAAAAGTCACAGAAGCAAAATCCTTTCACCCCTTTACTTGTGGACAGGATAGAGCTTATCTGTACTATCTCTTTAACATTGAGTAAAACCTTGTACCTCAATAATCTTATTTCTGCTTAGCTCCAGGCTAGTTTTGTCAATCCCCTCCTTGCAGAAGTTAAAGCTTCCAGATTCAGGGTTCAGGTTTGATGTATCAAGGTTTGACTACAGGGATGAGGCTGTGGATTTAGTGGTGGATCTGTCTCTATGGAGACTCTTATAGAAATTTTGTTATTTGTGTTACCTGCGGTGATGGAACAAAATTCTAGGGTAGACACCGAAGGTCAATCTGTCAGGGGAGATGGAGGAGGCACTGACAAAATGCAAGGGCGTGGGTTACACAAAAGGCCCAAGAGACCAGGTGATCATAATTTTCCCCACTGACTCTAGAACCTGCGAAATCACACATTATTTGACAGTCTCACTATATTCTGAGAGATGGACTTCACTGTAGAGGGAAGCATTTAAAGACTACTTTATGAGTTATCTGCATTTATGAGATATCAGGCAGAAATGTGAAATCTCTAAGAGAACAGATATCTTTCAGGTATTTTTTTTAGTAAAAAAATCTTACAAAGTCAGGTGCTCCTGAAATCCTCCAAAATATCTGCTGTTTTAATCTCAGTGGAAATGTGTAAGAACGTCAAGGTCGCTGCAAAAGTAACAATATTTTAAGGAAGTTGAGCTTTCACATCAGTCTTCTTACAGTGGAAACTCATGTGTTTATGTCTCATAACATTATTTTTTCTGCACCTGAGGTACACTCAGCATGCATAAATGCATATTCAATATCTCTTGTTGATCGATATAAACCAACTTCTGCAATATGACAATGATGCATGCATAATTCCTAAGCAAAGGGCAGGGGGATGGGTGACTTATGTGCACAGTTTACAGGATTTGGTCTTCACTTTTGAGCAATGCGTTTTGAAGCCAATCATGACAGGAATGACTGAAAAGACTTGTCATCTGTCATGAATCTGGAAGCCTGTAGGGAAGAAATCTGTGATCTTTGCCCAGTTCCTAATGATTTCACATTACAACTGGAACTAAGCAGAGCATCTAGTGATGTTGCTGCCACCTCACTCTATGTACAGTGAAGCGCAGTAGGGATCTACATCATAGGTAGCTGCCCCTTCATGCTGAGCTCACAGCATCAGGGTGAGAAACTGTAAGAAACTTTACAGTCTCCTTTTGCTGTTGCCCTAGCATTGCAAACAGACAGTATCACTCTCCAGCCCAGATTTCTACATGAGCCCTACTAAGTCTGAAAAAAGGGCAATAGTATTAGACATAATCACCAAGATGTGCAAAAGGAAACTGCAACCATTTAGTTTGAAGCTCTGGAGAAAAAGGAAAGAAAACCCAATCTTATTGCAGCAGCAGACGTCTTTGAAAGACTTTTTTTACTTCTACCTGCTGATTTTAAGCAAAATAATTTTATTCTGGGCAGCCTGTTCCTGGAAATGGCCTCATAATTGCTAACTTTATCTTCTGCTGCCAGTGTCTATTTAATCACCTCCTTGTTGCATTCACAGCCCACACATTGACGCAAAATCTCCTCCTGTTCTGATTCTTCACCTATTAAAGCCTTGGCCCAAATACCACTCTAATGCTGAATGAGCAAACACCAAGTCAATGTGAAAGTCAACCAGGCATAACTTGCTGCAGAGAGTATTTCTCTGCACATTCCCCCTTTGCATCTCAAATATAATACAGCCTAACAGTCTGGCCTGAAAGATGCTGGAATTCAATAGCATTAGACATTTAGCTAGTTTTTAAAAGCAAATGCTTTTGCTGTATAATAAAATATTTTTGTTGAAGTTTCTCCACTCACTTGTTGACAATGTAAATGAGACTTTAAATTTAGTTAGAAAAACTAATCAGAACCCAGTGTCAGAGTTCATGGCCTCCTCCTTGAGAGTTCTGGTCACAAGCAGCTTTGGTGCTGCAATCCACCAAAACCATCGAAAAGTTAACTGTTTTTCTCAAGTGTTAAATTGTAAGGTTAGGGTTTCTGAGACCTGAGCTAGGTATTGTCATATCCACTTATGCCAACTCTGGAACTATTCTATGTTGGCACTGCAAAACCAGCTCTAGGTGCCTGGGGTTTTTGAAAAAGTAAATAATTTCTGGACCTTGGGTGTCTCTAGGCTTCAAAAATAGATGAACAGCAGCACTCTGCAACTGTGTTATGACTGTTTTGTACTCAGGTGCCTGAATTCCATCTAAGGCCCACTTTGGGTACCTAAGCCCTTGTTTAAATATGGCCTCAAAGTTCAGTTTTAGGCATCCAGGAATTTTGGCATAATGCCAGTATTTTGAAGCAGCAGAGGAATGTCTGTGCCTAATCCAGGAGATAAGGCTGTGATATGTGTCCCTGGAATTTACAGAGGCATGCCCAGCACCAGCACAAGGCAGCCATGAAGCTTTCTGCAAAGACACGTATCTTCCATGCGCTGCTGGAATGGCCACGGGGCCACACACCTCTCTTGGACTCAGAAACTGTGTGGGAGGTAGCATAACAGGAGTTAGACTTTATGTCTGCCAAAAAAAAAAAAAAGGATGTGTAGGAGTCCTTTTGGTACGCATCTGTGCAAAACTGAAGCAATGTAGAGGGAAATCAAGCTGTTGTGTTTACCACGTGTGCATTTTAACTGTGTGTGAACAAGCTGCCTTCTATTGTCTTGCTGCAGAATATGTTATTTCCCCAGGAAAAGGGTAAACAGTATATTTCCATGTGGGGAAGCAATAGTTTGCTGGATAGGAAGGGACAGCTGGCATGTGTCTGTTGTGGCACCTTCCCTCTGCACAGTTGTCAGGATGCAGCACAATACTGGCTGCTGGAGTAAAACAGAATTTTAATGAACAAGCTGCAGGAAGAGAAATAAAACAAATTTGTCTCTATCCAAGTAATCAGCCACCAAACATGCACATAAAATTCAGATATGGCAGAATAGTGAGTAAGCATCTGTGATCAGTTTCGATTTTTCTTTTCATTGACTTTCTCATATAAAATCTAACCTGGTGCATCTATGTGAATGTAAATTTACCTTGAAACTGAAATCCCAGCTTGTTAGTAACTAACTTGTTATTGCTGCTAGTACAGTCTGTTGCTGATGCACACCTTGCATTTTTTTGCTGTTACTTAAAAAAGCTCATTTTATCTAAACAATCAATTTATCTGGCATTTTTGCCTCAAATTCAGGTTGCATTTATAGACAGTTTAATACATTACAGTTTCGACTGCTCACACAAAAAATCAGCTCACAGTGTTCCCCTGGAGAAAGTGAAGGAGTCCAAGATTGTGTTTTCTTTTCTACGTAGTCCAGCTGTGCCAAGGAACAATTCTTTCAGGGGGACCTCAGGGACGCTGCACCTGATGGCATTGTGGTGAGGGGTGGGCTCTTTAGATCCAGCATTCATGCACAATCTTGCTGCCAAACAGACCATTTCCACTTTTAAATCCCCTGTTACTAAATGAAATTATTATATTTTAAAATGTCAAACACAAACATTAGGTAAATTTTTATTTTATTATTAACATTTTATGCAAAATGCAAAAGGAAGTCAGAGTAGGGGAGACATAGTACTGTGCTGTTAGCTCTGTCTTACCTGCCACAGCAGTAGAAATGTAGGAACCAAAGACCAATGCTTGGTACAGCTTAAAGAGACACTGATGAGAAGACAAGTTTGGACAGAGAAGCCCAAACAGGAAGTTTTAGTGCTTCCTTCTGCTATTCTGGTGTTATGAATTCAAAATGCCTGATACTACATACACAAAATGGGAACAAAGCTGAGTCAAAGTAGGAGCACAGGAGTAAAATCCAGACCCACTGAAATCCTGGCAAATTTTTCATGGACTAAGAACAACCACTATTTTGTTGCAGAGGTGTCTCTTTCCCTAGGCTAAAGCAGTACTACTCACCTATAAGAAGGAAAGTGTGGGAAGGAAATCTACAGATCTTCCTTTGATAGTGACAGGGAACTCAGTAAACTAAGCTCAGCTGAGAAGCCAAAATAAAGAATGGTGAAAGGGAAAGTGTACTGAATTATTCAAAGCCGACAGTTGGACTTCTTGGTTATTTTTTCTGACTTCAACCCATTTTGAACCAGTCACTCAGTGTCAGGCCAGGCCTCAAACTTCTATTCTTGCCTTCCAAAATTGCAGCTGCAGCCATACAAAAATAAGAAAATAACAGTTATTTATCCTTCTTCTCAGGTTCCTTCCTCTGGCCTTTTCCTAGGAATACCTATCTCAACCCTTTGTATCTCATGACTTTCATTTCCTGCAGTCTGTATGTACTTTCCAAGGAACACTCATAGGCAATGTGAAAGTATTGACATTTTGATAAGGAAAGTGAAGAGATATGACATGCCCTACAGAGCAATATGCTGTCAGCCAACTGCCTGGCAAAGAGGCCAAGTGTCCTCCTACAAGAGTGAGTCACTTTTATTTCCACTACTTCTTGCTCAGTGCAGTGAACAAAGGGGAAATGAAGGACCTGATCCAGAGTTTATTGACGAAACACAGAATCTCCCTGCTGGATTTGGCTTTATCATGGGTTTTGGCAGCAGTTCAGCCTTTAACATTTTCCATTCTTGAAGAGATGGTAGCTGCTATTAGCCCTGCTGATGGGGCCTCTCTTTCTTTTTTAACCCGTAATTCTTTTTCAATTGGAGTTGTCTGTAGGGTAACTAAGTTAGCACTTCGCTCTGGGGTGACATTTTCATGTCCAGTGTACAATCTTGTAATGAAAGTAGCTTACAGCAACTTCTCCTTCCTTACACCTCTGACTTTTGTGGAGGCTCCATAACTACTCCATGAAGTGCTGCATGCTTGGACTCTACCCCCATGACCTTCTGCACTCTCTCATATTCCAGTGTCATCTCAACTCTTCCTTGTTTTATTTAGTGTGTGCAGATTGAGGGACAGGAACACTTCAAAGCCTCGCTCAGGAATGAACCCCACTGACTCTAGCAAATAGTCTATGCTTTGCCAGACATGACTCTCAAAACAACTGCTGCTGAATTTCGTGATGCAGCAGGACATGTTGCACCAGCTGCTGTTGGCACAGAGGAGATCCAGACCTCTTAACATGCCTCTACTTCTTCCTGTAAATCCTATGTGGGAACCACAGACCCACCTAAGGCAAGCTCTAACAGGAGATGGTAACAAACTACAGAAGGAGAAAGAAGAAATGTTCTTTTCAGGTTACATAGGCTAAGAAAGAGAACTTATCAAAAGACTGATAGGAATTTCACTTCTAATATCAACAGTATTTATACAAGGACATAAATTAATTTGTTCTTCTTTTCATCAAGCACTGATTTGTATATCATAAGATACCAATTCTGCCATGGGATAGGACACTGCTGGGAGCCAAGGGGCACACCTATTCTTTTTGCAGCTGTCCACAAGAGAGGATGTGAGCTTGATGAATAAGACATTATGATTTGTTTTCAAGAGGTGACATTTATTCAGGGATGTGCAAAGAGAACAGATTTCTTGCACCATCTATCTCCCCCAAGACTTCCTATGTATCTTGAACTAAACTTAGCAGTTGAGAATGTTTTGCCCAGTGTTTGGAGAATGCAAAGGTTGCCCACATACCAGGACTCCAAGAAAATGACAAGAAAGTAAATGAGAAGAAAAGAGCAGGGAAAAAAAGTTTACTGCTTTGTACCTCTGTGAAAGGCACTGAATTCCAATGCTTCCTCTCCTGTTGTTCCTATCTTGCTGTGCTATCTTTAATGTAGTTTATAAACTCCTCAGTGCAGACACCTGCTTGTTTTATTTGCAATCATAAGATGTTCTTTGAATAAATTCCTAACAACTGCAACAATAACAATATTGAGCAACAGTGGTATTTACCATAGCTAAAGAAGACAATGGGGAGTTCCCTAACCCAGAGCAAAGAGGTAAGAAGGAGCTTACAAGTGCAGCAAAATTAAAAGGTGTTAATATTGGTAATTATTATTAACACTTGTATTTCTGCAGCAGAAGGAAATACAAGCAGATTCAGATCCCAGCGCCACACAGTCTTGTTCAAAAGCATAAGATCATTCCTGCCCTGTAAAAGTATACATTCAAAGGCTTTTCTCTTGCAGAGCATTCACAGATGAGGGAATATTACAAGTCTGAAGAGCAGCTTGCAGGACTCCTAGGCAATGCAGACAGAGGAATAATAATGTTCCCATTATACAGATGGGAACATGGATATTTGCATCAGCTCACAAAATAGATCTGAAGCAGTGCAGTGAATCCAAATCTCATGATGTCTAGTTCTGCACCTTAATTACAAGCTTGTCCTTAAGTTACTGCTTATCAGTATTGAGCATTTCTAAAAATGTCTTCAGTGTTGAATTTTTTAGCTATTCAAACCCAAGCAATCTAAATTTAATTCTCCTGAACTGTTGCTGAATTCAATTTCCTAAAAGTCTGAGATATAAAGCATCATGCTACATGAATGGGAAGAATAAAAGAAGAGTCTTCAAGATAAAATTAATAAGATGCAGATAGAAAATTGTAGTACGAATTTTTAGCTGCCATCTTAATAAAGGATAATGTTACTGCACACTGAAATCTACACTAGAAAAATTTTATTACATCAAATATTATATGACTGCAGGACACACAACTTTTCTGGTAACAACAGTTATTTGTTTTTGGGAACTCGTCTAGAACTATTTCACTTAACACACGTTTTTATGTTGTGTATGTTTATAACTCTTTAAATTCAGATTTTTTTTTCTATTTAATTTTCGTTTTTCCAGATCCTAACCTTTACCCTTGATATTCTCTGATAATATTATTTAGGCAAAAATAGAGTGCAATTTCTCAACAATATAAGATACACGCATGTGAGAGACTTCATGTTTTGTATAAGCCAGGAAGAAAATAATTAACTCCATAATTAATTTCCTCCATTTTAAACTCCTCTTGAGGCACAACTAAAATGAAAATCTAACAGACAATTTCTTTTTCTGTATTTTGCTATTGCTAAACCCACCAAAACAGTAATATAACCCTTGCACTCCAGACCCCCTCTTCTGTCTGATCTCTGAGGATGTGAATTTATCTATTAGATGATTTCTTATTGCTAATTCTGCTTGTACAAGCTCAGATTTTAATTGCAGAAAGTTCCTGATTTACTCTCTGGTGGATTAATCAAGATGGCCACCAGCATATTAATATGTGTTGCTAGTATACTTATTAATATCAAAAATTGGATCAAAACGCTGCTTCTTTCAGATTGTAAATCAAACATTCCAAAGGTAGTAAGGGCTAGTATTAATATAGATTTTGGAACCAGTAGTACTACCCACAAAACCTTCCAGTACGTGTTTTTTAATTACTTGATCACCACGTATTTTTTATCACAGGACCCATGTGCTCTCTGTGTACTGAACTATGCTTTCTGTACTACTCTTTAAGTAACAAAATAAAGGAAAAAAGCTTATAAAGCTAGATCATCTATTGTGAGCTGAATAATTTCTCCATGAAGGAATGTAACTAAGGTTCTTGACACTAGCAAGTAAATGGACTTCTGGATGCACTGACCAGTTTTATTCTCTTGCCATTTATTCTCCTCCCTTGAACTCTATTCACAAAGCTATTTTCTGAAAATATCTATGTTGGTTTGGGTTTTTTCTAGTGTTTTGTGTACATATTTACTGATGAACTGTTGAAGCTGGGGAAAATCAACACATAAACTCTGCTGGAATATGTCTGTACTGTGATGTCTCTACAACTAGGAGGTTTTTTACACTTTCAGGTTATCTAATCAAGCCTTTAGTTCCTGTGTGGAATTTTTCCATTGGTTCCTTCTTGCTGCAGACTTCATGACATGACATGGAGTTCAATTCGTTCCCTGTATTGTTGATATATTTTTTTTTCTGTGTAAGTTTTTAATTCTGTCTCAGGCCCAATGATAAATGAGATCATAAGTCACATCATGACCTCTTTATTGTGGTTCCATCTAACTGCTGCTCTTCCAAAGTTGTCTAATTCCCTTCCTCCACTATCTGGACCTTCAGTGTAGTTGTGGCACTTAGTAATATGGTTAGTCATGGACTTGGCTGTGCTGTGTTAACAGTTGGACTCAATGATCCAACCTAAGCTATGCTACAACTCTGTATTTCTCAACATCCTCTGTGGTTGCCTTTCCCTTGCTTTCCGTGATTAGTCCAATAGCAATGGAGTCTGGTTATCTTTATGGTCTCTTGACTTCCTTGTGTCCTCCTAGGGAAATTGGCTAACTGTACCTTGAAAGGTGCAGAGTCTCTGACCTCTGAGAAGTGTGAAGAAATACCCCTTACATAATGTCAGCGTGCACTGAAGCGAGGCTCAACCATGCATTCAGGAGGGCCTTCCAGCACCTCTCAGCTGCGTCATCTGGGTCTTGCTTCTCTTAATATTGACTCTCATTGTTGAATTCAGAGGCAGTACGTTCAGGAGAGATGCCTTATCACCTCCACATTGGGTAAAATGTACCTTCAGTCTACTGTGGCTTAGTATCTGAACAAGGTGGAGGCTTCTGCATAATGTATTTGCAGCTTCTTGGTGACAAATCTTCTTAAATGTCCTCTAGAAGTACATCCCCCCAGAGATAGTGCTATTCCATACTGACATTAAAATAAAAAGGTCTGTTCCAGTCTTTTTGCAAAGTTGGGCTACAATTTCAAAAAGTTGTCCTTGCCTGGGAAAGGAAGAGCTTTTTCCTACTTCTCACTGTTCTCTCCAAACACAGACACTAAAAGAGTTTTATTTCACTACATCTTGTACATTTATCTGTCTCATGGCGGATGTTCTTGCCTGCTCACATTACTGCTTGGTTCTCACTGTAGTCATCTTATACTCAGTAGGCATAAATCTTTTTCTACAGCACTAGGTCTTTGCAATCTAGTGAATTCTGGAGTGCAAGCTCTCTTACTGATATATTCTCATTGGTGTTCGCTCAGCTTCCAGAAAGGTCTATGTACAGCATTAAAGCAGATTCAGATTCATCCAATGCAAAACGCAAATGTCTGCTATGCAGAGAGTTACTCCATGTCAAAGTTAGTTCCTTTAAGGTTGTCTTATTGGAAAGAAACAGGAACTCTTACATCACAGTACAATTCCTCTTAGACGGGTAAAATAGGTCAGATGAATCACTACTTAAAAGTGCCAATTTCTGACCACAGAATATAAACTGAGTCCTAGGTGACTTGCCTAGCTGCTGGCATCTGCATTGGAGGTGCATTTAAATGAGATGAAACCCTCTCTATGAGCCTGTTTCAAGTGTTGACTCCCCTGATCACTGGTATATCTCTCACAGCATGAGAGACCTGGTGATGTCCACTAGCATGCTTTGAATGCAGCATGCAGTGGTTTCCTTATGAAGATTTGTAATGACTCATTGTGTTCCTACATATTGTCCTGACCCCCAAATTAAACTGATGAATACATTTTTCTTTAAAAAACACTGCAATTTACTCTTTTTGTAAAAAACCCAATCTTCTACATCTAAGAAAACCACCAATAGAATGTTTAGCATTCTGGTTACTGGACATCTTCAGCTGGGACCAATCCTGCTTCTGAAGTTGGGGTCCCTTTGCAGAGGAAATGTAAGCATTCTGTGCCCAGAGTGATAATAAGTGGAAAGACACTAGTTCTGTCACCACTAGGGTTTTAAAACAGCAAGCAGTGGTTACAGATGCAAGAGCATGTCTCTTTTCTTCCCTAGATGAGCTTTGTGTCCCCCCTTTGGGTGATGCCTGCCAAGTCAAATTTCAGCTTGAACAGTTGAAGCTTGGCAGAAAGTAAGCAATAGAGACTGGGATCTCTTCAGGGCAAGGGCTAGATAACATTAATAATAGACACTACTACAAGCTCTTTCCTAGTTGCTCACTAACAATATTTTTGGTCTTTTCTATGTTTAATTTAAAATGAGAAAATCCTCATAATCCTTGATTTTCTTGGATCAGTTAGACTGATGTGGTTACACTAAAATACCTCCTTTAGAAGGAAAAATTTCCTTCCTTAACTTGCAAAGTCATGCTCTTAGCAATAGAGATATAGAGGCAGGCTCCGTCCTTGTAGTCATAAAGGTGAAATTCCCAAGTTCTGCCTCTCCTGCTAAGGCCCTGAGCAGGTGAATCATCCTGAAGCACTGCAGCAACACCTAAATGGTGCACAGAGCTTGGGCCATCCCTTCAAAGTACCCGGGTCCTTTTATCCTTACAGACCTAGGATTCATAGGGTTTTTTTCTTGGAGGATGAAAAAAAACCAATTTAGTCCCCAGTAGAAGTTCTGTTCTGATTTTCAGCAATGCAATACCTCCAACCTGCAAGAGTCTGAAAAATCCTTCGCTAATCCTGACATTTTTATCTGACTGATTTATAACAGTTTCAAAGGGAATGGAGCACCCCATCTATTATCAATCAAACCTCATCTCTTGTTAAACTGTAGAAAGACTATTCCAGCTGTATGGCTGTTCCACCAGGCACCATCTACTAGCAGATATATTAGAGGTCTTCAACATTACAGAGACCACTCACTGAGTTATGTACTATTACCACAAATTCCCCACATGTAATGATGAGAGTATGTTACATTCATGCAGGACAGTATTATTTTCACTCAAATTTGTGTCAGGTAGCAATATGATAATATATTTTCATGCCAGTCTGTTACTTGCCACACAAAGTATATCAAGCAGCTGGAAGAAGCTTCAGAAGAAGCTCAGGATTCCCAGACTAGCTGGTTTCCTCAACTGACTGATGGTGGAATTCATTTTATTGGACTTTAATCTAAAAAGCACTTAGTTTCATTCCTAACATTTAGATAGCTGAAATCAGGTGAGATGAAAACCATTCCTTCTCTGTGGTGGGACTTCTAGGTTCTTAATTTATGGAAGTGAAAAATGGCACTGTTAGAGCAAATGAGCAGTTTAGTAATCTCATGTTTCCACCTCTGATAGTGACCAATATTATACCTATGTGTCATCTTTGAAAAAATGGATCATCATATCTTGCTTATTTCTCCAGGTTGTTTTTTTATTTTTTCCAGAGCTGATTTTTTCTTTAATTGTGCTTAACAAATCTCTAAGGACAACTTTCTTTCTGGGTATAAGGCAAGCAATGAACATGGCTTAAAATCCAGGATGTTTGTATTTCCAATGGATTGTACTCAACTGTTTTATACTCACAGCAGCTGGTGTGCTACAGGCAACACAATTCAGCTGAATTGATACCACTGCTGCAGCACAGTTCTGCGCCTCCTGTGAGGGAGCCAAAGTCAGAGACCTCCCTGAGACAAAAGATTTTGACTAGAATGAAAAAAACTGCAAGTAGGTAATTTTGATACTTGCAATTTCACGGTTTGTTTTTGGTTTTTTTTTCTGATATAAAGTATTAATCCATCAGAAAAATGAAAAATTTAACTTTGCATTTCACTTTGGAATAAATAACTCTTCATTAAAATGCTAGATGTTTTGTTTTTTTCAGAAGGAAAATTTCCAGATCCTTATATTTCATTATTAGATATTGCAGGATGGAAGCACTAATTGCTCAGGATTAACTGCTCGCAATTTCATTCATATGTTTGACCCTATGCAGACTCAAGTCCTGCAGCACTTTGTAAGGATGGAGTCTCACAGTCCAGTTTCTGAGAAGTGACTGTGGAGAGGCTGAGCTCTGACTGGGCTTTCTGCCTGCCACCTGTACATAATAGGTGGAACCTCTCTAGCAAAGCTAATCCTAAACTTGTGCATTGCATTCAAATGCAATGTAGAAACTTATTTTTGCCATGGGACAAATCCTGTTAGCTTGTTCTAGTGGGGAATTTTACTGCCTTCATGATTTGTCATCTGGAAAAACTACTGGAGGAAGACAGCACTGGCCCAAGTGCAAGCCCTTCTCACCACTAAAAGATGCATTCCTGAAAGCAGACAAAGGAGGTTTCAATGACATTTGACTCTAAGTTTGTGTATGGCAAAACAGACCTATAAAACTCCACTTGCCCCCTCTACTCGCCTCTTGATTTACAAAGGTGGAAACTTTCAGGATGTCTTAGCTGTAGACAATAAAGCACTTTCAAAAACACATTAAGAGTGTCAAAAACCACCTTTGAGATGAGTAACATCTTTTAAAGTAATGGGGTAAATCAAACTAAAACATTTGCTGACATTTTGATTGCATTTGTGTTAGTCGGTATAATGAAAAATTAACTTTACACATAAAAAATTTATTGTAGCTTCTTTTATTGCCTAGGAAGAAAAGTTTAGTGTAGCCAACTGAACGATGCTTCCTCATGGGTTGTCACTTTATACACTTTATTATTGTAACTTATGGGGATGTTTGTAAGCAAAGGACTGTTATTTATTCTGTAGTACTCCCATTTGCTCACTCGTTATGCTCATCATGGGTCTATGTGATAAACTTCATAATATCACACATTAATGGGGTTATTTAAACTATAACTACTATAAGTTAATGTGCAAGTGCCTTGCAGTTTTCCCATGTTTACTTGCCATTTTGAAATAATGTTCAAGACGTGCTCTGAGTCTGGGAAAAATCATACATTTTAGTGCAATAATATATGGGGAAATGTACAGTTATTTAATAAATATAGAGGAATTGGCATTAATGTCTGTGTATCACTGGGTATGCTTATTCATTAAAATGATTGCTTGATACTTATTTGTGGGAGATAAAACATATTTAGTGCCGTTTCATGCAAATGGTAAATACTTGTGCAAAGCAGTACAAACTTTGGAAAAAGTTAGAATATTGTTGAAGTCTCCCTTGTCTTCCTAAGAGTTAACAAAACCAAGAAACAGCTAAACTGCAATTACCCAAAGGCAAGAACTCTGGTGATTAACTTTATTATTGTTTATTATGTATTCTCTTTTGCATGCTGCCTGGATCTATAGATCCATAACTCTCCTCTGTGCTTTCTGTTGGAAGGCTATTTTGAAAGAAAAGCTTGAGAGTTTCAAAAGTAATTCCTAATAATTTTTATAAGAAACTGTTATTTTCTGCCTGCCTTAAAAGCTTCTGAATAATTTTCCCTTTGTTCTCAAAATCACAATGTGCATGTGTGATCAATAATGTAGCAAGTATCTGAGTATTGAAAACACAGATTTTTCTACTGCCTAGCAGAAGTAGTCAAACTTCCCATGATGCTGTGATTTTGTGCTGAAATTGATAAACTTCAATCTTACTTTTTAGATGATAATTATTTTACTTTATAAATTCCATGTACTGTCACTGTTCTTTAAATCAATTTTTAGCCATCTAACAGAGTACAAACAACGTGTATCCAAAAGTTGATCTGATGAAATTACATCACTTTCAAAAGCAGATGTTCCCATTATTCAGAAGAAGCAATTGATTTTTCGGAGTACTTCCTGATCCTCCTGAGAATGACAGCTAGTGATGAGGAAACCTCCTGGTAAAAGTCGGCAATGTAAATTTGAAACACCATTTTACATGACAGATGATAGCTATTAATTTGCAAGGATATGTGTGTGCTGTAGGGCAAATGTCTGTAAAGGAAAAGTCCAGCAGCAGAACAGCCCAAGCTTAAGTAAAGAAATATCTGGATGGAGGGGATGCCTAGTGCACCTTGAAGGTTAATTCCTTTCCATTTTCCATGAACTATCCCTGGCTTGCTTGCTACAGACCTCTTTCAGATTTGGATTTCACCCCTCCCTTCATTATAACAGATAAAAGGACAGGATCTTCTGTTTCGAAGTGACCCTGAAAAGTTCAGACCAAAGCCCTTTTAAATTCCATTATCTGAAATACAGAAATCCTCTATGAAATGCTGCCAAGCGTTGCCATGGCAACATGATGTCACCTTGTGACAGAACAAGCATTGTAGCATTTAGCTGAGACCGTGTTGCTTCTTCCATGAGCAGAAAGGTGATTTTGAAAGTGGGGGACCATCTGATCAAAGGAACATCTGCAATCTAAACATTTCTGCTCACCTTCAGGGAGACAAACAACTTTCATTTCTCATCTCTGAACATGGGGCAGGGTCTAAATCACACAGGCAGGAGACTTGATAACTTGCATTATCAAGAAGTGAGAGCGAATGGAGGATAAACCGCTATCAGTCAGTATGTGTCTTAAAGGTAGGTGAGAAAGGGAGTAGCTGGGGACCTGACTCTGCAGGCTGGCTGCTCCTCAGGAGTCACTGATAAAGCACAACGCTGCTGCTCCGGGACTCAGCTTGGGCTCTGCGAGTGGGGCTCACCTGTCACATCACACACAGAGATTCACTATATTTAGCCATTTACATGCAATTGTGACAGGCTTTAAATGCTGTGCTTTTCCTTTGGGTGCCTGGCAGATTTTAGACTGAGCTTTAAACTCGTGAGGGTGGATCCTGGTTACGTGGGTGCACTGCTTCACTATTATGGGCCTCAGCCGAGAAAAACCTCACAGGCAATATGCTTTTCCTCCAAGCTTTTAATAGCCTCCAGAGCAAGAGAAGTACAGAAATTACCCATGAAATCTTCTACAGGATGAGAAAAATAAGATATTTTGGCACAGATTGGAGGTGAAGAAAGCAGAAATGGAACTGCTGGAAGTCTTGGTCTTTATAAGTCCCACAAATAAGCAATTGCAGCATTCTCTGGAGAAGTTTAAAGTGTACTACACATACATTTTCCTTTTTTTATTTTTTTTCTCAAGTGTGTTTCTGGCTTCTTTGCTGTTTTCAAATTCTGGAACCCATGAGGCTCCTCAGAGGTGCAAGGCAGAGCCAAAACTGTGTTTTACTGCACTGAGGATCTTTTGCAAATGTGCATGTCAAAGTTCTCACTAATTTTAATCTGAGTCCACAGTCCTTGCAGCAACAGTGAAACTAACACATCATAATGAAACCTAGACAAAACTGCAAGACAAATGTGATTTCAATATTTACAGCAAATCTCAAGCACATACCAAAGCTGTGAGCCAGTCCATCTTTGTCGAGTTTTATTTGGATTTACATCAAGAACACTTAGAAAAGTTATAAGTGGGATATTAATATATGTAATTTTCCTCCAAATAGGTTAGATTGCTGCACATCAGTTTTAGTAGAAATATGAAAATGTTTGAATGGAGAGGAACTCTAAAAATCACATTTAGGGATGGTTGAAATCATCCAAGATTTTAAAGTATTCTTTATTGTGCAGTATTCTTAAAGTTTCACTTTTCTACAGAGAACTCAAAATATGAAATTGAAATACATTTATTTTGACCTTTCATAATCCTTGCTGTTGCCATGTGTGAAGACCAATCTCTTCAACTCTCTCCTTGCTCTTCTCTTGTTGATTTGAAACCAATTTAATTTAGTTGTACATCTTCTCCACACACTGAGGTCTGAGTCCAGCACCTCATTATGCCACTCAACATCATGTCATTCATCTTGTGGACATACTGAGCTTTATTTTAGACTCTACTATAGTGACTTGGGGACCTTTCCAGAATCCAGTTTTTCTAATAGTTAACAATCGTCTCCTAATTTCCAGTCTGTGTATATTCACACTTTTCTGCTAAGTCCCACTGAGTTTTCTTATCAGTGCAGATGGAAGTCAAATCCTTGCTATTCATAATCATAATCAATCTGGGCTATCTCTATAACTATTTTTTGATATGTAGTTTTACTGCTGTACATTTTAACAAAGGCATCACCCTTACCTCTGCAAGAAGTGTGGCTGATTCTATGCTGTACTTCAGTGGCAATTTTTTCCAGGAAAAGAGTTGTTTTCCAGGGTATACCGTAATTCCCTACCACAATCATCTGGGATGAAGAGTAACATGGGTTATCACAGCTTTTCACTTTAGAGGTCACTCATTTTCTTTGAAATCAATGATGATTACTCCTTACTTCATGAGGATTTAGCTGTGATCAATTGTTGTTCAGCATCTCTCAAGTACAGGTTTTGTATGAAGGTGCTAAACCTTGGATTCAGGCACTCACCTCTAAGGACCCTTATTTGGAAACACTTGCAGTGGGGATCTAGTCCAGAAGGAGTACCTTAGATGGTATATGTACTGCTATGTTCAGTGACAGTGACAACTCTGAAGGCATTGGGCAACCCAGTTCAGGGGTTTTACCCTGTCCAGCTCACGCTAATGGTATGTTGCAAGTGCTGTTTCACTGGGCATGAGTTATCTGTTTAGCTGCAGTCATATTTCACAAGATTGTTGAGTTAACATTACACAAATTATACATGGTTTATAAAATGATTATTTAATCAGTGGAAAATTAAGTTCATAGATGTTTTCAAAATCTGAACTAGGACATTCATCAGCAGAACGGCTAAATTTTTAATTGAGTCTGCTCTGCTTGATGTAGCTATCATTCTAAATTGCCCCCTCTCTGCTGGTCCTCTTACTGCAATATATATCTTAGCGTTATCCTTTCCTCATTTCTAATTGATTTTTTCAGCTCAGACTGAAGGCAGAGTGACATGTCATTCAGAATTTTCATCAAAGGACAGTCTTACTTACTTTTAACAGACTGAATGCTTTAAATACTAGGATAAGTGATTTCAAATGCTGTCCATAGTTCTTTGGTTCCTTCATATATAGAGGCATCTTTTAAAAGAACACATGGCAGAGGTATAGGGAGGAAAGAGTTTTGCTTATCTTGAAGATGAAGAACAATTTGAAATACTCTGGCCTGGTTTGGTTCCGGGTTTTGAATACTTCAGTCTTTTTTGGAAAAGGTCTAGATGAGAAGAAGCAATGAGCAACAGAGTTTCTCCAGGTATTTAACCATCTTCCATCCCATGTAAGAGTTTGGTTGCAATGCCAATTTTTCCTGTGCTGTAAAACCCTTTGGGAATTTTCTTTTATTGAAATCACTAGAAAAATAAGCCTTTTCTGGTAACAATACATTCACTTCATCCTATCAACTATACCTGTGACCCAGTCTGTTTCTAAAAGAAGTTGGGATGCATGCAGGAAGCCAAGAAATCTCATCTTTACTCATCTGAATAAACACTTAGCTAAATCTCCTTGTAAGCACTAACTGTGTGCACATGCATATTGTGAAGCTCACTGTGCATTTTTAAGCATCCTAACTTTCCTATGGTCAGAATATGGTTCACCCTTGCTTGGGACTTCCTATTACTACTACTTACAAGTTCTGAATGGCATGGCTTGTCATACCGGTCCTGCAGTCTACAACTCAGGGTAATTTCTAAAGGACAGTCAGGCCTTTAATCTGTCAGTCAAGTTCAGTGCAAGTAAGAGATTTTTACATATGGGCATAATGTTCTGCTGTGCTTGCTGCTGGTGTGGCCTCACCTGGAGTGCCGAGTGCTGTGCTGGACCCCACAGTTTAAGAAGGATGTTCAGGTCTCCGAGTACATCCAGAGGAGGGCAACAAAGCTGGTGAAAGGGCTGGAAGGAATGTCCTGTGAGGAGTCACTGAGGACTCTGGGCTTATCCAGTTTGAACTAAAGGAGGCTGAGGGGCCATCTCATTGCTCTCTGCAGCTTCCTTAGGAGGAGAGGTGGAGAGGGAGGAGCTGATCTTTCCTCCCTCAGATCAAGTGACAGGACATGTGGGAGTGGTTCGAAGCTGAACCAGGGGAGGTTTAGTCTCGAGTCATGGAAACATTTCTGTACTGAGAGGGTGGTCAAACACTACAGTAGGCTTCCAAGGAAGGTGGACAATGCCTTAAGCCTGTCAGTGTTTAACTGGCATTTGGACAATGTCTTTAAAAAACACTTTAAGTTTTGTTCAGCCCAGAAGTGGTCAGGCAGTTGGACAAGATGGCCATACATCACTTCCAACTGTAATATTCTCTTCTCTTCTCTTCTCTTCTCTTCTCTTCTCTTCTCTTCTCTTCTCTTCTCTTCTCTTCTCTTCTCTTCTCTTCTCTTCTCTTCTCTTCTCTTCTCTTCTCTTCTCTTCTCTTCTCTTCTCTTCTCTTCTCTTCTCTTCTCTTCTCTTCTCTTCTCTTCTCTTCTCTTCTCTTCTCTTCTCTTCTCTTCTCTTCTCTTCTCTTCTCTTCTCTTCTCTTCTCTTCTCTTCTCTTCTCTTCTCTTCTCTTCTCTTCTCTTCTCTTCTCTTCTCTTCTCTTCTCTTCTCTTCTCTTCTCTTCTCTTCTCTTCTCTTCTCTTCTCTTCTCTTCTCTTCTCTTCTCTTCTCTTCTCTTCTCTTCTCTTCTCTTCTCTTCTCTTCTCTTCTCTTCTCTTCTCTTCTCTTCTCTTCTCTTCTCTTCTCTTCTCTTCTCTTCTCTTCTCTTCTCTTCTCTTCTCTTCTCTTCTCTTCTCTTCTCTTCTCTTCTCTTCTCTTCTCTTCTCTTCTCTTCTCTTCTCTTCTCTTCTCTTCTCTTCTCTTCTCTTCTCTTCTCTTCTCTTCTCTTCTCTTCTCTTCTCTTCTCTTCTCTTCTCTTCTCTTCTCTTCTCTTCTCTTCTCTTCTCTTCTCTTCTCTTCTCTTCTCTTCTCTTCTCTTCAACAGAAAGTGCTGTATTAGTTAAAAGTTTCTAAGCTGCAATATATTTTTGTAGAAACAAGTTTTATTCTGGAAGTTAGAACTGTTGTGATGCCTGTAAATTTCACTCTCAGCTTCCTTCCAGATGCTCTGTACTTCTCAAGTTCTTCCACTTGTTCCTTTTCTCTTAAAGTTTTATATGTCTAATATAGCAATATATAGCAAGGATTCAATAAGACAATCCAGCATCTGTTTTTAAACAGTTCTTCTCCAACAATATATTTTGAATACCAAGTTCATTTTATGAATATATTTCTTCACAGTTTTGAATTAGTTCTGTTGATATAAAACCAGTGAATATCAGGATGCTCAACTGGAATAAAATTTTCACCAGCTGAAGATCTATCAAGAGTTACAGAAACCTCTTATGGTGAAACACAGTTCAAAGTGTCAAGACACAAAATATTATTTCATATATCTCTGAATCCATGCATAAAAATACAGATCTTCATGGGTTCACTGGAGAATTATAAATTAACCTTCACTTACTCAAGATATCTCATGAATCATTTTTCATATCCAGATAAATCTGAGATTATTCTAAAGTCATTAACAAAACCATAATTGTTTGTTTGTTTCAAAAGTTTTGACTTGTTTTTTTGGGTTTTTTTTGTTTGTTTGTTTTGTTTCAGTTTGTTTTTAGTTTTTGTTGTTGTTTGTTTGTTTTGGTTTTTTACATATAATGGACCAAAATTAATTTCACTGATTCTTACCTACTTCCCTCCATTTTCAGTTTATTCTGCATGCAGTCACAGAATATTTATATACCCATATATATATGACAAATACTGCTTTTTTATACACACATGTAAGATCAGATGCATCCAAAGCATGAAAAGGTTTTCAAATGAAATGGCTTAATCACTTCCATATTCTGCAGGTCTATTTTTGGCAATACTACTAACTTCTGGTTTGCACATGTATTTATTTAATGATGTCTCTGTTCCTTAAATTGCCAACTGTATTGCTGATTTTCTTTTCACAATAATAACCCATTTCTTTCAGACTCTGTATTAACTTGTTGACAAAATTCTTGTTTTCTGTATTAGTCAGGGACTGTCTTCTGTTTTTCCAGCAGGCTATTATTATAGACACTTTAAATTTTTACAGTTAAGCCCCACTCCTGCAAAGACTTAGCCATGTTCCTTACTTTAAACATGTGATATGTCCCACTGAGCCGAGAGGATTAGCATTAAGCACATGTGTAAATCTTAGCACTTTCAGAGCCTAGATAACATTTGTTTTTTTTTTTTATATTTCTGAACCTAAAGGAATTGATTTGGTGATAATTAGACTCTAAGCAGTTAGTTTCAAAGTGCATTGCCGATTACAAGATAATTCATCCTGGGGCAAAATTCTGAGTTGGAACTTACAAAGTCTGGGTCAAGACTCGGCTCTTCCACAGTCTCATGAAATAGCTTTGGATAAAACACTGAAGTTTAGATAGCCAAAGTCCTTCATCCTCCTAATTCCCAAGTTTCAAATGCCTCAGATTTAGGTGCCTCGATATTCTTGTATATATAGACAAAAAAATCTTGCAGCTGTTTGCAATAAGGGAGAGTGCTACTCCCCTAAACAATGAACTTGCAAATGTTCACCCATCTATCCATGGTGAGCCTCAGTTCACTACCTACTTAAAAATGAAAAAAGAAAAAAGAAAAGAAAAGAAAAGAAAAGAAAAGAAAAGAAAAGAAAAGAAAAGAAAAGAAAAGAAAAGAAAAGAAAAGAAAAGAAAAGAAAAGAAAAGAAAAGAAAAGAAAAAAGAAAAAAAAGCTGGATTTGGGCAGATCTTGTGTCTTCCAGAGTAGGGCTTACTGCTTCTACGTGTAAAGGTGCTTGCAGACGTGGTCGTTTTACTGATGACACTGATTACTGTTTAGTCTGGTCACTAGGTGCTGTGGTCATGCAAATTCATAATATGAAATATAGATGAATAATGGTGAAATCAATATTTGGCTATTCTTTAAATATGTGTTTGTGGGTATGTAGAAGCTATGCTCTACAGCTGCCTACATTCATATATATTCAGCAGTACTGGGCTAATTATACCATTTGTATTCCAAAGAATTATGGGAGTCTATGGCAAAGTTTCCTGTGTACTGCTCACATATCTCTTCAGTCTAACATGACTCAGACCTGCGCTGCTTATTACAATATTATTAGCATAAGTTGTTTCAGTAAAGTAGTAAATAATTCATAAGGAAGTCTACAAAAGCAAATATGTTTGCCACTTCCCCAATTTTCATTTGGTTTGAAGAGAATTGTTCACATTCTTCAAATATTTGGTTTAAAAATGTGGTAACAGTACATGGTTTCCCACCCCAGATGGTCTGTGCATTTTTTGTTTTCCCAGTAAAACATTTGAAAACTTGGTGCCGTGGTGGAAGCAAGGAAAGCATACAGATAACCAAGGTTCCTAATCTGTTCTTAAAAGATAGCAGGGCACATGAGATAGAGAGAATCTCAGCTTGCAAGTACCAGAGGCCAGGTCTGCAAGGTGTTTAAATAACTAATTTCCACAGGAGGTTAATCATATGCATGCACACTGGTTTAAATAAAAAAGCCCTGTGATACCTATGCTGCAGTCACACAAAGAGATGATATTCACGAGAAAATCCCCATTGTAGTGGGCACTATAGAAATTAAAGGGAGACACTGTTCACCAGAGCATTTACACTTTTATCCTACTTCTTTAGTTTAATTTCTGCTGCTATTTAGTATTCCAGGCAAGCACACAGCTATGCAATAAACACTGTCATGACAATATAGAAGAGGTTTGGACCCACTAATAGCATCATAGCCCTTTTTATAGAGTTTCAAAAGGTTATCGTATTTCCAAAGAGTAGGATGCCTCCAGACCAGTGAGTTTGACAGCAAAACATATGCCCAGACTGCCTGCAAGCGCCACACAGCATGTCATCCTTCTGGGAAGAAAGAGGCAAGCAACACAAGCAAACCTTAAGCACAGTGTGAGCAGATGGTGTTAATTCCAAAGTCAACTCATGCACCTAAATTTGGTTCATCTCAGGAGGGACAAACACACAAGATGGTTGTGTGAGTTGGAACTGTCATTTCCTAAGGCTGGTTTGCCCAAACAGGGATGAACTTTTCAGCTCTTGTTTGAAATGTTACATTCAACTACACAAAGGGTAAAGCCTGCCATAACTGAATTCAGGTCAAAGCTAGAAGGAAAATTTGTTCTGCCAATGAGACAACCAATTTCAGATTGACTTTTGTGTAACAGATCCTCATAAACAACAGAAACACCAAGAATTTGTGGGGAGAAGGAAAAGTAAAGTCAGCATTTTAAAAGACGTATGTTCATATTGCACCTGAGAGGAGACCAAACTTCCAAATGTTACTGAAGAAAAATAGCTCATTGGAGACCATTTCTTAACCAAAGAGAATATTTCTGTAATTTGAGGAGTTTAAAAGTAGCCAAGTAGGCCAGTAGTGAAGGGATGACTCATCTCTGCTTTCAGCAAGTGAGAAGGTAAGCCCAGCTTAGGCTGGATGTCCAAGCTCCCATGATGAAAAGAGGAAAATGTCTCCAGAGGCAATCCACTTCACTTGAGACATAACTTTGGATCCACTCCTCCTGGTAAAGTTTATTTCTCTTTCTGCTGACTCTAAAAGGGAACCAAGTTCTTTGAAAACTTAACTTCTACATGTCTAAAACCAAGTTAAAGTATGTTTTACTCTCAGTAGAAAATTTATATCCTAATTAATAAAACAGGCTTTTTAAAATACACATTCCTTTCTGGTATGTTTTCAGCTGAAGCCTTGTGTGTGGCTGAGCTGAACTTCATGACATGAAATCTTTACAGCTTCTCTTCTGTTGTAAGTCTGGACAGCACCAAGCACACTGCTATCAGACAAATAAAAAGAATAATAAAACTCAATCATACTTGTATATATAGAAGGCCAATCCATGTAAACACAGGGTCTCTCTAAGCAGAAGAAAAGCGGAAGCCAGATGGCATGAAATCATTGATAGCTGTTTCATAAACTTTTCCTGCAATCAAATCTAATTGAAATAACACTAGATTGTAGGCTTGAGCAGGTGGGCAGCACACACAGCTGTTTCTGCTAGATGATTTACAAAGAATACATACATAAAACATTTGCAGGGGCTGACATACGTGAAAAAGGGTTACCCTAGATGGAATGTTCTCTTTCAGGCTTTATTTCACTGACAGATTTCTGAAGCCTGTCTCTTTAAAAATATGGCCAGAAGTGTTTTTCTGGTATTGTTGAACCAATTATAGTCATTTACAAAGCTTTTGGGGGCTATGGCCTGGTGACTCAGCGTCTTCAATGTCAATTTGTATTTCAAGGCAGAGCACATGGAGACCTCCTAGTGTCCAGTTTATTGCTTTGCATTGAGGTTCAGTAAAAGTAACTAAATAACCTCTGGCAGATATTTCTATTTCATAGAAATTTGCCAAGGAAAGATTCACCCAGTTTCCTCAGTAGTTTATTCTAGTTTTCCCTTCACTAATAGCTAGATCTAACCTCTAATCCACTTTTTAACAAAATTAACCTGATGACCACACATGGTTAAGGAGTTAATATGTTTTTCTGTTTTAATTTCTTATATAATGACTTATTTCAAATGCCCTGTCTCCTCCTTCTGTCTTTTTCTGTAGACAGATATCCCATGGCAGAATTCCCAAAGGCTCACAAATGAGACAGAAGAACCAGGCAGTTTTTTCTTCCCAGAGAGGTCCAACACTCAAGGTAGGTTTGACAGTTTGGACTGAATTTGACTTTGAACTTTTTGTTTGCACTGGAAACTAAGAGTCAAAACAAAACACAGAGAAAGAAAGGAAAATGGGAAACTGCAACTTATGTGGATCAATGAGAGTCTGAAATGAGTGAACTGGGTAGGTCCACTACCTAGTGCCTTCTGGCTAGATGACATAGTGAAGCTTCTACTCTTCATTATCTTTATACAAATATAACACAAAGACATCAACATGGTCTCTTCTATTACTATTTATTTCAGAATCTGTGTTTTTAACACTTCAGTTCAAACGATTAGAATTTGCCACTGTCTCAGTAATAGCAATCCAGAAGCAATTACATAAATGAAGTCTGGTTTCTCTTCAGATCCTATAAATCTCTTGCCTTTTACTAAAGAGTTCCATGGAGAACAATTTAGTTACAATAGCTTTCCAGTACTTAAAGGGGGCCTCCAGGAGAGATATGGAGGTGATCTATCAGGAACCATAGTGATGGGAGGAGGGATAATGGTTTCAAAATAAAGGATTGTAGATTTAGATTAGATATTAGGCATAAATTCTTTACTTTTGTGGATGGTGAGACACTGGAACAGGTTGCCCAGAGAAGCTGTGGATGCCCCATTCCTGAAAGCATTCAACAGGCTGAATGGGGCTTTCAGGAACAGTGAAAGCTGTCCCTGCCCATGGCAGGGGGTTTGAAACTAGAGGATCTTTAAGGCCCCTTCCAATCCAAGCTGCTGAGTCTAACAATAGAATTACATGCAAACTGTGCTATTTAATAATGATATCTTGGACTGCAGAAGTCTTTTTGGATACTTCTTTGAAATGTTTGTTCTGAGATTAATGGCAGGCAACCTTCCTTCCCTGTCCTAGGTGTATTAGAAATATAATGTTTACTAATAGTGTGTTAGAGGGTGGGAGAGAAAACATCATTATACCACCACAAAAAAGTCCTAGTTTTACGTTGTAGGTGTAATTGTGCCACCCCACCCAGTTCAGAAAAGGTAAAATGAAGGACAGCAAGAAATATCAGAGGTATGAAATGGGTTCTATCCAAAGAGATATTAAACAGAATAGCACTTTTCAGAACAGAAAAAAAGGAGCTTGTGGTTTATAAAATGATGAATGGTAGGGAGAAAGGATGGGAATGATAGTTACTGTATCTAACAAGAAAAGAACATGGAGACACCAAATGAAACTATCAGACTGCAGGCTGTATACAAAATGTACTTCTGCACATAATCCATAACTTCAAATGCCGTTGCCACAGCAGGCTTCGGAAGACAAAATTTTAAATAGATTCAAGAAACATCTAGAGAAACTCATGAAATAAATATCTGCTGTGGGCTGATGAACACAATGGTATGGGTCAGAAAGTGCTGACCTGCAGAGGCATCCCAGGGAGGTACCACCCTGTGATCATCCTCCTTAGGGTTGTTTGGCTGCTTCTATCAGACAGTGGGCATGGTGCAATGCAGCCCCTCTCTCCTTCTCATGCAGCTGGAGATACAGCCTTTGGTTTCTTCAGAAATCAGGTACAGATTTCAAAAGAAAACCCACACTCCTCAGAGAGAAAGCAGGAAGAAATCATCAGTAGCCCCAAGTAAAGGGAGCAACCGTTTGCAAAAGACAAAAGTGAGAATCAAGTCCTGGGGTGATATGACTCTGCAAGAAATAAATGAATGTGAAGCAAATGCTTTCAAAAGCACCCATCTCAGTTCTGCAGCAGAGAAAACAAGAACACACAAAAAGAATCAGTGACAAAAGATTCAAAAGAGGCAGTTGATTCACTGCAGGGGAGAAAACAAAGTGTTTACAAAGATGCAGTACAGTAAATCATCAAAGTGTTCTTCTGAAAAGGTTTCAAATGTAATGTTCATTCTTACATTTGTATGGAAGGCACAATATATAGAGAAAACAGATACAACCCTTGCCTTTGAGGGCATTTGGACTAAAGCAGGTGTAGCATGTCAAGTAAGAACAATAACAAAGAAGAAAGGAGGAAGGACTGCAGGAGGAGTGGAAGCACAAAGATCATATGTAAGTTTATATAATTGTTTTGGATTTCTGGGAAAAATCAACAGCTTGTTTATTGACTTGTTCTCTATTGTTTTACTTGCCTTAAACTGAAGTAGTTATTTCAGGCTGTTGAAGGGATCTATTTTGAATGCAGTCTCACGAAGGTTGAATATGGGCAGGGGTTTGTGGGAGGCAAAGGAGTGAAGACAAAAGGAGAGATGAAGATAAGGAACAATGGATGCAAAAACAGAGGAGACCTGGTTCAGGTCCTAGCACTGCCTCAATAATAGCTGGTGTTCATACAGAGCTTTTCAAGCATAGATTCCGACATGGTTTAAATTGAAGACTGAATCATTCATATTGTAACAGGACAAATAATGTGTTCAAGGTCACTCAGTGGAAAAAAATGCATGGTAGCCAGGCAGAGGATTCACAGCCCCGGAATGCTAGTGCCATGCTTCCCACAAGCCACGCTGCCTCTCCATCAGCTTGGTCTGTCTCCTGCAACACAAAGGTGTTGTATTAGAAATTAATTTATCAGCTGCTTTCTCTCTACATTATCTACTGAAGCACCATAATTGCCCATTTGCAGGCAGAAATGGCCTTGGGGGGAACGTGTACACAAGGCAGAGATTTACTGTGAGATTAAAGAGGGTTTAAACACTCTTCTCCTCCTTATTTGGTACTTATGAGTCCCCATTATAAAATGGTACCCAAATATGTAGCAGCCACAGCCACTGGAGACATATTAAGACAGATGTGGGTTCAGGACCACAGACAGGCCACTCTCAAGGCCAGATACAGTCTGTTCAAGTCATGGTTTGCAATACACCCCAAGGGGTAATGTCCAATGACCAGACATTTACCAGCATTCATGGTTGTAAGGGAGATCAGAAAATGCCATGCTCATGGATCCTCTGGAAAGTGTTCTCTTGGTGTTATGGATGTACAGCATGTTGATACATGTGTGACCTGTTATTGGCATTTGAAATGGGGACCTATAACTGTTGTTTGAATTATTCTGCATGTTAATGTTAGAATCAAATGTTAGTTTATACAATAAGCAGATGTAGTGGTGCATTCCCTCCCACCCTGCTCCCTTGGCCACACTGTGATCTGAGAAATGCTCATTAGGCCTTGGCCTTGACAAAGAGCATCTGGGCTAAACTCCTCTCGAGCTGTAAGAAACACTGTCTGCTTCCAGGAACTTATGCTAACAAGCTCCTGTTTTTTAATAAACAGCCTTGGAAACTTATTTTTCGTGCCTGAATAACATCCCAAGAAGAGTAACATTTTTGTTATCAAACTTTAAAAGAAGGTTACCCACCCAAATTACTGGGTCAAAAATCATTATGACTAAAGCCTGCTCTCTTGTGACCTTACAAACTGCAGTCTAAAGTGAAATCCTTTGAGCTTTCCTGTGACCAGCAATCTCTTTCTGAGTGTGGTGCCTCTCAGAACCAGCAAACTCTCTTGTTTGCTGTACTTGGACTTCGCTGCTGAACCATGACAGTGGATCCTGCGCTGACATCCCCCACTCCTCAAGGCTCAATCCTTCATGCATTTAGAAGATGCAAAGGCATCTAACATGAGTGCTCCACTGAATTCAAGGGGAATTATTCACAGGTATAACTTGTACATACTCTGGAGGTCTGTGTGCATGCAAGTGGGAATATGCTATAGCAAATGTACTATTAGTGTTACTTTCCTAGATTTTTAGTACTTTAGTTTTTTAAGTTAGGCCTATGAGTTACTGTTGCACTATAGTAAATTCTATATGAGTCTTTTGTTAAATTGTTTAACTTAAGCGATCGATTAAGTGCTGTTAAGTTTAAGTGCTTTTAAACTTTCAGACTTAAACCTTTAGACTTGGTTCAGTCTGGGGCTCAGTTTAGCAAGTGGGTCAACTCTGAACCTTGTGACTCAACAGGAAGGTCTTCCTTATTCCTTATTATTCTTACCCTTTCCTATCCCTATCTTTTCACACTCACACTCTACAGTACCCACAAAGATAATTTTTGGGATGATTTTGGGTTTAGATTGATTGATTTTAGATTTTAGTTTGCTTTTTCTTAGTGTGATTTAACCATCCATTAAGTAGTAGAGTGAACCTTGTCAACGATCTTTATCATGCTTTTGCCTTTATGTTAAACCTGCTTCTGCCGATGCCTTTGCCAGTGATTCTTTAAGTGACTTTAAGACACTCATTTGTAACAGCAGAGAAATAGTTTCATTGCACAGAGTAGCATTTTTTTTTAAATAGAATTCTTTATCACAGGTGTTGTTCAGAAATCTTCTCAAGTGACAAAAAATCTTTGATGGCAATACTTGTCATCACAAGGAGATGTTATCAGTTAAACTATCTAACATTGCTGGTCTTTTATTTGCCCTTCCTTCCAATTAACACATTTATATTGTATTTCAAAATGTAATATTTTCAAAGTTTAAATGAAATTTTTATGTGACTGGACCATACACATTGGTGGTAATAATATTGCCTTAACTCATTTGCATACTGCAATGGAATTTCTGCTCTCCTGGTTCATTGCAAACCCAGCTCCACAGCTGTGCTGCAGATGTCACACATTCATGTGAAATTGTTTTGTCTCAGACCTGTCTGGACTTCCATACCTTAGAAGATGTTCCTGGTTGGTTTTTAGACTGAAATCTTGCCTATATTGCATCTACCAACTCGAAATTAACCCAGCATCATTCACATGAATAGATCTACAAGTAGTAGCAAACATTTCTCAAGGTACGCTGCTTGTACAAAAACCAAAAAAAATTAAAAAAAATTGTTAAGGTCACAGTAACAATTTTAATGTTATTTCTTTTTAAACGTATTTCTTTTTTACTGCTGATGCTAGTCTTATGGAGCAGTTTTGAGGTTTTTTTTTTTATAAATGTGAAATGGCTTGAAAGATTTTGGATTACATTTGCTTTGACCTCTTGAACTAGTGGTAGGAATTTTCTCTGCTGAGCTAATTATAACTTGAAATTGTTTTGAGCAACTGTATATCATCATCATCATGATTCACTGCTAATCAGAAAGCAAGTAGCTGCAACACAATATAGCAGACATGAAATGCAGAGGCTGTGGTTCATCAATTGCATGGACCAACAATCATTTTTACTCTTTGTGTTTATTGAAAGGTAACTCTAATGTGTTGGCTAATGAATTCCACCCCAGCTGTGCATGATCTTATAATTACATGGTTCAGGCTCCACATCAGCTAATCAGATGGTTTCTTCAGCTCAGTTTTACAATGATTCAGACCCTAACTCACTGACGTATTCACCGAAAATCAGGTTTATTCAGTGGCTGATGGAACTAACTTTGCTGGCTTAGAGGGATGTATGAATATATACAAGTTCTTCACATGTTTACTTTTAGGCAGACTCTGGCACTAATTTGGTGAATAAAGATCACACTGTGGAACAAGTTGTTGTATTTGGAATGAACATATTGATTTCTGCTGGAAATTATTATTTAACATATAGTGTTGGTAGCATAAGACTGTTTTTCAACACATCCAATGTATAATCTAAAAGTAAAGAAATCCAATGAATAAACTCCCCAGAGATAGCAGTCAGTAAACTATCCCTTATATACATATTTCCAATAAATAACCATTTTTTCTCTAAAATCTGTGGATCGTCATATTTTTCTAGTTTCTTGTTTTAATGTTTTGTTTCCAGCAAAAGATCTCTCTCTGCAAGAAAACACAGAAATAATGTGTACCCGTGCATCAGCCATTTAGCTGTTAACAAACAGAGATAATGGCCATTGGGAATGTAAAAGCTAGACTACTTGGCTGCTCTGACAAATGAAATCCAGGAGTAATGAGTCACACTAGATGTGATCCTTTAAAAAGAAACACTGGCAAACTCTCAGATTTTAAAATAACTTTGCTGAGATCAAGTGGAGCTGTCTTCAACCATGATGAAAAAGCTAAAAATGAATATCTGACTGTGCAGATAACTCCAGCAGCCTGGCAGAATTCATTTGTGAGGCAGCCCAGGCTGATAAGACGCCTGTACTGATGCTAATGCGAACTGGACGGTGTGGATACGTGTTGCATAATCACTGCATACATGGCACGTTCATTCATATGCTGCTGTCTGCGATTATCAGCCTGGAGAGATGATAATGTACATGCCTGTGAGCCAGCCTCTGCTCTGGGGAGTTTTATTTCACTCTGCATTGCTAGGCAGATGGAAGAATGCTCACTTTCCTGAGCAAGGAAGGCCAAGGACATTTTCCCCTGCATTTTTAGCAAATTTAGTCAAAGGGAAAAGTGCAAGTATGTCACCCACCAGTAATGGCTGAAGGTGGATCCTCTTCAGAATACATAAAATACACAGGTCTTGAGCTGGATTTCAAGATGGATATTATCTCAAAAATCACTTACATGCTTTGGGGTTTTTTTGTGGTAATGTGTGGTTTTCATTCCTTAGTCAGAAGTAAAAGGCAAGATTTTCACTGAGCTTTGCCTGTTTGCTCTACCTGAACATGAACTAAATCCGTTCACTGCTCTGCAATTTTTTAAAACAAAGGTTTGTCTGGTGCTTGTTGCTGAAGGAAAAGCTGTTTATCATTTCTCTGAACTTCATGTTAGCCCATCTCCAAATTGTTTGTGATTCAGGTACATCTCAAAAAAGTAGTAAAATAATATAATATCCCTCATATGTCTGAAAAAATAGTGCATGTAGAAGTTCAATGTCAGAGAGAGGCCTGCTTAACTTTCTGGTTGAGCAAGAAATCCTCAAAGAAACAAAGTTCAGGGCTATAGGAAAAAAGTCTACCTGTCAGCATATATCTTTTAGGCTTTGAAGAACCACACATTAATCAGTGGAAGCAAGGTGGTGAGCAGAAACAAGCAAGGTAAAAAATCCCAGACACATTCCTGTTTTGTCAAAGTGGATTTCTTATGGACATCTTTTCAAGCAGACTTCTTTTGACTCCTATAACTAAATGATCCTTGCTAGATGAAATCAAAGCCTGCCTTTCATTGTTCTGCTTTGGAAGCGTACAGTGCAAACAACAGACTCTGCTGACTGAAATAATTTTATTAGGCAGCAGAGAAATTTTTAAATGCTTAAATTAGAATTGCAACCATTCCTACTTTTTCAGTATTATATGATTTGTGTGTGTGTATCAGTAAAGAGATTCTAGGTGCACAATAGTGCTGGGCAGTGTTCTGTAGAATATTGGTATTTTACAGATACGTCAGACTACAGAAATGAATTTGGAAAATACAGAAATGAATGATGTATAAAATGCTAGGCAGAAATGTCACTGATCACTGATATAACTATTATATTCAGAAAGAGGCGAAAATTCAGTTTTACTGTCAAGCAAGTTCGCAATACTTCCATTTTATCTAGGCTGCTTGTGCTTTCCCAGCAGAAAATTCACATTAAATAACATTAAGCAGACAAGAAGAGACTACACAATAGTGGGGTCTGTGCAAAGGTTTTATCACTGGAAGATTGGGTTGCCTGAGTTATTCATTAGTTGGAATATGGCAGATATTTCAAAGGAAAGTAAAAGAAGGCCTAAGCAACATTCTTAAAATGTCCTTACATTGTTTCTTTGTACATATTTCTATAGATTCTTTTGTTATTATGAGACCAAATGAACTGATTACAAGGGAAGAAAGACTTCATAACCATTGCATTAACCTCTGGATGTTGTCTGTTAGGGATCTGATTGAACCATGCTGAAAACAATAAGACCCTCTCCTTTGATTGCATAGATTTTTATATTTCATCCCAATTTACTGAAAATGTTTTTTCAAATGTAACAGTTTAGAACATTATCCAAGTAGAAAGAATTCACTGCATGCTTTTGTAAAGAGAGGAATGACCCCTGGCATGAGCATAAAGATAACAGCATGATCACCAGCTGTCGGAGTGAACATTTTAATGGCAGATTGGGAATGAATGAATATCTTGTATTACTCTACTTGAGATGCTACATGTTGTTCTCAGGGGAGAAGAAGGAAGAGAGGAAATATTTCCATAATGAGAGTTTTCTTCTCTGGGTCCCTGCTGAATACAGGTACCTTTTAGTAGCTGTTTGAACTTGTTTACATGAGAGAAATGTCCGTGGGGAAACTGATAAGGAAACTGATGGCAGAGTGGAGGTGGAACGGCCAAAAGGGTGAATTTATCAAAAGCACATGCAGGTTTTCACATGGCTTTATGATTTATTGAGAAGAAAAATTAAATCATTAGATCCTGTGATATGTCAGTCATATGTTGGATAAGATAGTTCTTTCTTTTGGATGACAGTTTGTCAGAAAGAGTGATTGATCTCTGTGCCTTAAGCACAGAAAAATTAAAAGTCAAGTGTAGGACTATCTCAACCAAAGGAATACAGACACAGTCAAAAATGAAGAAAAATTTGGAATTATAGGAAATAAAACCAGCAAATAACTGGAGTAGTCATCCAGTCATTCCTTCGCTTTGAAATTGGATAGTCTTACACCATTCTTGATAAATATTTGTAAAAACTGCTTTTATTTATTTCTCAGGTAGGATTTCCAATGCTCTCCCAGGCTCACTGTTCCAATACTTCATTACGCTTCTTCCTGGAAAAATTTTTCTTATGTCCAGCCTGTATTTGCCTTGCCATAATTTAAGATAATTTGTTCTCATCTGACAGACAGACAAAAAGAAGGGTTCACTCCCCTCCTCAGCTAAGCTCTTTGTTATTTAATCTTCCAGTCTTTGGACAAAAAGTATCCAACACCTCTGTTTTTCCCCAAATGTCCCCTCCTAATTTTTACCTTTCTCTTTGCTGTCCTTTGGTCTCTCTCCAGTTATACTACATCTTTCTTGTTCTCCATTAGCCAAGCTGGTCACAGGACACATATTGAAGTCATAACCTCACTCAGAAATCTTAATGTTTTAACAGAAGAGACACTTAATGAGTAAACACACACATATCCGTGTCATTTGGGGGTTTTTTTTGCCACCAACAGTATTTTTATTTGTAACTAATTTTAAACCAGAGTTCCTTTCTGAGGATCTGCTGCATTAAATTCAAGTTTATGTGTGGTTTTCTATTCCTGCAAAAAAGCAGAGCTTTGCATTTTTTAGCTTATTGAATTACATTCTATTGTTCCAGGATATTTGTCCAATTTATCAACACTGTTGTATTTCTAATCCTGTCTTGTCATACATATATTGCCCAGCTGGTGCTCTCTGTGAATTTTTAATAAATGTGTTCTCCATTCTGTTCTGAAAATCACAAGGTAGCATAGCAAGGGTCTCTGTCATCTAAGTTCATGATGCGCTCCACGGTAAACATACTTTCAGAATATTTGCAGGCACTGGATTATATCATCTTATCAACAAACACAGTCTGCTGGTCAAACCAGAGGATGTGCCTTCTATATAGAAATTAACTCAGGTTTTCCCTAATTTCTACTTCTTCAATAATGTCACTACTAATTAATACTTTCAAAAATATTAGTTTTCCAGTAATCAGTCCCAAATGAGCCACTATTTCCATTTTGGTGCAGCTAGAATCTCCTCTGGGAGGTCTTTCCCCAAGGAACAATGCTCACAGGTTCTCTGTACTATCATTTGATAAAATATGGTATTTCACAGTCTACTGGTAACCATTCTAATCTGCAGGTAATTCATAGTAGCACACATCATGAAAATGTGTTTGTTCTTTTATCTTATTTGGAGGCAAAGGAAGATCACACATTGGTCTAGAAGACTCCTGAAAGAGCATCACCTAAACAAAGGGACGAACAAACTGCTAGTTTTAAAACAATACACTTCTGGCACAGTTAACTTTAAAAAAGGGGCACTAGGTGCCCAAAACAAGGGTATGAATAATTCCGTAGAAAAATACTCTGTTTATGATGCTAGCCTCAATACAATTCAGTGACCACAGCAGTCAAGTTTCCTCTCAGTGTTAGACACAGGACCACAAGGGAAATGAAATATTTTTCCTCCCCACTAACACATTGAAACTTCATATAAACAGGTGAGCTAAGGGAGTGTAAATATTGTTGAACTGTATCAGTTTCCAAATGAATAAGCAAAAATCAGCAGCAGGTTACAAGCTACTGAAAGGAAACTCATGCGGCAGTAAAAGAATGATGCTTTACAATTTTCTGGGCTTCACTCAGGTGAGTGAAGGTCCAAACAGCTGAAACACTACTTCAATTTTAAAGTTCTATTCAAAACTTCTCTAGACCTATTGAAAAAATGGACAGAAACTCTAATGAGTAGATATTTTGATGAATCTATTTTACAAGCATTTTTCCAGCTTGGTTAAAACATCAGGAAGAGCATCAATATTTCTGATACCCATCTTAACGGTATCATTAACTGATACTAGTGGTGATGGTGAAATAAAAATATGGTATAAGCCATTTAGAACCTTAAATAAATTTGGCTTCAGTGTAAGGTCCAAAGTTAAAAAAGTTAAACAGGAGGCTGTGCACAAGTCTCATTTCATTGTAATGGCATGAAATGACACTATGCCACTCAATGAAGCAAAACTGAAACTAGGTGAACTCTATTTTTTTCCCTACAAGCAATGGATTCACAGAAGTAAACCAAACAAATCTCTTGGTGGGGCATGGAGAAGGCAAACAGACCATGAGTTGGGAAAAGGTAAACAAGCATTTGCTGATAAATAAGTATAGTAGCAGTACACCTTGTTGGTTGGCGGTGTTGTCAGTCTGGCTGCAGTGCTCTGAGCTCTGAGTTTTCCCTCCTTTGCCCATCACTTGTTGGAGCAGTTATGCTTGAAATATCTTTTGGGGAAACCTGCTCAAAACCCACCATTTGTGACAGCAGCCCTTATATTTTCCTTTGAAGCTGGATCCTTAAGGATCTTAAAAATGTCTTTCTGTCTTTGAGGATACTGAAAACATTTGTGGTGATCCCTTTTCTGCACCCTAGCAATAGCAATGACATGAAGGTGAGATGAATCTGCATTTTAGATGTCCTAAAAGGAGATCTATCTACCTCTATCCTTGACAAAGTATTTACAGCTCTGGTGGTGAGTCAACAGGTTTTTACTGGTATTCCTCCACAATCTCTTGACCACTTTATCTTGAGTTACCAATAAGTCCCCAAAGCTGCCTCTCTACTACTTCATCTCTGCTCAGCATATGAAGGATCTACTCCTACTGTCAGCAAGATCTCACCAGCGTTTCCCACCTTTAACACAGCCACAAGAACAAAGTCTATTCAGAGGGCTGTCCTCACCACTGGAGGAACCCCCTTTTCCCACCCAAGTCTTCTCACAAGCACAGATTGTTGTGCTCTCTCCGATGAAAGTATCTTCTTCAGCTGATATTAGTACAATGTGGTTTTTTTCATATTTTATCAAGGAGGGGCAATACAATGTAATTAAGTCAACTTGGGTATTCACAAAGCATAAGGAAAAGAAAAAAGTGGCTCTGGAGTATAACTACTCCAAGTGAATAATGAGAAATAGAGATATTTTAAAGATAAATGTAGTCATCTGTAACTTTGATTCCCATGGGAGATATAAATCAGCCCAGGTCTCAGAAAAGCTTATCATTTCTTCTTACCCCTCATGCTCCTTTCACTTCTTCAGTACTTGTGGTTAAAACTTTTTCCTTAGTCTTTTCCCAAATTATTTTCAACTCTCCTGAACTGAAAGTAGTGCTACAAGTCATAATATTTACAATTTGTCCATAATATTCATCAACACATTTTTGGATGAAATTTCTGTTGAGCTTCCCGCCATCCCACCCCCCCCACCATGGGAAATGCCCTTTGCACAGGGAATATGATGATGTTTCACAAAAGAACAGAAAGACTGGAAATGAAGATATTTTGATTTAAGGGAACTAGTGTGTTGCTACAGACTTTCTTCATACCCCTGCTTCTCCTCTAGAAGCCAAGTAGTTTAGCTAAACACAAAGTCCCCTGTGCAGCCATTGCTGGCTTTGAAAGTACCACCCACACCTCCACAGCTCCACCATATGCTCTGGACACTGAAAGATGATTCCACATGCCAGCCCCGTCAGGGGATCAGACAGAGTAAGTAAAGCAAGTGAATTACAGTGCAAACCCAATACCACTGCAGTGTCGCAGGCAGCTTTTTTTTTATTATTTAATTTTGTTTTACAGACAAAGATCTTGCTTTTCTAAAGAAAATGTCAGCAATGTTAATGATGCAGAAAAGACCCTTCACTTTCTGACGAGATTAATGGTAATTATGGAAGTGGCCCACACACCATGGAGACCCTAGAGAAAGGATATGGTGACACTCGTTCTCACTCAAGTTATTTTAGATAAATAAATATACACCTCTACAAGTAATGATGGTAAAGTAGAAGTTACACCAGCTGAAATGAGGTTCATATACCACCATTACTGTTGTTTTACATTTTGTTGGTAGTAAACACATCCTTGGTTTTTCTTGATGTTTTTCCATGAGACAGAATATATGGAAGTCATCAATAAGTCTGTCATTGCTGGTTATTGTACCCCCAGCATGGCACCTCAGAATAGACATATTAAATATCCTCTTTTTTTGTTTTCACCTGTGAGGGTAGTATAGCTGAAAACAACTTTTCATTTATCAGGGGTTTATGCCTGTGGGAATATGGAGATTTTATCATTCAGTGTGCCAAGCTAAAAAGTGAATTTATGTTTGTGGATTTATACTGTGAAGACTCAAGGAAGTGAGACATTACTCACTCTTAGATTGGGTCCTTAATATTAGACTATTATTCAAAAAGGCAAAAAAGCATATGTCTAAACTGGTGTATCATGACAAATTAGAAGGCAAGGAACGTTTTTGGGAGTGTTTGTTATTTTTCTTTCTAGCTAGTTTCAAAGTCTTTGTACTTTATTCTAAGAATCACAGTCAAACTTTACTCCTCCTGATTCTTTCCCAAATGATTCTTTTCTTCAGAAATACAAGACACATTTTTCAGTTTTGTTTTGGGCTGCCAATTTCCTTTCACTCTTGACAACACCAACAAATCTCTAAAACAATTCTCCCACACTCAATATTTTGCTGACCAGCCCTTGAGGAATACAGAAGAATCAAGAATACAAAGTGGTTTGGCAACATAACAACAACTCTGGATCCATTTGCTTCTGAGCCTGTTTTACAATGTGCTCCTTGTGGGGTTTATAATAGGCCCTGCAATACAGGAAAGAATCTCTCTAGACCTATATTCAATTTACACAGGGTGTCCAGTCTTTATGAACCTTGGAAAACAGAAATGTCACAGGAAGCGGGACTACGGCTGCAGTGTCTGTGTGGGAGAACAAAAGGAACACCAAGAATTCCATCTATGATCTGGAGAATCCTACTAGAGAAAAAGTGAGAAATAATTAAGTCTTGTACCAGATTTCCTTTTCATACATATTTAAAGTGTTATTTATGGCTTCATCCTCTTGACTTCTCTATTTTTCTGCGCTGGGTCTTTCAGCTGGCACTGTCTGCTATCTTGCTTAAGGTTATATCAGGAGTCTGAAAGAGAAATGCACAATAGTGAGTGTCAATGCCCCTTCTTGGCAACATATTTAGGTTTCCTTAGGATTAAGTAATTCCAGAAACTTTGGTTGGCATTACTTCAGGCAAAGTTTAAAGATATCTTCCAGTGCATTAGAGAAGGCTCTAACATAGAACTAAATGACATTGCCAGAAATGTTGTTGAAAGCAGAAAATTAAAGAATATGCTCTGGGGTATATCGTACTTGTTAAAGATGGAGAATATATGAGCAGTGATTTTTATTTTGGGTAAAAAAGGACCATGGGCTTTTTGGTTAAAAATTCTGCACGACTTACCGTCTCAGCCTGCAAGCTGTTAAGAGCGCTGGGTAGTGTAGTCCAAAGAGATAATGCTTAGACCAACTTTAGATCTCCTCACAGACACTACTGGAAACTGTACTGACAAGAAACTCCCATGAAGAGGGTGAAAAAGAAGGTGCATCCTGTCTAGCAGCTGGTGGGTATTGCAGAGAACTCCTTTGACTTTTTGTGTTGGTGCCTCCTCACCCCACCCCACAAGCTGTCCTATCTTCTGAGAAATGGTCCTTAGGCCTCAGCCTTGGCAACACCTGGTCTGATCTCCTCTGAGCTTCACAGAAACACTGTCTGTTCCCTGGAATCAGCATTGTCTAACAAGTTCCTCGCTTTTTAATGAATAGCCTTGGAAACATTTTTTTTTTAGCCTGAATAACTCTTCAAGTGGAATAATATTTTTTGTTCTTGCACTTCGAAAATGTGAGAACAAAAAGTGTGGCCAAGATGAAAGGTTATTATGACCAAAGCCCACTGTTGTGGCCCTATAAACAGCAGCCCAAGAGAGACCAGTTGAGCTGCTCCGGGACACAGCAGGCTGTGACTGGCATCTCCCTCTGAGCTGGGACATCTCTTGGAGTTAATGGCTCTCACGTTTGCTGTTTGTTGGAAATTTTTCACAGGTACCTGGTACGGACTCTTTATGTTTACATGCCTGTGCTGTACCAAATGTGCTAGGGATGCTGCTTTCCTAAATTCTTGAGTACTTATAAATGTAAAGTTACTGTTATGGTGTAGTCAATCATATATGGATCCTTTGTTGAATTGTTTAGGTCAAGTCATTTGTTAAGTTAAATGCTGTTAAGTCAAGTTTAGTTAAATGTTGGCAGGTCTTTAGGCTGTATCCCTATTTGTCCTTACCCATCCTGTCTTTTTGTCTTTCCTCCCTCTCCCTCTCCTTGCCCCAGTCTCCACATAGGTGTTCTTGCATATATTTTGCTGCAGACTGATATTGATTTTAAATTTCTGTGCACTTTGTCTTGGAATATTTTAGATACCTAGTAAGTAGTAGAGTGAACCTTTCCAAGAACTCTGTCATGCCATTGTTTTTATACTAAACCTGCATCTGCTGATAGCTTTGCTGGCAATTTTTTAAGCAACTTTAAAGCACTAATTTCATGATGCTTGTATAAAGTAGTACAAGACTCCATGTAGAATACAAATATTAATAAATGAAATATTAATGACTATTAGAGTTAAGAAAATGTATTTTCCTGACATCTATTACTTCCTACATTAAAGATGTTTTTAAAGATCTGAATGGTTTTTGTAGTGGCTTTTACAAGAACCAAGACAACCTTTATTATGTAACCTCAATTTAAATCCTCTGCTTCCCAGGTAACTTCAGATTGCTTATGAACATAAATCACAAAGGTCTGTGACAAAGATACTATTACCAAGTGTTCTAAGTTTTGTTTCATGATGGGTCAGTGGCCTCAGAATTTTAAGTGTCAAAGAAACAGTTTAAGAACAGTGGCTCTGTCATTTCATATTAAATATCTGCAACAGGTTTAGCAGCTGAAAGTCATGGGATTATCCAGCTTTGCAAACCCTGCTGAGTAAACTGAACTACAAGAAAGCTTTGTTTCTGATGGAAAAGGTGTCACCATGGTCCAGCAAATCAAACATATCAGGATTTACATTCCTGCCTCAGAGCTATAATGGTCAGTTGCAACACTACATAAACAGCAAGGAAAATACTCTTTTGGCAGATGCCCTAACCTGCATGGGTGGAAGCCTACACAAAAGCTTCAGAGAAAAGCCTGATTAAAGCTGATTGCAGAGAAATTTTCCCTTGGAGACTGTCTGTGTCAGCAGTTTTGGATAATCTCTGTCATATTAGTGGCATTTGTATTGCATTAGTGATTTATATAGTTTACAACAACATTAAAATTGGTAGCACAATGATAGTGGTTAGTGTTTTACATCTGATATCTATCCACAACTGACTTTTAAAAACCACTAATAGAAATGGTTAGTATTTAAAAATTTATTCAGAAAAATAAAGCAAGGCTAAAAATATTGGAAGTAATAAAAAGAGTGCCAAAACCAAGGAAGTCTCAGATATATTTAGAAAAAAACAAAGTAAATGTTTTCCATAGTTGAGCAGTACATAGGAGGGCAGGCTTCTGTCAAATTGTCTGCTGATTTCTTTTGGTCTTCCCAAAGCTTGTGAAAGTGTATGCAATATGACCTTAATTTGGAATGGAACATATATTTATTAAATTTGCAACTGACATGAAGCTAGGAAGGACTGTGAATAAATTGGAGGGTAGGATTCAAATTAAAAAATCATCTTGACAGTTTGGGAGAATGAACTAGGAAAAAAAAAAGATGAAATTTAATAGAGACAAATGCAACAGATGCAAAAAAAGACCCCACCTTGAGTGCTATGTCCAGCTCTGGGGCCCTCAACATAAGAATGACACAGACCAGAGAATGTGGACGTGGACATGGTTCAGAGGAGGGCCACAGAGATGATCAGAGTGCTGGAGCACCTCTCCTATGAAGACAGGATGAGACAGTTGTGCTTGTTCAGCCTGGAGAACAGAAGGCTCAGGGGAAACCCTATAGCACCTTTCTAGTACCTTAAGGGAGCTTACAAGAGAGCCAGACAGGGACTTTTTAGGGTCATGTCGTGATAGGACAAGGGAGAATGGCTTTAAACCAAAAGAGGATAGATGTAGATTAGATGTTGGGAAGAAAATCTTTACTCAGAAGGTGGTGAGGCACTGGAACAGGCTACCCAGAGAAGCTGTGAGTGTCCCAACCCTGGAGGTGTTCAAGGCTAGGCTGGACTGGGTCTTGAGCAACCTGGTTTGGTGGAATATGTTCCTGCACATGGTGGGGAGGTTGGAGCAAGATGATCTTTAAGGTCATTTCCAGCCTAAATCACTCTATATTTCTGATTCTATGAACTCCCAGGCAGACTGTCAGATAGAAATTATCGGCCAATTATCTGCCACCACAATTGAAAATAAGGAACAACTAGTGAGGCAGTAGTCCTGCAGCCAAACAGATGGGTTTATTGTGAACTGCAGGTGGGGGTCAAGTCTCCCTCAGGCATGCCTCAGGTTTGGTTTCAGGCAATAACCTTCTAGAAAGTTACAGACCAGACAGAGAAGTATTGCAGAGCCACAATAACAGTCAGAAGTCAAGGAAACGTGACCCTGAGATCAAAGGGGTATAAAGAAGAGTAGGTGGAGGAGCATGAAAACAGTTTTCAAATGTGTGAAAAGTTGCTATGAAAGGATGAGGAGGAACATCTGGTGCTCATGGCTGCAAAGCACAGGTTGTGAATCAACAGTTTTAAATTGCAAGAAACATGTTGATCAGACTTTATGAAAAGTACTGAAAAATCTAGGAATGGAAAATCATAGGAAAGGTCTTACAGATGGAGGCCAGGGGATCTCCAATATTAGAGGTCTTTAAGGACAGTGTACTGCTGAAAAACAGCCTGTCCTAACCAACATCTCCCAGAAATGACTAATCTGGGCAAATGGATCACATGTCCTCCTAATGCCCTTCATGGTAATTATTTCTCTTGGGTCTGTGAATTACAAGGGACAGTAAAACTACTGAGTGGGTAGTGTAGCATTACTTTAAGGAAAGGGCAGTATGTCTCAGCATTCTGGAAGGCAAATATTTATCAGTGTCTTCTGAATGATGTACAATGGTTTAGAAATACGTAATACCAGAATTTCTGTCATTTTTTCATCACTGCCTATGCAGCCATTCTCTCTGTGAAAATAACCCTGAGGCTTTGTGTTAATGAATGCTTATGATGTATCCAGAAAATTCTAGATGAAAGAGACATAAAACTGCAGGTAATAATCCCTTTATTATTATTATCATGGTTCAATAAATGCTAATTGATTTGAGTTTTCTTAGGAAGCACCAGTTTCTTTACATTAAGAATCTGACTTCTGGAGGAAGTTGCAAACCAAATTCAACTCTTGTTGAACTTTAGATAAAAAATGTCATCAGCATTATAATTTCAAGACTACTGCATGGAATACTTTGTCTGCAAGGGTTAGCAGTATGAAGACCAGACAGCTCGAGATCTCTGACCTCTGCAATGGTGGAGCCCTAACTCCTTTCTTGTTTGCTGCCTTCTCTCCTGTAACAGCCTTCCACCTACAGCATGCACAAGCCACAGTGCACATTTGAGCAGCTGTGACCTGTGCTGGAGGTCAGCTGCATTCCCAGGAGCTCCCAACCCATGAGAAATAAAAGGCAGTGTGATCTCATCCTTACCAACCCATAGAATGGTCTTGTGAGCCCCCACACCACTCCATGACTCTTCTATCCAGCAGATATCTGCATTGCACAACTATTATTGACACTACTGTCTTGTCATCTGCAAGAGTTGTATTCCCTCCACAGATTTAAGTAGTCATGGCCATGATAAAGACAAAACCGTTTATTTTCTTTTGCTGTCAGTCTTATGGCTGTAAAAGTACTTCTATTTTGTATTCTATGTGATGTACAGCTTTTAGTTACCTTTGTGATATTTATAGCTAAAAGCCTTGATCTTTAAAGTAAACAAAACCAGACAGAAATCTGAGACAGGATCCAAGTTGGCACTCCTATGGTTTGACAGAGAAAGCGATAGTTTGACCTTCCCGGGGCTGAAATCCAAAGCACTCAGGCAGGTTCCTCAGCTTCTTACAGAGTGTTTAAGACGAATAAGGTACATTGTAAAAGTCTTGAAAATAATCTCCACTTTCTGCAAGGGAAATGCCCAAGTCTGAACAGGGAATTGCCTGTAACTATTCACCTGGAAAATTCTGGGAATAGACTCATCTGCTAAATAAAGTCCTTTTGGGGTGCCTACACCTGTACAGAATTCATTAATGCAAAGACCCTGTGACTTTTCCTAAAAGTAAGGCAGTGATATCAAGGCAGCATAGAGTGCCATCCTCTCCCATCATGCAACACAAAACATACCTAATTCCAAATACCTCTTTCACCTGAAGTTATGCCTCTGTTACTCTAGGAATCTAAACTAATCCTTCTGAGCAGGGAATCTACCCTATGCTGGACTGGCTCAACCTTCTAGGTTGCAAACGCAAAAAATATCAAATATGTCCAGCTGGTTAAAAGCATGACGGTTGTCTTTTTATGCAGAGTGGAGAGCCTGAGGCCACTCTTCTAGCCAACCTCTCCCATAGCTTCTTTGCAGGTCGCATAACTCTACTGAGAGCAGCCAGAGGGTACATTGCCTAGACTCTGTTTCAGTGTCTTCTACTTCCCTAGGTATCATGTTAAAACATTCTCTAAGATGGAAATGTCTCTGCATTTTTTGCTCAAGTATGAAGAGAAATATTCAAAACTTGGTCAAAACATTTGGTGTATTTTCAGTGTAATTCAATTTGATAAGCCTATAGCCAAGCCTCAGTGGAGCAATAGATAAATCTGATTTCTGGACTGTAACAAATTTGTATATTATTGATAAGCCTTGTCACAAACATGAGGTGCTTCTGGGCATGGGCTCAAGAGAGCTGTGAATGCCAAGTGGGCATCCAAGACTTCTAATCTCCTTCAGAGATACGTAGGAACTGAAGGGAGGACTCAAGGTCACAGTTTTATAACACAGAGACTTGTGATAGATCTACACCTGATTTCATGCAGCTGAATCTTTATTCAGTCTGCTCTTAGTCACTTATTTCTAATATTTGTCTTTATTTGTCAGACTGGCAATCAAGACAAATGTGGGTAAGCAGCTTTCCCAAGCCAGAATATTCAGGCTACCAGATCCCTAAGTCAGCTGAATGAAAGAAAGAGTCATTGGATTCAAGTGTTTTTTATTTAAGGAATTAGGTCTAAGGAACTTGATGGACAAATCTCAGAACAGTCAAGAAGCTGCCGATCCCTGGCTCAGCATCCTGCTACACTGCTGATAGCACTGTGCCCATCAGTGTGAGGGAGAAAGATCATTCCAGCGAACCATGTGTGGTAATTTGAGTTTTTAGAACAATTTCACTACTTAATTTCAAGGAGCAGCCACTGAAATTAAAGCAGAAACAAAAAAAAAGCTCCTATCCTTTCTCATGTGATTCCCATGAGAAAGCAATTGGTCCCCATCTTTACATGGATTGCACATGACAATACCAACACACACAAATTAAGTAGATGTTTGGTATTTCCTCTTTCAGGAAATTAATTTTTCATAAGTTGTTATAAAGTATTTTATTGAATCAGATCTTAAGTATCTTCCTTGCAGTGCCCCAGCCCTCACTACTTTCTTTTGCCTGAGCACTTTGCTCTTAGCCCATGAATAATGAAACTGAGCAATTACATACAACAAATGCCTCCTGCTGCAAAGCCCAGAAACTAATCCGATGGGGCTTTTCTCTTTTACTTTTGAAAGTGTGGGCACCCCTGAGGAGAAGAAGGTGATACTCACCCTTAGTAATCCGGGTAAAAGGCACAGTGGACATTTCACGGTGTTCTAGTTGCTCACTTTACTTAACCTTGTAAAAATTTTATAGTAGTCTAATGGGGTTGAAAACCCCCTGAATTTCAAATTTTTTTTACCCACTGCTGTTGTAGTTACTAGTGAGGAAATGTCAGCATTTATTTATGGTACCACAACACTATATGGTTCCTTCATGGGCTGTATAATTTTGGTACTTTTCACCTCATTTAAAAACTTATTTCAAAGAGACCTTGGATAAATTTTGCAGAGCTGCAGTTGTGAACACAGAGGTGAATCTACTGACACAGCTTCAGCAGATGCTTTTACTACTGTTCATTAACTTTAGCTCTGCTGCCATCAGAATTATATAAGGAACATAAAGGAAATTAAAAAAAATGACTCATGCAATTTGATTTCTGCTGTGTCATTTCCCACTGTTTTGTTCTTAGTACCTCAACAGGCTGGTAATCAAACAGACTGTTGAGGTCACAGCACAGAAATGAATGGCAAGGGTTCAAAGTTGAAGATGCAATTATCTCTTCCACTTCCAAACAGAACTGCAAAATTAATATCATTGAGGTTGTTACAGTTTTTTTTTCTGGTTTGATGAGGTAAAGATTTCTGCCCTCCTTTTTTGCCTGTTCCCTCCCCCTTCCCACCCCTCTTCCTCTTCCTTTCCCCGACTCTTCAACTTACTGGTGAGGTTCAGAAACTTTTCAGAAAAGGAGTATATTTCGTGAGTTCAGTCTGAAAGCAATTAATCCCTCTTTTTATGTTCATGTCACATAAGGTACTCGATTCTTCAAATAATTGTTTTCTTTGGTTTTATAGATACTCGCTTAATCTAAAGCCATAGTAAAACTTTCTGTTATTCTACAGATATGATATCAAACATGGCAAAATAAGCAATTAAGAAAACATTTTTTTCCCTTTCTGCCGCAATATATGAGCTTGGGAAGTGGAGGAAGTGGTGAAAGGGGGACATGAAATACAAGTCCTTATCTGTCTAACCTTCAACTAATTTGCAAAAGAGCTACCTAGCAAGCGCTTGGTTTCATCTGTATAACAAAATAGACATTTCCCATACATCTATTAGGCTATCATGAAAGAATGAAAACTGAAGTTTGCAGGTGTTTCTCTAAGTGAGTTTTTAGTGGAGGAAGTCTACAATTGTTCAAGATGATCCAAATAAGTAGATAATGCAAGATGTAAGAAGAAAGGCTTTTTCTCAATCTTCCCAGAAAGTAAATTTCAGGAAAAAAAATACTATTTTTGAATTTTAAATGTATATCTTCATTGCTGTCTTTACTCTGATGATTTTTTTTTATTTCTAGTGCGTTTATATTCCTACAGTATGTCTCTCAAATATTCATTAGTTATTAAACTGCTTTTCCTAGATCAATCAGGTGCTAATTGCACTTATTATGAAAGATGTAATCTAACACTATTGATAACACTGTCATACTGCCATAACTCCACTGAACTTAGTGGCATACTTATTTATTCCAGTGAAATTGCAAGAATGAGCAGCCATATGACTTCTTTTGGACCAGGTTTATTAAGGAATGTGAGTACTAACAGGTCAGACATTACAAAACAAAAATTGTAGGCAAAACATTCAGTTTAGAATCCATGCGTTAGGACATAAACTGTCTACATGAGCACTCTGCTTGAGAAGAATGAATGAAAAATGAAAAAGTTACTGGACTGGAAGCTGTTTTAGTAGGAAACAGTGAGCATGGATGTATTTAAAATCTCATCTTTTCTTTAAAGTTAAAAATCCTCAATTATATTAGAATGCAGAAGCTGATGTCCTTTCTTGGAAAAAAAAACACACTTTGAAATAATCTCAAAAGTCTTTAAATGGGGGTATTAGAGGAGAATTCTTCATATAATAGATCTTTTCACAACACCCCATTAATCAGGGTATGAGACTCATGAAGACTTTGTTCAGTTCCTTTCCCTGCTAGAAAATTAAAATCAACGTTCACATACCAGAAAAATGTGTGAACTACAAAGCAGTAGTTAATTTTTCAATAAAGAATATTCAGCACATTACAGAAATTGTAAATGCATATTTCAACATATACTGTAAAATATTCACATTTGGAATAATTGGCAATCTTATTGGCTACAGAAAAAAATCCTTAGGAATTTTGAACACCAAATGCTGTGGGTAAACTCTCAGGACATAACTATTAGGTTAATAAGATAATAAGAATATTATTCACAGAATTACAGGCTCTTCTGAGATGGAAGAGACCCACAAGCATCATCAAGTCATAGTGGTCATGTAAAAATGTGTGCATTTCCAGGTATTGCTATCTGCTGCAAACTCGGTGCTACTGAATTTCAAAACTTTAAGTTCAGTTAAACCATTAGCCATCACCTTGGTTTTAACTGCATTGCTGTCTGTGTGGCAGAATAGAGACATATCAAATAAATCACCATATCTTTCCTTTCAATCATTGCTCTCAGGTTCTTAGGGGACACACAGATGGAAAATGAACAAGTAAAAGGAAAGAAGGAGAAATAAAAAATTCAGGTCTGTTAACACACATAAATCCCCAGGCTTTTCTACAGATTAAAGGCTCAAGCTAAGGGGATAAAGTTAATCTTAAATTTAAGACAAGTCACTTTTCTTTTTCACATCAGAGTATTTTTTGCAGCAAGAAATAAACATTCTCTCATTTGTTCTTCCAAAAATTTTCTATGTTGAGTAATCTTTACAGAGCATTTTTCAAAAAAACTTTTAAGGCTATACTTATTCTCAAACCCCTAGTAGAAGTATTGCAATGAGTAGAAGATGGATGGTTAAACAAAATTACTTAATAGGAACAAGCATGTACTAGCGCTGCTCAAGCTTCAGCAAAGCCAGATGTGACGTAACTGTAATACAGATTGCACAGTTCATCAAGATTCTGATAGCTGAGGAAAACTTAATAGGCAGAGAAAACTAGTGATAACCTTGAAAACATTCGGTATAAAAATCTTCAATGAATCAAAATATGAATAGCAGAGTTAATTTGGGGACATGGAAAGTGCTTAGAAGAATTTTTCATTTATTTGTACAGCTTTCCTTTTTTTTTTTTCCATTTGTGTGGCTTTTTAAGTTATCTTACCCATAATGCAATGCATTTTACTCATTATATTTAAATTTACTTCATCTAAAATGGTTTTAAATCAGATAACAGTTTAGACTGAAAAACACATATCTAAGTTCTGAACTACCATACAGATCAAATTTTCTGTTTAAATTGTATTTCCCAAAGGCCTGAGAGTGTTAAATTCTGAGATATTAGTGTTAGCATGTCTGCAGCCTTTTCACACTAGAGAATTTTAGGAAAAAATTCCCAGCTGTGTTAACACTGGTTCAGCTGTGTCAGCAAGAACTTGATGATTTGATCATCTTTCCTCTTTTAATATGGAGGTGAACTACATGAATCCACATTCACTGATTTTTTCCAGTTCAAAAACTAAATGCCTTGATGAATAGCAAATATTCAAACGCCCTCTTAAAAATTACCTGAAATTCCCGAATATGTTCTCAGACAACCCAGCCACCTTCTTAAAGAAACACTGCCATTTTCTTCACAATACTTTCATTTTTATGACTTCACATCACATTTTGTCACTGAGTTCCATCTTTCCTATGATGCCTCACAATTTCCTTTTCAAAGAAGTGGTCCATCATAGGAGCTCTAGGCAAAAGGGAATTATCCTAGATAAGGTAGATAATGAAATAGCACACATCTGTACAATTTCCCAAGACCTCTAGACAGTATTCAGGGGTTGAAAGTTGGTGATCTTTATGGTCCTTTTCAACCCAAATTATTCTATGATTCTGTGATATTTGAAGTGCAAGTATTCAAAAGAGATTTATGACTTTCTGAAATGCCTTTCTCTGCAACAATATAAAAATGCAGAGATAACCTTTTTGAAAACAATTCTGATAGTTAATTTTTAGTCTCTCTGAAAGTCACTACTCTGTATCCTGGCACAGATGAAATGGTGGTATGGAGGGGGATCTTTTTTTTCTACATTTTCTCATATGCCCAAAGCCAGTGATATAAACTGTATCTGAAAACACTTTACAGTGTTAAATAGTACAGGCTCACAGCTGCTTTCTTTTTTTAATTCAGTCTCACTGCATAGCTTTACAGAAAGAAAAAAAGAAAGAACTGTGTTCTGAAATATTATTTCCCAAACTATATTGAATGGACCAAGTGGAAGAATCAAGAAGTGCGACCAAGGAGTTGAGGCACTGGAAGGGAAAAGGATCTGTTCTACTGCTGCTTTGCAGTCACCTGAAGCCAAGAAGTCTTGACGTGGGTCTGTTTTATTCACTGATGGAAATACCTTCGTTCAGCATTGCATAATGTGAACCTCAGCAAAATAACTGCTGTCGGTGGGAACCTTATAAAGATACTGATAAAGCAACAGTAGTTTGAGAGACCTCAGTAAGAAAGTCAGAAGCCATTGCCTATGTGCTCAGTCTCAGTCTGATGTTTGTCCCCTGGCTGTGAATGCACACAGGGACCTTGACTGACAGCATAGGACAAATCTAAATTAAAGACCAAGTGAGCAAGCTGTGCCAGAGTTTGAGGAAATTTTCAAGAGAGGTCTTTAATTCCCAGACCGTGCTCATGGCATTGACTGCAGTAAGGACAGACAATCCTAAATGATGTGGTGGATGCAGTTTCATCAAATTATGACAACGTCATGCTGAGAATCCCTGGCTAGTTTCTTGTACTGAGGATCTCTGTAAAAGACATCTGAGGATAAATCCTTTTCTCTTTTCCTTCATGTTTCTTTTGATATAGGGCATCTTGTATCCAGACCAAAACCCATCAGCCATGGTAAATGATTGGAGGAAAAGACAGTACATTAACAGAAGATGGAAGGAAAAACTGGTGCCTGATGCTTTTGCTGGTATCATTATCTGCAGCTTGGAGTAAAATTCTACTTTTGCAATTCATTTCTTTATCCATTTTCCAAACACTTGCCCCAGGAAATGTTTTCTCTAAGTGTGAGTAGTTCCCTGAAAGGCAACTGAACAAGCTAAAGTTAAATACATGTTTTCTGGAGGGGATGGGTCATGGACTTCCATCTGATTGTGAAATGCATGTATTGCTGTTCGTTTCTATATGCAGTCAGTAGATTTTGCTGTACTCTTAACAAGGCAGAAAATAACAAGCCAATAAAGAAAACCATGTCTAAGATTGAACAAAATTGCAAATTTCTATGACCATCCCATTCTATGCCAGCAGAGTGACACTGGTAGGGGGATTTTTTATGTCTAATGGGCATATTCAGGCTCCTGCCAATGGTGCTACATGCCAGATGAGTTGCTGCCAGGTTATAAACTTCGAAGGACTTCTTATCCAGAGGAATAAAAGCGTTTGCTTCCAGGATACATTTTGTGATTTTATTAACAGATTCATTGTTACCTTACAGAGCTTCGTGAGTTAAAGAGCACCTTCAGTGTTGTCCAAACATCAGCAATGGATCCAAATGTTCCAGATTATGTAAAGTTAACATTTTGACCTCAGATGGCTCTGGACAACCTCAGAATTCTCTTTTGGATCCAACAAAACATCGGGGTTTCACTTGGAAGACAAGACAGTTGTGAGCACAAGGAACAAAAGGGGAAAATGCAATTTTTTGTGACTATGAGAATTAGAATTTAATCAGAGATACAAAATACAATGCAAAAAGACAATACATTGCTTGGACTTGGATCAGGTCAGGAAAGCTTTTCAAAACATGACCCCTACTTGAAACACGTACTTATAGTCTCTCCTTACTAGAGATTTTTTTATGAACCAAGACAGTAAAACACTCAGACAACCCTTAACAGTCATTGAATTTGAGGCTCATAGTCTGCCTCAAAATGTGAACAGCAATTCTGCAAAGAATATCCTATAAAATACAAGGAGATAAAAATGCAGTACATTTAGGGTCAGAAATAAGTTATTTTCAGAAACTCACAAATTTGAAGAAAAATTATGTCGACTTTCTTTTTCATTTAGCTCTGCATTTCAGTTAACTTAAAGAAAAAAAAAAGTGTTTTTTTATAAAAAATTTATTGAAAACAGTTTTGAAACAAAAATGGAGAAATTTGATTTACAAATCGACCAGTATGTTGATTATTTTCTAATGCATTTTCCAGTATGTGCCTTTTGGCAAAACATGCATGAATTTATAAAACAGTTTGGTTTCACAATATCTTCAGTTTTCAGTGAAAAAATTTTTAACCCTACTTCATTCAGAAACATCAGTGCATATAACCAATATGAAAACTACTCCATCAGTTTCACCTCAAATAAAGGTTTTATGAAGTAGGTATTCAAAAGCACATTTAGAGGGTATTCATTGAAGTCTCATCAATGTATCTGCTTTAAGTAATGTTTTGACCTGTATCCATCCTTTGGTCAACTGTTCTTTAACACTGTCAATTTTTTCAGAGCAATAGTAAATATTCTGTCATAAAGTAAACACTGTTTTCTGACTTATACTTTTATTTACATGTGTAAAGGTTCCATTAGCTGTGTTATTTCAGCAGTCTGAAAAAAAGGTGGGAGATACTGCTTTGATACTACTCCCCAGTGGAAACTGAAGCAAATCACTGTGCAATGCCGCTTTTCTGCTTACAATGTCAAGTCTTTGAAAAGAAATTGTATTTCACGTTTTATTTGTATATTGCCTCTCAGCTGGGACCTCCAGATGCTACTATAATACAAAGATTAAATAGAAGTACTATCTGTTAAATAATGAATACTGCAAGCCTGCCGATGAGACATCCATTTGGGATGGGATATTAAACAACTTTCCCCAGGTCATGAGATTCATTATTGCCAAAGAAAGCATGGAGAGTGCAAGAGCATCATGTCTAGAAAAGGGATGCATGAAGTCTCTTGCAGGATCTCTGCTGGGCCAGTACACTCTTGCTGTGTTTAATCAGGTATTAAGCAAAGTGGCCTAAAGAGATCCAAAAGGATCTAACAGCCATGTCAGAAGGGCACAAGGTGATTTGGGCTCCACCACTCCACAGATGAAAAACTGGACTAGAAATACAGAGGAAGCAGTATCTTGGACTGCTCCTGTACTAATAAAATAGCCCCAGTGAGCATTCCTGGGCACTGGAAAGCAGTCACATGTACCAGCTGACCAGCCCTGGCTGCACACAAGTTCAGGGCTGACCAGCAGTCTCCCAGAGGGTGCCCAACCACAATTCATGAGATCAGGAACCATTCATGGATCAGAAGCCATTCCTAGGTAACCATTTGCCTTCTGGCAAAGACCCATTTCCAGAGGGTAAGGGATGTACGTGTATGGACATATGGCATCTCCTGCCAGCTGTGCTCAAAGGCAGAGATTGGCCCTAACATGTTAAACCTCCTCATACCTCCACTAGCACTTGTAGAACCTCTGAACTCAGTACTGAATTCAGTCCTGACCACTTTGAAGGTCAGACCAGGTTCAACTTCAAGGAGATTTGCTTTCTGTGTTCATTGTGCTGGTTAGGGTATTGCTCCTCCCTTCCCTCCAGTTTACCTTCCCTGACTGTCAGAGACATCTCAGGGCCAGAAAGGAGCTATGTGTCCCTCCAGGACAGAACTAGCCACCCTGTTAATAAAATGCTGTGGCACATAATGGTAAATGCACCTGACCTTTGCTGTACAGTACTCCTGTAGCAGAGTCCTCATCTGAGTTCTGACCACTGCCATACTCAGGCAGTTGCTTGGCAACACCAACATTTTCAATATTCACTTTCTAGGCATTAGGTAATAAACTCACCAATGAGGCTACAGCTGCCTAATTTCCTCTGCTGTTTGCAACAGAAGATAAAGTGAATCTGTGGTATCTTAGTGATATGTCTAAACAACTGCCTGAAGACGTTCTTTTGTTACAAATTTAATTTGTCTGTTTCAACTGACAGGTCCTTTACCTCTAGTTGGCTGCCTCATGTTTGGAAATAAGGAGAGAGATGGAGCACCTGAGGAGCTGCTGTTTCTCTCTGTGCATCAGCATACCAAACAGTGCTCTATCTGACAATCAGCAACTGCACGCCCGGCTGTCCTTCAGGATGCAAACTACAGCCAACACTTCCTGGACACAGACAGTAGAAACTGAACTGTGCAAGAGGATAGGTAACTATCACATTTCCTGACGGGGATGCTGATACTGGTTAAAAGGTGAAAAACTGAGATTTGTAAGGTATCTCCATCTAATGAGTGAAAGGAGGCTCTGGCCTAGTATACCCTCCCTTCCCTGTTTCTCATGGGAAACAGCATGGTTTGCAGGGAAAAGACAAGATAGACTCAGCAGCCTAGGACCCATCCATCCATCCATCACTGGTTTTCCTGAGCTGGTAAAATGAACTATTTGATTATCTTCAATTTGCCAAGAACTTGCTTGAGGGCTCTACCCAGAGGGCTCTGTGACTTCTCATGGTAGATTTGACCAGAAAGCCTTAATGACGTGTGACTGGGATTTTTTGTTTGATGTCACCATTGGATAAGCCAGTATCTTGATTTTCTAAATGCGTTTGAGAAACACACACACACAAAAACGGTGCAAACTCTCCTGTAACTCAAAATAGACAAACTGAATGAGAAATAGAGTGAAAAAAATGCAATCTCTTATTTTGTCATCAAAATTACGGCATCTAGGCCGAGTTACACTCTGGGCTCCTTCATAAATCAGTGGAGAAGATGGATGGTGTGCCTTAGAGAGGAGAAGCCTGTCTCTCCTTCCTGACTATAGAGAGGGTCTAAGAGAGAACTTGACATTGGGCATCTAACCTTAAATAGCTAATGTTAGTTGAGTTGAATCTGGTCCAAATTCCTATAGATAATGTACCACTCCTTGACTGGGCCAAATGAACTCTTCCTGAGAAAAGTCAGAGGAGAAAGAGAAAATGACTAGTTAGCTGTTACACATAACAGCTTTCACAATCTGTTACCTGTGTATGGTCTTATGACTCCACTATAAACAGGCATCTGGAATTTTGGGGAAGAATACATTTAAATTGCGTAGAATAGATCAGTGCTAACTCCATAGAAGAGCTTCTACTGGATCAGATTGGGAATTTTCCCATTTCCAGCTCCCAACAGTGGCCAAGAGCAAGAGCCTAGAAAAAAAGATGTAACAATAGGATAGTCTTAATGTTTGACAGGCAGAAGTTCAAGGACTTGTTTGTCAGAGGCGGTATCAACATGTTTTTACTTCGGAATCCTGTATGGCCTTTTCTTCCACAGTTAATTTTCTTCAAAATAAAACAAAGTAGGATTTGTCAAAAAGCCATTTGGGATTTCTTGATTTTGAATGCTGCCTAGAGGAATGAGAGCACAAGTGGCCATGGATTCTGATAGAAAAGGGGATGAACTCCTTCCATGAATTTTGTCCATCCTGAAGGGTGGAGCCAAGGTGAGCTCCACTCTGCTGGGTCTGTGTGTCTTAGTGTAGCAGGGTTTCATTTCATAGTCTGAATTCAGAAGATACACCTATTCCTCCCTGTTATATAATTCTAAGAAAATATTTAAGGAGGCAGCTTGCTTTGTAAACATCAGATATTACTTTTGCTAACATCAACATATCATTGAGGCAGCTGTTTGATATTCAAATTAATCACACGGAAAATGCACTGCCCAGGATTTCACTAAGTGTACTTAGCAGGGATTCCCCATCACATAAATGAGAATATGAACAGAGGCATGAAAAGCTGAGGTGATGAAAAGAAAGATAATGCCTTCCAATACTGATGCTGGGGCATGTGTTGCTGGCACAGCATTTCTCTCCTGCTATGCAAGGAGCACATTTCAAGTCCTGAGAGGTGCTGAGCATGAAAGCTGCAGCTATTTCTGACTGAAGAGTACTTCAGAGCTTTGAAATTGTTGATGCTCTCCCCTCGTAACCCAGAACAGGAAGAAAGTCTGCCCATCCTAATGCAGTGTAAAACCAGAGAGATTTGTAAAAGCAGCAAGTTTCATAGACAGCCCCAGTGGTGTATGACTGAGCATCATACCTTGTAGCATATGAAGGGAAATGTCAAGCCCTGTCAGTGCTCTGCTTATGAGGATGGACAGCAACCTGTGCCTGTGCAGCCCAGCAGAAATGAAGTGTCATTTAAATCGCTTATGTACAGAACTGAGCAATGCTGTCAGCAGCTACACGCCACCTCTCAAGTATTCTACCACTTCGGGAAACGGAGAACCAGATTTGACAATGGATTTAACCTCACAGTTTATAATTGCTTGCCAAGCACCCACAGTTGCACTCAAATTTGTCTCCCACAAAACCTACTCTAGTGAGTCTATGGACTTGTATGGGTGCAGTGAGACTCACTGAGAGGGCAAGATAAGATTTTTAATTTATTAAACTCAAATTATGGCACTAAAATAAAATAAATCTTGCTTGACAAGACCAATCTAGAAGAACAGAAAATGAAAATTACTATTTAAAGAGCAAAAGGAAGGCAGAAAAGGAGAAAGAGACATTTAAGATGTTTTTGTTGGTGAAACAACACAATCATGATGGGAACAATACTTGAGGCCAGACTGGAAATGAAGGCAAGGACAGAGTCATTCAAGATCTCAAAGGCAGGGACAGAAATACCAGACTGGTGCATGATAGGCAGTGCCACTAGAGAAATGTTATGCCCGAATTGATAAGGAAGAGACACCATTGTACTATTTGCATTTTGAATGGAAGGTAGTGGCTAACATTAATCACAGCAGAGTTGTTTTCTCTCTCTCTTTCTACAATTGCCATGCGTTCCTTTCACTTCAAATTGACTGCACTTTTTTGTAGTGACACCATGAAAGGCATTTTTTCCAAAGTGAGATCAATAATAGACAATACTAAGTGACACAAGTCATAACAATCCTTAGAAAGTTACAAACTGGTGAAAATCTAGTTTAATTTACATTGTACATTTTGATAAATTATCTACCCTGCTAATAAGACAAAACTTAACACAACATAGCATTTAACAGAAGAGTGAGAAGTCCATCTTGTAAAGTCAATTTCTTACAGCAGTGTAGTCTCCATTCTCAGTGTGACTGTGACTCTTAATCTTGGTTTTGAGAGATGACGAGGTCTGCAAAGATGATCATATGGTCCCCCTCTTTACTTGTGCTTGCACATGGTACAAATGTGAGTTGCTCTCACAGTTGCTCTCTCTTACACCATAATAAAATACGCAAAATGGACACATTCTCCATCTCTGCCACCTTTTCTCATGGGAAGGTGGGTCAATTTAAGGGCTGGCAAAGGGGTTGCTGCGCATGTCTCCGTGAAATCACACTGTCCTGACATTTTCCCCTGGGGCAACCACAAGCATACAGTCTAAGACCCCTACTTACATCTGTTGCAGTCCTTTCAACTCTTGATTTCATGCAAGGAGGCAAGTGTCATGGTTGCTCTGTAGTAACTGTAATCCCTTTATCAGCCTAGGATCTCCCAGAGTTAATAAACACTGGTAGGGTGCATTGCCTAACAGTGCAGTAAGACTGTTGGGTCAGTGTTGACATTTGCAGTGCTGTTCTTTCAGGGTCTTGCCATTCTGTTCCCCTCTTTATTTTCATACTCCAGAAAATGTCTTCTTCCACTCCCACAGTCTGTGTCTAACTGATATCAAGAGCTGAAATTATGACTTGAGGCTAGATACCACCAAGGATTTTATACTTTCACACTTGGGATTCTGTAGCCATCTATTTGTGCCACAGCCCCTATATGCTATCTCAAACGTTGAAAAAATGAATTTATCATACAGGAAATCACTAATATGAGTTCAAGCAGTGTGTGAAACATGGGATGATGATGATTAGATAATGACTCCATTATCTGTATGAATGTAATGTTACTACAATAGTTCATAATACAATTTCTGACATCTGCAGCTGAGATTTTCAAAACTGTCTAGGGGACTGAGGTACACAGTCATCATTAATGTTAATGTTTCTCTGTCCCCTCCATCACCTAAAAAATTTCCATCTATGTTTCGAGAGAAAATAATACACTAAGTACAAGATAATTTCAAATCTGAAGGTCATAGATATCACAAGGGATTTGTGCTGGCCTTTACCACAGTAAAATATCAAGCACAGATGCTTCCATGGGAAACTTTTTCCACCTCAAAAGAAAAATTAAATCAGTAGCTTCAGAATTCCCTATGAAAGGAACTGTGGGGGGAAAAAGAAGTTTATAAACAGTTTAATTGCAATATTTTAATTTATTTTTCTGAGATTATTTTTTACTGAGAAGCCTCTTTTTACCTTACTTTTTAGCATAGTCATTTCAGAATGGAATAGTACTGTTATTGGTGTGGGACAAGAAGAGCTGAAGTATTTTGTTATGGAAAAAATTTAAATTAATTAGCTAGCATTCATAGAAAGGGCTTTCTTTTCTGAATTAAGATGTCACCTTCTTCCAGCACAATGAAATAATACAGACTTTTTAAAGATAAAAAATAATCTAAACATGCAACAAAAATGACTAAATGGAACTTTTTTATTATTTTTTAAAAAAAGTAAGATAGAAATTAACACAGTTTTTCCTCCAAGTGACTTTTTTTTCCTCCATATGAAATGATTTTACATATATAAAAAATGTAGGCTTGGAACAACTACTTCCTTGCAGACAAAACATTTCCTGAGCTGGACTTGAAACTGGCAATATTCTTTAAAATTTAAAATATGACATATATATTAAAATATGACTTTAAATTAAAATATTACAGAAATGAAAGTGAGCCATCAACTTAATTTGTACATTAGCAGATGCAGATCATATATGTTCACATATAAATTCTTTAAAAAGAACTCAAATACAATATATAGTTCAGAAATCAAGGGGTAGCTGATTTAGATATAATGTGATACGTTATTGGAATGGCAGCTCTCTATTCAGCTCTAGTGCCCTCTATCAAAGACTTGCATATGCAGGTGCAAGATGAATTTGCATCAGTCACTATAAAAGAAATCTCTTCATATTCTTATGATGGGAAATTCTTTTAATGCAGACTTATTACAAGTGAGCATACCCACTGAGTAATGGAAAACACAGAAATTAAAAAAAAAAAAAAAAAGATCGTTTTTCCAGGAATGCTGAGGTAGCATTTTTGAACAATATCAAATTATGCAAAGTCACGGCATGTTTACAGACACACATAACTTCATGGCTGCTGCTTCTATTATTTAGCTTGTTATTTGAATGACTTGGTAAATTCAAGTAAATTAAATATCTGATGAAGGACGGGTCATAGATAACATTCCTCTGCCTTCAGAAATATTATATTGATGAACTAATGATGAAGATTAAGTTTATAGGTGTCAAAGTAAGAAAAAGAAATTTAAAAAGATTTTGTCGGCTTTGTAAGTTACTTTGGAGACCTCGAACACACTTGTATGCACAAGCAGTAAAATGTTTCCTGATGATAGTCTGCCTCACAGTTCATTTGCCTGAAAATCTCTTGGCAGCCATCTGGATCAGGTCTAAATAAAATGTAATACTAAGTCCCTAATCTGACAGTGATAAGCTGGTGACAATGATTATTCATGAGTTTATAGGGAGAGTAGACCTTGAGAGGCAGATGTGAGTCCTTTCTTTCAGGCCCATTTTCAGTGCTTTGAATGTATTGGAACCACTTCAGAACATAAGGTTTGTTTTATATAAAGAAAAAAATGCTACTTTAATTAGTTTGACATCTATTTGTTTTCTAGTTTTCAGATGTTGCCCTAAAGAAAAAGAAAGAAACAAATTTATTTCACGAGGTTTGCTACATATACACCCTTGCACAAAAATTAAAAACTTGTTTTTGTTGAACTAAAGACTCAAAGTTAATGAAATGGTTTGGCCTTTTTTTCAGAGAGCAACTGTTCTAAAGTAGGGGGGGATACTGCTTCACTGTTTTATTGAAATAAAAAAAACATTGAGGGTGTTTCAGAAGCACTTAACTTTGAAGTTTGTTCTCATGAATTAATCTAACAGGCTCAGCCAATGCAGAAAGAGCTTTAATCATCATGGGCCTAATCCAATGTCTTTTTAAGTCAACAGGCAGTTTTTTCATTGACTTCCTTGCGCTTTGGATCAACCTTTAAATTTACTCAGGTTAAGATGGGAATTTAGTGAATGGATTTTATAGGGAGCTCTGCTTTAATTTCATGAAAACTAAGGAGCCCTCCCAAGTAAAGTTTTGTGACTGTTAGTCTGTGCCTTTCTCTCTGAATGTGATATTTAATAAGGAAGTGTGGTATAAGTAGGAAGGAGTTGTTTAATGTCATCATTCATGCAGAGAAAACAGCTCATTCATCCTTGCAAATGTGTCATCTGCATCTAGGATCTTCCCTCCTGAATTCCATATTTCTGCTGCAAGCCATGCACAGCTACAGAAGCTGTGCCATACTGTGAATATCTTGATGCGTACATGGTTCACTGGGTAGAGAACTGTCTGAATGTCTGGGCTCAGAGAACGGTGGTGAATGGAGTTGCACCCAGCTGGCAGTCAGTCACCAGTGGTGTTCCCCAGGGCTCAGTATTGGGGTCAGTCCTGTGTAATATCTGTATCCACAGTCTGGATGAGGAGTTTGAGTGCACCCTCAGTAAGCTTGCAGATGTCACCAAGGTGGATATGAGTACTGATGTACTAGAGCGTAGGAAGTCTCTAGTACGCTGCGCTACAGGCTGGGGGAAGAATGGCTGAAAAGCTGTCCAGCAGAAAAAAACTTGGGGATGCTTATAGTGTGCCCAAGTGGCCAAGAAGGTCAATGTCATCCTGGTCTATATCAGCAGAGAGAGGGCAGCAGTTGTCTGCCTACACTCAGCACTGGTGAGGCCACACCTCAAGTCCTGTGTCCAGTTTTGGGCCTCTCACAGTAAGAAAGACATTGAAGTGCTGGAGCCTGTCCAGAGAAGTGCAATAGAGTTGGTGAAAGGTTTGGAGAACAAGTCTTATGAGGAGCAACTGAGGGGGTCAGGGCTGTGTAGCTTGGAGAAAAGGAGGTTCAGGGGAGATCTTATTGCTCCCTACAACTATCTGAAAGATTGTAGACGGGTGTGTTGATCTCTTCTCCCAAGGAACAAGCAACAAGACAAGAGAAAAGGGCCTCATGTTGTATCCGAAGAGGTTTAGATTGAATATTAGGAAAAATGTCTTCACTGAAAGTCATTGAAATGTCAAGCATTGGACCAGGGAAGTAGTGGATTCACCCTAGAGTTATTTAAATGTTGAGTAGATGTGGCACACAGGTACAAGTCTTGGTGGTGGACTTGAGTGGTGTGCTAACTGTTGGACTTCATGATCTTTAAAGTCTTTTCCAACCTAAATGCTTCTTTGACTTTTTTAGAAGCTCTTGCTTAATGTAGGAAAGTGCTTACTTTTCTGCCTGCACCCAAGAGAACTTAAATTGCTTCTGAAAAATAAGAGGTATGGGAAGCTCCAGCCCAAAAGCAGTTGCTGCCTTTGCAGACTCTGCTTTTTGACTCCATTGCATTCTAATGAACAAACTTTTTTCCCCATGGCACAACCTACATGACAAACAGTTGGGTCCTTCATGGATAATTCAAATGCCAGCAGTCCATGGGAGCAATTTGGAATAAACTAGAAGAAGGAGCATTCATATTGGTTAGAGAAATCTTCTTGAGGAAAAAGCATCTTCTTAGAATCAAGGCCATGCACACCATTATCTAACTCTAACTATTGGCACTGGTAATAATTATTTCGTTATTTGTAGTAAAATGGCAGCTAGGTGTTCCAGTTAAGAGTGGGAGACTACAGAAAGAAACTCACCCAAAGATCTGCTCCAAGAAACTTCAAGGCTAAACTGATGTAAGCTGTAAAGGTAAGGCAATCAGCTTACTGTCATCTAGTTGGGCTAGGATAGCCTCTGATAGAAACTAAATGACTTACTTCCTTCTGCTGCTCCAACCACCATCCAACACCGCTTTTCATCTATGCTGAACTTTTTTTCCTCTCTTAAGCTTCCTTTCTCCTTCCCTTCTGCTTTTGTTTACACACAGGGGTACCAGGTGTGAACCAAACTAAAAGTTCAGAGGCATTGAACATACATCCAAAGTTTTCTCTCAGCTGTTTACAGATGTGAGGATGAGGGGTTGCAGAGTCGCAAGAACTGAATGTTTTCCTGGCATCCAGGAAAATATCAGAATGTGGCTGGATCCAGGCTGGATATTTTCCTCTGTCAGAAGAAATAATTGCCGCACCATGAGGCTAGAACTACACATTGGAACTATTGAGAGACAACAGCCCTTTTGGCCTCCCTACCAAGTATGCACACAATAGAGAACTGTTCCTTCCTATCATCACAGGATGTGACTTGCGATATTCAGTTTTAATCTTACTCTGCTGCATGAGGTTGGTACAAATTTTGCCCTCAGCCCTCTTCGAATATTAACACCACTAATGAAATTACTCTGGGGCTGTCATTTTTCATCCTGATGTTCTTATGTTGCTGATCTGCATTGCAGCACTTTTCTTTCCTCCCAAGGACTCAAACTTTACTTTGTAGTTATAAGACTATTCAGGAATGACCTAAAGGCTCAGTCAAGCTAGAATCATCAGGGGACTAACCTTTAACACCCTGGGAAAGGCAAAACTAATCTTCAAACCAAGTTTCTTTCTTTAACACAGGGACACAGTGAGGAATTTATTCGTGGTTGCCAAGGGAGGTTAGTTAAGTCTAACCAGAGCTCTCCTCTGAGCACATTCTCTACACAGATAGCCATGAAGTTGGAAGTCAGTTTGAGAGAAGTTCAGCTAGAATCAGTTCTCAAAGAAAGTTGGTTTCAAGACTACTGACTCTACAAAAAAACACAGTAATCAATTCAATTAGTACAAAACAAGACTTACAAAAATTACTGAAGGGTGTGAAACTGATATTCTAGGTGAGTCATGAAGACTTTCCCACACCTACGCAACATTTTCCAGTTTCACAGTCTTCCCGTTTCCAAGACTGCGAGAGTGACGATGAGTTGTGCCGTCCCCATTATCCAGACTGGGAAGCAGTAGTTGCTGTCCTTGGCAAAAGAACACATTTTACTTCAGTATCATTTCAGTTATGTAGCCCAATTCTCAGATCTACTCCTTCAGATTCTGCAAGGATCCATGGCTCAGGCAGCCCTAGGAAAACTGGTAGGTGATGCAGAAATTGCCCATCAGACCTCAGAATTGTTGTAGCACCCGTTTTATACACAGCAAATAAATTGCAGAGTAAAAAATAAATGCACCAGAATGGGATGACAGGGAGAATAGGCTACAATGGGATGTAAAAAGGGAAAGCTACAATTATCAGAGACTAAGGGAAAAATAAGTAGATCCATAACAGGAAGTTATATGCTTGACCATTGTAGCTTTCCCAGCATTTTTCTGCAAATAATTAGAAAAATTCCCCAAAGCAGAGAGAGAAACTTCTCAGCAAAGAAGTGACCATTTCTGCAATGCATGCTACAGTACACACAGTACTCCCATTGTTTAGCTCTAAGCACATCGTGTGCCCTGCAGTGCTTCATGCCAGAGAAAATCAACCTGTCTTAGTGTTGTAGGTGAAGAAAATATTTCTCTCTCTTCCAGAGGTACTTATCCACTGTTTGGCACTAATATGCTCTGCCTTGATTTTATCACAAGGCCTCTACCAAGGAGTGTTTGGCTCTGCCCAGGCACCTGGTAGCATTCCCACCTACCAGCTCATAAACACACCTCTGAAGTCTGAAGTAGCTGTGGTGATACTCTGGGGGCATCCTGGAGTTAAAAGACAGCAGAAATCATACAAAGTACAAGTAGGTATAGCTGCAGGTAGTTAAACAACTCTGAGATTTTTTTTTCAGGTGGATCCACAGTTAGGAACAATTGCTTTGTACTTGGTTTTATAAGATGGAAATCAGTAAACTAATTTTTTGTTTTCGACAAAGCACAAGGAGAGTGGTGGCAGAAGGCAGCTGTCATTGTAAGAACAGCCAGCTCAGCTAGTTACTGTAAATGGGATAACAGATAGAAACAGTTGTTTCATTGGGCTTTCCTAAAAATGGCAGATTACTAATCCTTGTTCTATGATAATTTATATGTAGAATATATTTGGTTGCAGGCTTTTGATTCTTTTGAACCAACTCCCAGTGGCTACAAGTCAGTCATGTAAAAACATATGTAGTATCTAGTGATGTGGCATGGTTATGGGCCTGCACCCTCCGAGAAGGGTCCTGATCATTACCAAAATACTTGCAAAAAGAATTATTAAAAAAAAAAAAAAGGGAACATCTAATTTTCCTGTCCTCTCTCTACTTCTACGCTGGCACACTTCCAAGGATCACTTGGAACCAGTGGAGCTGGCTGTGATTCAAGAGTCCATACACACACACAAACAAAAAACGGATTACACAGTAGAGCAACAAGACCAAAGACCATTTGAAATGGATTGCTTGCTCAAAAGGAGCTGCTTCTTGGAAAGGACATGGCTGTGCTAGTTAATCAGTACTGTCAAAATAGATGTCTTTATCACACCCAGTTATTTATTTTGCACCAAGAAAGCAACAGTACCTGGTGAAGTTTGGGAAGAAAGCACACATTGCAAATTGCTTTTCTAGAACTGAAGAGAACAGATTTATGGAGGAGATTGCTCAAAAAATGTACTGCAATATAACATTGGGGGTGAAGGGAAAATGAGATATATGGGTAATATTGCTGACTACACTGCTGACAGAGCAATTGTTCTGGAGGAAATAATTTTTACATTGCAACTGCAAAAAAAGCCACCAACCATATCCTGAGATCAGATTGGTTGAAATATAAGATCTTTGACACATAAATACAAAAGAAACTTTCCTCTGGCAACAAAGGAAAAACCAAAGAAAAGCCTCTGATTAAAAATTAAATAATGCACCTCAAGTATTGACCCTCAGGTCATCTGCATGACAATGCATCACTGATGAAGAGCACTAGGCTCCTTGCAGCTACAGGTCTTCCAAAAGAGCAGTCTGGGGCTCATAGAGTTTCATTTCTGTGGCAGAAATTGGTGTTTGGATCTATTGTTTCTGGGCTATGAAACACAAAGGGGTAGATCAGACCTCAGGTGGGAGTGGTGGTTGGCTATGCTTAAAGTCCATCACATGTGTTACAAATATCACTAGGTAGTAATTCTTTTTGGAACCTAGAATTTAAAGTTACCACAAGCAAAGTATTATCAATTACATATATGTATTGAATGCACACGTAGCTATGCTTTTTTTTTTTTTTCAACTGAAATAGCTACAAGTTTCTTCAATGTATAGGAATGGATTTATATGTTCTGATTAGAAGTGGTTTGATTTTTCATTTTAATGCTTCAAAACTTGAGTTCATCTGAAATGAGAATGAAATGAAGCATATTTCAAACAAAATTAGAGATAACATAAGAAAAATATGAAGTATTAAGAGGAGTTTTTTCAACGTTGGGCCACTTGTTGCAATCAGCGATGAAAGCCCTTTTTATGATGATAAGCAAGCCTACAAGCAGACAAAGCAACAAAAAAAAAAGAAATAATTAAAAAAAAAAAAGAATAAAAATGCTGATGTCTCCAAGCTTGTTATTATTCCAGTGATATTTTCCCTTTTGTAACAGGGGGAAAACACAACTTAAAGCTCTGGTGAAATATCAAATATCAAAGTCAAGATCCTAGCAGTGAAGTCAGATAGAGTGGAGATTTGACAAAGAATTTCTCAAATTCTTCTTGTAGCTGCTGTCTTTTGAAGAAATAAACAATCATTGAAATAGAGCTTGAAAGGTGACCTCAATCTTCCAAAACTCAGGTGAGCACCTATAAAGATATCAAGGAATATTTTCCAAGGGTTTGGACACCAAGACTTATCTGGTCCTGGAAAATCTATGTGAAATACCTGTCTATAAAAATACATATAAACAGTAGTATAATCTGAAAGAAGAGTATTTCAGAAATAATATTCAGTCCATCTCCACAGTTTACACATTGATAGCCTGAATGTTCTGGATATTTCACGTTTTCTATAGCTGTTGTTTATGAAGTTCCAGATCCAGTAACTTAGCAGCCTGATTATTAACTAATGAAATATCTAGACTTGAGCACATGTATTTTTTTACCCACAAAATCTGCTTATTGGTGTAAAACTGCTTTCTCAGAATGACAGAATTGTTGCTTAATGTTATGGTTACGGATTAGACAAACAGCTAGGTATTAATTTTCTGAAGTTTCTCTTTTTTTGTTTTTTTTGTTTTTGTTTTTGTTTCCACTGACTAATTTTAATATTTATATTAAAAAGCAAAACAAAACTAAAAAAGTAGGTTGGCTTTTCATTTATATTTGAGCTTTTTTTGAAAATGTCTGTGGTTTAATGCCAGCTGGCAACTCAGCTCCACACAGCCGCTCACTCACTGCCCCCACAGAGCGATGGGGGAGAGAATGGAAAGAATGAAAAGAAGAAAGTCCAAGGGTTGAGATGAGGACAGTTTAAAAGGCAAAGCAAAAACCATGTATACATGCAAAGCAAAACAAGGAACTCATTTGCCACTTGCCATGGGTGGGCAGGTGTTCAGGCATCCCCAGGAAAGCAGAGCTCCATCATGTGAAAAGCACCATCACTGCAAACAGACCTCACTTTCTTCTTTTTCCCCAGATTTATATGCTGAGCGAAAAGCTGTAAGGTATGGAATATCCCCGTGGTCAGTTGGGGTCCGCTGTCCCAGCTGTGTCTTCTCCCAGCCCCTTGTGCTCCCCCAGCCTCCCCACAGGTGGAATTGGGTGAGAGGCAGAAAAGACCTTCAGTCTGTGTGAGTGCGGCTCAGCAATAGCTAAATCATCCCTGTGTTATCAACACTCTTTCCAGTGCAAATACAAAACATATTCCCAATATTGTGAAGAAAATTAACTCTATCCCAGCCAAAACAATCACAAATATAAGATTAAGTCAACCGTTCTCCCTCCCTCCCCAATTTAATTTCTTCGAGCACACTAAGAGAGTAAATTTCTGAGACTATCTTCCCTGTGATTCACAATATCCATATTACTCTTTGCTGTGTTTTCAAAACTGAAAATTAGTCCTTGTAATACCAACACAAATAATCTGTCTTCATATTATAATGAAAAGAAGCAGAAAGCCCTTATTCAGTATAAGCTCTATTTTCAATAAAAGCTAAAGATGCAGAAAATAATTCAGATAACTTATTGCATTTACCTTTCTCCCACCTTTCAACAAGGACCGTGACCTTGAACATGTAGCACCTGCATATCAGAGAATAGCTCAAGGAATGTGTGTCACCTAGAGATCTTCTAGTATTGTGGAATGAGAACAAAAAGCAAGGTTAAACACTCAAATATTAACAGAATAAGATGGGGGNAGATGCATCCAAGAACAAAAGGATTTATGAAACAAAAATTGAAAATACCCTTTAATTTCTCATTAAGAGGGCACAGTCTCAGTTAGAAGCACAATTTAATTCCTAGCGTTTCTGAAATTTGGTTGGAAAACACTATTTCATAAATTCCTTACATTCATTATAGGTGGAACCTACAGTTTGTATATTCTCAAACTCAGTTTGACATATTCATTGTTTTGAACAATTCAGTCTTTTATTAACTCTTTCCTTTGGTTTCTAAACTTCACAAAGCTGTGGTTTTCCTGGAGTTCATACCCTGAGTCGCAGATGCAAACTGCAGACAACCACAGCAGAGGGAGAAGGCCGTGGCAGTACAGGAGGGAAAGCAGCCACAAGGCTCCTGATTCCACATCTTCCAAACATCTCACTGCACTCCAGCACCTGCCTGTTCACAATGGCTCCCATCAAGGCACAGTCTTGCTGAGGAGTTCTGGCGCTTTGAACAAAGAGCTTTGGCCTGGGTGGGGTTTTTTTTCTGGAAAAGGGGATGAGAAAACATGAGCTGTCAGAAAAGAAAACCTTATATATCTTGAAAAAGCATTCTACAGTGCTTCCAAAAAAAAAAGGTTTTGAGAAAGGATTTGAGAAGGTACTATTTAAAAGAGATTTGCTGCTTTCAGCTGGAAAACTGTCTCTGGGTTGTTTCAATCTTCATGTTTTCAGGCATGGAGCTCCGTTCTAAATAACTATTATTTCTGACCATGGGAAATACTATAAACTTTGCTATTTATAGCCTATTCCTTCTCACTCTGGTGGCACTAGATCCTAGCACTGACAACTATCCTGTCTGTGTCCCATCTGTTCCCCCAGATTTCTCCTCCAGCACACAGACCTTGCTCACCCTTCCTGGGGGGAATCTGGGGAGTCCTCACCCAACCTTCCTCCAGCCTCTCATGGCAAGGCTCCCAGCTGAAATTCTGGCCATTTCCATATGGGGTTAAAAAAACAGCATCAATTTGCCATGAAAGACAGAAAGGGAAGAAACACCAGCTGTTTTCTAGTGATTTTTCTGTTGTTGGAGACCTCTAAAATACTTCCTTTTTTTGTTTTTCTTTAAACTGATTTAGTATCTGCTTCTATGAGAACATTTATGTCTTCTGCTATTGTGAAAAAAAGATTTATGCTTAACTTAGACTAAAGCTTGGTGAAAGTTTTTGGTTAATGTATCTCTGAGTCAAATTATTCAATAAACAGCAAAATATAACAGCTAGTCACACTGAATTTACTGAATAGTTTCAGCACCTGAAGGCTTAAAGTAGTTCTCCTTCCAATAAATAAATTTATATTGAAAGAAAAATTTTTTATGTTCTTGATTCAAAATGAAAAAAATTTCAAACTTGTTTTAAAATTAAGAAAAGGAACAAAAAAGATAATAATGCATTTTGCAAGTAATCTGACCAAAGAAATTTAATTTACCTGAAAAATATTTCCTCTGCACACTCAATCCAAAAGTATTTTTTCTTTACTTTCAGAAGTACCAGCAAAACAAAAGATTCACTATTTACACAGCTGTTTTCCTGACAAATATGCCTCAGTCTCAGGGTTACATTTCTTATTACTGGCTGGACTTCCCAAGAACATTCCACTAGTTAATAGTAGTAACATGGGTCCATTCAGGCTTGAGGTAGAGTAGATGGCGTTTAGAGGATTTTTGCTCACTGTTATTCAGCCTAAATAGATTCCATTTTATTATTTTTTATCAGTTTCTCAAAACAAGGATAAAATTTCATGCTGCAATCTGTTCTTTGATTTGGATGGAAGGCTCAAGATTCTAAAAATTGTACTAATATATGCACAAGTGTCCTCCTTCAGAAGGTTTTATCACTTTCTTACCTTTCTCATTGTTTATAATTTTTTCATTAAAATTCTTGTAGAATTCTTATTTGTGGCCTAATCTTTCTCACTGGCATTTCACATCCTAATTTTGGATATCTACTGCATCAAGCTTTTGGGCTTCTTGAAGCTTTGCCCACAAACTTGTATTTGGTTACTCTGGTAAGATACTTCAGGTTGTTTCTCAGTCTTGGAATTTACTTCTGCTGAAGCTGTGAGGTTTTCATGTTCCACTAGGGTTCAATTTTACATGAAAAATAGCAACCCAACATTTTCTTTAGCATTTAATCAATGTCACACCAAAAAAATCTTACTTTTTACATCCTCACAGCTTGTCTGAAATTTACTCCTTTTTCTCTTTTGCCCCTTCCCATTTTAAGTTCTCTGAATACTAAGCTTATACTCTAGTAAGTCTTACCTTTCACTACTTAACTCACCTTCTCTCACTTTATTTTACCATTTTGTTTTTATTCATCCACTAGACATAATTCTCTGGCACTACTTGCTTTTCCTGTTTCACTGAATGTTTTTCCTACTTTAACTTCTGTACCAACTTTCCATGCTTTCCCCTTTCCCTCACCATCTCTGCATCCTCTATGGAGCTTTCTTAGATCTTTTTTTACATTTCTACTCTTTTCCTCATGCTGATGGACTCTTTAATGTTTTATCTCCTTACTTTTTTATTCCAAATCTTTATGTAGAAGTTGTCCAATGCTTCCCTCGTAACACTCTCCAGATGCACATATACTAACATAATCCTCATTTCATCCAAAGACAAGAACCACCCTTTGCATGACCGATCTGAGTAACCACAGCAACTAAATCCCCGCCTGCCTTTGTTCACTCTATTGTGATACTTGTCATCTTAGACTTTTCTTTCTCAAAACTATTTTATTGAGCTTGTAGATATGATCAGAACAGTGGGCTCCAAAGTACTGAAAAGGCTTTTTTGGTAATACAGTTTAAATTATCCTTTCTGCCTCTCATCAAAAATCTTGCTCTTTTGCTTCCTCAAGGGGATCCATGCTTAGCAAAAGGATCACTGCTCCCAGTCAGAGCACACGCTCCCCATGCTCAGCCAGATTGATCCCTGTGTTTCTGTCCAGAGGATTTTTACACAGTGGGTAGAACAAGATCCATTAAATATTCACAGAGCTCACAACAAATGTAGCAAAGTAGTTTAACTCTAACTTAATAATTTCTAACAATAAATTTTTATTTACAAGGTAACCAAACAACAGATGAACTTGCTGCACCACCTAAAAAATGAGAAAAAATAATATAGTCCTACACTATATCTTCCATCTGTTCAGACATGGAAGGAGATCTTCACATGACATTTAGAACAAATATGATATTCGTTTATCCAAAACAGACAATGGAATTCTGCAGTCCATTCCTCAGGCACATCTTGCTGAGAGTGCCTGAGCTGCAGGATACCACTCCAAAGGTGACCTCATTGTGAAAGCTGACTCCAAATGAATACAAAAAGTATTTGTTTATTGAAACATGTTGTAGCACTTTTCAAAAAGTGATATGGTGAGACTTGTAGCAGGGGAAAAAGGGTCTATTTTAGTTACTGCTCAGCTTGGTACATTATGCATCAACCTAGGTCTTCTTTTGCCAAGGCTCTTAAATTGTTTCAGGGAAAAACAGAATGAATAAAATAATATATATTACTTCTACATAACCAATTTTTTTCTCTCAGTTATATCAGGATAAATTCAGAGTAAATCTAATAAAGTCAGTGGTTTTCCAGTGGTGTAAAAGCGAACAAATTAAGCTCTAAAGCTTTTAATGTTTTATTTGCCAAGTGTTTTCATGTTATGCTGGCAAATGGACAGTGACAGGATGTACAGGTTTTGGGAGCCCTTTGGCAGGCACCAAAGAAGCCCTATTATACCCCATGACAATGCAGCCATTTGCGAGTGCTACCAGAACCATACTTCCTAGCCAAAGCATAGCGGTTCATCTCACTGGTTTGTTGTCTTCACATGTTTACTTGTTAAATTGTAAGGCAAAAGGCATCCTGCATCTTTCCTTGAGGTGGCAGTTGGGACTGAATGAGACTTTTTTTTCACTAAACCCCAAATATGAAGGAAGAACATTAAATAGCAAACAATCGTCATCTACTCTTTTCCTCCTTTCTTCAAACATGGGCTCAAACTCTCTCCACATTCCCAGAGTACCCAGGATCATAGTTCTTTTATTCAGTCAGAACAAATCATCTCATTTTGGAGATAAGCTTTCAACCTTGCATTAAATTGCTTACATTATTTATTAACAACTTACATGTGCTGAAAGAATGTGGAGTCATTTATCATAATTAATTTCACTTATGCTTAACGAATAGAGGGGCAGATCAAAAGAAGACCTTGAGCTTAATAAATACAACTTCTTGAAAAACTGGATTCTGAAATCTCACTTTTCAATCCTGAAAGTATTCTCCAAGTGGTCACTCCACATGACAGTGCTGCCATGTGGAGTGACATGAACCATGTCCCTCCAAAGGGTCAGAAGCCCTGGCTGCCAGGCTGCCCCTCCAGTGACACTGGGAAGCCAGCACACAAGGAGAGCTGCCTGGAGGCTGCAGTGGAAGAGTGGTAGTTTTATTGGGTTTGTGTAGAAAAGTTTTGGGAGCAGGAAGGCTGCAGAAGTGGCTTCTGTGCAAAACTGCCAACAGCTTCTCCCATGTCCAACAGAGCCAATGTCAGCTGGCTCCGAAATGGACTGACTAGTGGTCCATTAGCAACAGTGGTAGAGCCTCCGGCATAACAGTTAAGGGGAAGGGGAAAATGTTATTGCTCAGAAGCAATTGTTGCCAGAGAAAGGAGTGAGGATATGTGGGAGGAACAGCCCTGCAAACACCAAGGTCAGTGCAGAAGGCAGGAGAGAAGGAACCCAGGCACCAGAACAAAGATGTCCCTGCAGCCCATAGTGCAGACCATGGTGACTCAGGCTGTCCCGCTGCAGCATGTGGAGGACCACAATGGAGGATGTGCCTGAAGGAGACTGTGACCATGTGGGATGCTCACATGAAGCAAGCTCTGGGAAGGACCTGTAGTCTGTCCAGGATGAAGCATGTTTTTCTGGAAGGGGACCTGTTGGGGACAAATGCTGGAGCAGCCTGTTCCTGAAGTACTTCACCCCATGGCAGGGACTCATGCTGGAAAAGTCTGCTTCTGAATGACTCTATCCCATGAAAGCCAACTGCACACCAGAGCAGTTGACGCAGAGTTGTAGCCTGTGGGAAAGACTCACACTGGAGTTCATGGAGGACTTTTTCCTGTGGGATAGATCCCATGGTTTGGCAAAGGAAGAGTGTGAGCAGTTGCCACTGAGGAGGAAGGAGCAGCAAGGATGTGTGATGAATGGACAATGACCCCTATTCCCCTTCTCCCCCAGAGTGAGTGGGAAGAGATAGAGAAAATTCCGAGTAAAGTTGTGCCTGAGAAGAAGGGAAGGGTGGGGGAAGGTGGTTTTAAGACTTGGTTTAATTTCTCATTACCATATTCTGATTTGATTAGTAGTAATAATTTCTCCAAGTCGAGTCTGTTCTGCCCATGACAGTAACGGACTGCTCCCTGGTCTTCTCTCAACCCATGAGCCTTTTCTTATATTTTCTCTCCCCTTCCTAGTTGAGGAGGTGAGTGGCAGAGCAGCTTTCGTGGGCACCTGGTGTCCAGCCAACATCAAACTACCACATAGTTTTTTCCTCAATAAGACCTAATGCAGATGTAGGACTCTGATTGTGGTCAAATACAGCAATGACTGCCACTTTCTTCTAAGGTAGCTGCAGGAGGTGTAAGCACCCACTTTTAGTCAAACCTATCTGCTGGAGAAACTGGTTTCACTCTTCCCCTTTTAATGTCCTAAATAACTCAGGCACAGGTATGTTCACTTCTCTGTTTGAACCATGTAAAAGAGCAAGAGCACAGTCAAACAAGAAATAATTATGAGCATGATTGAGACCAAATAGTTGCAATTGGTATGGAGCACTGAGTCTGAGTTTCACCTTGAAGCATTCAAACAGCTGTAATATACACAAATGCTATCCTTGCAGGTTTCCTTCAATATCCACGTTGTAACCACTTTGTTTTCTCCTGACTCCTGTGATTTCATATGACATATAACCCTACAACCAGGTGAGAGGCAGTTCATTGCAAGCTACATATGGCCAAGTTGCTGCCCAAGAAACTCTGCCGGCTGGATACTCACAAAATTAAGTGAAAATTTTGGTCCAACAAGGCTGACTAACAGGAAGAGTCCTGAAATAGTTTTCAAAGCAGGAAAACAGACTTCTTCAGTGCAGCCTCAACTATCTTTGAGGCTCATCTCCTCTGCCAGTGTATACTGAAGTTGGTCAACAAGGCTCAGACGTTATTGGAGGGAATAACAGCAGTTTGCTTACCTACAGTCGTATAAAACCTCACACCACCTAAATAATACTGAACCACTTGTAGGCAACAAGACCTTTTCTGTTATTTAGACAATAAATCACAATCAGTGATCTCCACTACATCAAAGAAAGTCTCCAGCTCTGTTGTTCATCCCTTTCTATACATCTGGACATGTTCCTTCTCCACTTATCACTCCACTTCTTTTCCCAAGAGAAGTTAGAATGGGGATTCAAAACTAAAAGGAAGGACATTAACTCTTGTTAGCATATCTGGGCATCAGCCTATCACCTGCTGTTAGTGTACTGAAACACAGAATAAAGCTGCATTTCTGTAAAAGACATTAGGAGCAAAATTGGACAGAAGAGTGTCAGACTGCAGTTATTCCATTCTTTCACACTAAATGTGAAATAACATGTTAACTGCCTTCTGGCCATACAGAAAGCATCCATTAAAATAATTACCATATGGCTTTTTTGGGGACATGGTGACATTCATGTTATTTCACAATCCATTCAGATGAACAATTTCACAATGGACCCTACAGGACCTTGAAAGGATTTTATCAGGTTACTGGATTAAGGCTTTGATAGAGATTCTGAGAAAAAAGCAGGTGGAAATAACAGCTCACGGAGTGCCTCTGCAGAGTGATTACTGGGCTATATTCTCTGTTCAAAAGGGAAAAGAAAATCCCTTGAAATAAAAAGTCTGGATGCTGCTGATTAGCTGACAAGAAGGAAATTGAACACTGTGCATATAAAACTCTATATGTGCTACCAACAGATCCATCATGTCAGCAATTCATTTTCCTATGGTAGCATGGGCTTGGAGAGGAATCTATTAAGGTCCAAATAAATTAATAGCACAAAGGAGAAGTAGCCCCTGCCTTGCATGGTTTTCTATATACATGGCTTATAAGTCTAGTTCTGTGTTGTTGTTATTTTTTTATTTTTATTCCTCCCTTACTCATTAAATTTACTGCATTATATAGCCAGGAACTCAAATGTTTTGTTGTTATCTGCATATAATTTACATCAGTTTCTCCAGCTTCAGGAGTATTGTAGTAAGAGTATTCTATATATCTATAGATACCTTTCAATCTTTGAGTGGTTCCAGTTGTACCTGGAGCTTATAACAAGGACTAAGGGCACAGAAGGTTGAGAGTGAACTCTGGTTAACACTAATCTAAAACACCATTGCATCAGTAATTTTTTTTTTTGAACAGCCTATATTATCTCTTTTTCTCCAGTATTACTTCATGCAGAGTGTTGAAATGCATTGTTTGTTGGAGAGCTCCAGTTGTGGTGGTGACGGTGCGTTAGGTGGCAAGTCCCATGAAGCATGCTAATATGCACTAATCTTTTAATGATGATGAATATTTGACTCTTTGTAATGGGGGTATTTTTTTAAAGAGGCTTCCTACCAAAAAAAAAAAAATCATCACAATGGTTGTCACAAGTAAGCTTCCCTCCCCTTTGAAAGAACTGACTGTAGTGGAAAAGATAATTACTTAGTTCCTTTATCTTCGAATTATTTGTAATAAAACCTGAAATCGCACCACAAGGTCTTTCATGAGGATGTCATAAATTAAGATGCATCGATGTATTTGGTGCATCTGTTCATCCCTGTGCTCCTTTGTCTTCTGCAAATAGCGCAGCAGCTTCAATACCCAGCAGACAGCATTTACGCAAATGATGTCGTGGTCTGTATCATTAATATTCAGCGATTGTCTGTCATAGACACCTTACTGTACATCTGTTATGCAAATTTATGTTAATTTTTGCTCACTGACAGCTGCCTTGGTTCCCTCCCTAAAATGATCTTTTCCATTTTGAAGTTTGCAATCTGTTCCCAAAAATGTTAATCTAACAATTAACTGAAATTGCTAAACAGAAATTTTACATGTTATGTCCAAAATAGAAACCAGTGTTTTTAAATAGATGGTGAATCTTCTCTTCACATCATTTGTTTTATATGTGATTCAGAGAAGGGTAAACATTGATCTTTGCACAGCCTGTGTTGAGATAAGTGACAATCTCCCTATACAGTAATAGGTTTTGCAGGAAATGATGCCATCTTGTTTTCACATAGGCTATGGGCATAAAACTGACTTTCCCCTTAAAAGCTGCTCTTTGTACAATTGTTTTCACCTTAGACTTTTGAAAATGGAAAGGCCAGTCTTTGTTAACTCATTATTCACTTAAACCTTTTATATTAAATAGTATGACTATATTTCAAATAGAGGCAGCAAGCATTTTAAAAACATTTCAGAGCAATTACATTGTGTTAGTCTAATATATGACGAAAGGAGAGATACAGAGGTCTTATAAGTTAGGTTCAGACTGCTGGGAAAAATGCTTTGACCCAGTGTGCCCACAACTTTTTTTTTTTGCTTTCAGAGCCAGAAAACTGACAAGTTACAGCAGGCATCACTTGCTGGTAACACCACATAGAATCAGTGAACATCTGGACAGCTGGTTTACAGGGAGGGTTTAAGTCTGTTAGACTTTAGGGGAGGTGCACAAGGAAAGCCTAGGCATAAAAATGATCTCCACCTTAAACCAAAATGCAAACAGATTGCTGGCACAGCCTCTTCAAGTCCTCAGACATCACTTAGATATGAAGCAAGAGAAACACTGACAGGAGCCAGGGAGAGCTTCGGTCAGGCAGACCAAAGAGATGACAGAAATGCAAGGGTAGCTCTGTGCCTCAGAGAGAACAGCTCCAGAAGTGGATGAAATGGAAAGGGGCAGGTTGTAGTCACAGATCAAAGAATTAAATAAGAGTAGACATATTGCCCATATTGGGAAAGAAGCCCCTAAATCTCCATATACTGGGGAAAATAGCTTCAAAGCAGAAGCCACTTAACTGCGTTGCCTGACAGTGCGATAGTGTAATGATATAAGAGATTTTTCAGAAACCTATGGTCAAATCAGAATTTGAAAGAGTAACACAGAACCTGACTATAAACCGTAGAGAAAGGCTGAAAGAAGTTAAGTTTTAAATACTAGGAATAGCATTACAGTGCATCATAGATTCAATATCAGTCTTCACCATAGAAGATACAGCTAAGATACCTATCCAAGCTGCATCTTTATCAGGAAATTAAGAGCACACTATGTCAGGCTGATCTGTCAAAATAAGAAGAGTAGGAAAATTAAACTGATAAATTAAAGATCAGCATGTCACCTGACTGATGGCATCCCTCCAGGAGATCTCTTAGAAGCATAGCTGCTGTTTCTAACAAGGAATACAGAATAGCTCATTAAAAAACACTGAATGGCAGGGTAGCAAACATTTCCCTTTCCTTCCAAAAAGGGAAACTAGGGAATTCTCAAAGTTGCGAAATATGAATTCTCGGAAAAGTTTTTGGAACAATAATTAAGGCAAAAGTAGAAAAATCACCAAAATGAGAATGCTATGAGGCCAACGCAACAGAGCTTCTACTAAGGAAAATTGTTCTTCTCTACTTCCCTGCAGTACATCAAGAGTGATAAACAATGCATGATGAAGACCATTTCATAAATAAGCTACTTGAAAGATCATGTGTTTAATTGAAAAAGTATTTCCCAAGGAACCAATTAGGAAAACAAAATAGTTATGAAAGAAAAGAGAATGCTCTACTGTAGTTCAGTAAGTGATTGACAAAACTGCAGCAAATAGTATGTAACTTATTCCCAAATTAGAAACTTACAGTGAAAAATTGCTGAGCTATTTTAGAAACTGCAATTAATAAGGTTGTTTGGAAAAGAGCTAAACAGCCCTATCAGTATTTGCAGGTGACAACAATTTGTCTAGATGTCCAGACAAAGAAGTGCTTGACAGACTTAGGAAGGCCTTTAAAATAAATCACAAGGCAGCACTTGAAAAACATATTCAATGTAAAGTACAAGATGAGTTTTGGGACATAGGAGAGTACATTTCAAGAAACAACCTGAGGCATTAGATTCTACAATTTACTATTACATGCAACCTCATCATATAACTCTATCACAAGATTATCGAGTTCCAGATTTTTTTTTAATCAGAATTATCATACACATTTTTTGTAAACAATCTCCTCAGAGCAAAGTTTTAATTATTGCAACACTCAAGTGACAGAGGCTACAGCAAACAGAATGATCCATAAAAATTAAAACTGAATTTGATTCTTCATTTACCTTTTCATGAAGCCCTGTTCTAGTTAAAGTAGAACTTGCAACATAATTCCAATAAAATTATATTATCCTAATATAGAGAAAAAAACACAAAAATATTTTTTTTCATATTAACAGAAATTGTTGGGGATAAGCCATTTACAGTATTTTTTTTTTTTTAAGGTACCAGCAGAAAATGAAAGGACGCTTCTTGTGGTCATTTCCATATTGTCTCCTGTGTGTCTATTTCAACACTTCATAAATAGATTTCCTAATTAATTACAGCAACCTAAAACACCTTCCTGTGGATGTTTTGGGGGTTTTAATTACGGGAAATTGGTAGGGGACACAGGAGAGCATACCAAAGGTTGTCCATCTAGTGTCACTTTAAATGCTGGACTAAAGTGGTGGGATGACAGTAGGAGAGTGGTGTAAGCAGAAACCTATTAAGAGCAGTGAACCAGCCCAAGGTTACTGCATCCACCTGGCACCACAGCAAGCACATCTCTGCCTGCTGGATGCTATTCATCAGTCCCAAAACTCAGGGCTCTGTCTCTGCAGTGTTAGCTTAGTTTTGAAGTTATTTCAAGCATCAGTTTGAACAGTCCAGAGATTGTTCTTAAATTGAGGTCCACAGAAAGATATAGTTTTCATTGTTTGAAACAGTTCAGTCACAGCAGTTGGAAGAACAAAATGCCAAAGAGCAACTATAACATAACTAATCTCAGAGTTTAAATCTTTGGTGACTCAGATCTTCCAGGACTGATTTTTCCCCCTTGATGACATTAAGATTACATAATGCCTCTCATTTTTATTATTTGTTTTTAATACACTTGCATTTTACCGTCAAATGTCTGAAACAAGAAAAAAGAATGTAACAAATGGCTTTCTTTAATGTCCTTAAAACCTTCACAGTATTTTTGTGCCATGTAAACCTCAAGTTGCTGACTACAGTCTCAGCGGGAGCTCAGGGGCTATGCCAGGAATGTTCACATACAGAAATGAGCTAAGACAAAGACCATTTTGTCATTTTGATTTTCTCCTTCTTCCCATTTTGTAATGGAAACAAATATTTCAATGTTTCCTGATTAAAAAACAAAAAAGCTGTCAGAAAGCAGTGATGGACTGATTAGGGTATTTTGCTTCCAGAAAACAAACACAGTAGCCTATTTTTCAGGTTTCTGAATACCTTTAATATATAGACAAAACAAATTTGATTAGAAATGTCCCCTTAAAATGGGAAAAGAAGAAATAAAATTCAAAACATTGCTCAAAAATTAGCAAAACACTTTAATTTGTTTTAAAATGGTGTTTTGTCCAGACTGAATAAAAGAGCCTTAATGAACCACATTTAATTTGGAGTGATAAAAGAGAATTTCAGAGATTCCTTTGACAGAAATTTCCTGAACAGATCTTTCCTGAATCAATGTGCAAGAAACTGCGTTTTGAACTGCCTGTAACCAAAATTCTGAATTAGATGGACAGCAATCCTTTGAAAAACCCTGCAGGTGTGATGGCTGTTTTCAGCTCTCTTTCTGTGGCTCGTGGGGCACAACTGCTCACCAATGTCCCCCAGACCCCTCACCACTGGCCTGAGAGTGTCATCCTGCTGCCAGGCTGTCACTGCATAGCTGCTTTTGGAGGTGGTATCTGCAGCCACAAGGACAAAAGGGTTTTGTTTGTTTTAGGAATGCTGCTGAACCAGACAAAAATCACTGTTATTTTCACTTTAAGTGCTCTTTATCTTGACGTCCACCTCCCCAAGACAGAACAGACACCTAGAAAGACAGGCTTAATTAGATTTCATATTTCTGACACCCATGTGCAATAATACTCTTGTCTCCCTACCCACATAGGTCACAGAAAATAAGATTGGAGGGATCCGTAAAGATTAGAAGTTTTCTAAATTACTCACAGAAGCGGAGTTGACGTCCACCTGTGAAAAGCTGCATTTCTTTATGGGACTGAGTGACTTTCATCAGTCATTTTATTGACCAACATAGAAAAGTGTAACATAAATGCACATGGAACGCACCAAACACACATGAAGTCTGCTTCAACAACATTTCTCTAACTGATGGTAATTAGTAATAGGATTGTGGGGTTATAATAGGTAACTTCATGGATCTATCACCTCACTGATTAATAATAATCAAGCAAGTCAGCTAAATAGTAGGAATGATTAGGCAAGGAGTACAGAACAAGAAGAGTACAAGAAGAATGTATACAAAATCCTGAAGAATAAATTCACTGTTTGCCTGCATATTCTATTTTACACTTGCCCTTAGTTCTTAAAAAATAAAAAGAAGATTGCAAAACCAGGAAGCTTTCCAGAAAGAACATAATGAAAAATCACTTCTCTGTAAGGAATGTCTAAATAGACTAGGTGAATTCAGCCTGTAGAATATAATACTGTTTACAGTCATTACTGCTATGGGTGTTTAGGAAGTGACTCTTTATTCCACTGCAAGTGTCCAGGAGCAACGAGAATCTGAACGTAACACAAAGTGGGTGGATCTTCCTTCCCTGGGTGATAAATTGCTGAACCCAAGAGAAGCCACGTCTGCTTCAGAAAGCCTCCAAGCTAGTAAGTGGTGGAAACTAAGAGTAGGCAGGAAGGGAAGGACTACTTACGTATATCATATTGCTCTCTAGGTCACCCCTTTCTCTCAAGTGCAGACATGAGACATTAGGAAAAAGAAACCTTGGAGGTTTAGGCATTTACATTAGATAAATAAAAGATCTCCCTGCTATTCACAAGAGAAATGACTGTGTGTAAATTAGCAAAAACCTGAAAGTATTTTGAGGTTTTCAGCCCTCATTAGACAACAAAACATTCCTAAAAACAATCAGCCAAACTTTCCTTCAGATACAGTACTACTTTTTCCCCATACGACAACACAGCTCCTCACTTTTCCCTCTCAGCAAGTCCCAGCACTAAATGAGCCCGCACTGTGCCTTCACTCTCACCTTAATAGGTTGCAGCTCCATTCTGTGACCAGCCAAAGGCTGACAAGCACCATTCTAAAGACCTGTTTTCCCATCCCAAGTCTCCAAGATCCCACTTACAAATGAAAAAACTTTAGTCTGCCGTGAAACCTTTAGTCACCAGTGTCATCACACAAACCATTTCACCTAAGGAAAGCACCCCCACCAGCAGTGGTGCTGTTGGGAACTCCTCTCATCTCTTGCAGTGCTTCTGCCTTATACATCATTCCAATTGTTTTCAAAAAAGATTTTACCGAAATGTGACTTCAGCTACAGGAAAATTAAACTCACATGTTTCAAAACAGATTTAGCAACTAAGGAGCTAGAGTTCATACTGGAAAAAATAAAATCTATAGAAATTGCTCCTAAATGGTATTTTAAAAGATTTTTGATCACTAGATTGCATTAACCTGTTCCACTCAGTCTCACTGATTCTAAATCCAGTTAAGTAGTTGCACATTACTTGTATTTAAATAAAACTGCTGCTAGTGATAAAAAAGCAACCAAAACAAAACAAAATTTGAATAATTAATTAATATGTGGTTGGGAAGTGGGATAGGCTAAATTCATGAGTGTGCATATTTTGCCACTTCCTGAGGTCTTATTGAAAATTGCACTGTATCAGAAGTAATATCAAGGGGAAAATGATGCAAAATGACTTCATGGTTGGGAGGAAGTTATGAGTATCTGCTGAGGATATATCACAAATGCTGAACCTTCTCTGGCTGTAGCTGCAAATAATTGTGATGACTAATTGAAAAAGATACCACTAATATCAGAATAATGCAGCTTTTGAAGGTCTTTTTCAGTGGTTTTTCTTATGCATACATATAAATGCTTAAAACCATATCTCCCTAGCCTCTTTGAAAAAACTTTTCTGCACAGTAGTAAAAGTCAAGCTCACAGCTAAGTAGGAATAGGTGACATTTTGATCTATGTAATATGAGGATATACAAAGCATGAACTGAGTAAATTCAGCTGTGCAGCAGTGTATGTAAGCTTAAAATTTTGCCCAGAAATTTTTATTAAATTGAAGTCATTCTCAAATGCCAAATATTTCTTTTGAATAAGTAGAAGTGCCAATGAAAAGAACAAATAAACCCAGATAAACTTTTAAGACGAATTATTTAAGCAGGTGTGCAGCTCAGAAAAACTCACAAAGAAATTCCCCCTGAGAAAAGGCATATATTCACCTCATTAACTGCCCAAGGTTTCTACACTCACACCTCTTTGGTCTTTGTTTTTCATTAATTTTAGTAAATGAAGTTATTTGTAGCCAGTCAAAGAAAATTATGAACTTAAGCAAAAAAGAATACCTCTGAAAAGCCAATTTGCAGTATTTAAAGTTCATTTGGGGATTTATACCAGGACCTGAATCCTAGATGCTGTGCTCAGAGCTTAGGAGAGGGAGCACTTTGGCAAGCTGTGCCTTTGTGGAGAGCACTACTATTTTCATGAAATTCGTCAAACTTCCAGCTGAAAGTGAAATGACTGAATTCAAGGGGTAATGTAGGTGTGTTGTACATTTCTATCACATCATATTTACACTGAAAAGGTCACAAGCTGAACTATGTAAAACATAGCTGATCCAATGTGGTGAATCATTATAGTGTTGGCTAATCATTTTTACATATGAATACACTGAGCTTCCCTCAACTGAGTTTTAAGACAAGCCTTGGGTTAACATCCAGGTGGCACCCTGTCTGCTGAGACAAAATCAGCTGCAATAAAGAGAAGTACAGTCATTTATTTCCACGACCTTTCTCTTAAGGAGTCAATCCTATAGGGAACAAATAAGCCCTTTCACAAGGATATCTTCAGCCTGCTCTATTCTGCAAATTTTTAGACTTAGTTCTCCAAGATTCTGGTAGCTAGTCATCCATGTAGACTGGGTCTGGCAGTGTCACAGCAACTGTGAAAGAATAGGATTACTGAAAATACATTCTTGAGAGGTTTTTTCCCATCCTGTATTTGCACTACAAATTAATACAAATTTTTTTGTTTCCCTGGCATTTTTTACTGTGACACCCAGACACCTGGATACAGGCAATATGCTATGACATAGCTCGTTATTGCAAAGTAAATCTTCTTGTAAAATCAAACTGTTAAGGCAGTCAGCTTCTACCATATAATTCATTGATTCTTATTATTATTTTACTGCTCAATATCAGAACCTCTGTATTCTCTGTAACTTTTTCCTTTGTTTGCAGTTGCCTCAAATGAAACACCTGCAACCATTCGGGATAACTATTGGAAAACAAATTTGAAGTCAAAAGTCCCAAATAATCAGAATGTAATAAAAACTCTTCAGATGACTGCAATAAACATCACTTTTACACAATCATTGTGATTCTGTGTAGACTAAACCTGCAAGATAAAAATTACAGTCCATGTGACCCTCTGGCTATAGTGTGAAGACATTTACATCATGTAGTCAGTCCTGAAATGGTATCCAACATAGGAGACGTGCAAAAAAACTTGCTTTCCATGAGGAGTCTTTCTACTGTCAACTCTATTTACTGCCTCTGTAACACTATCCATCATGCCATGGAAAATGTCAGACATAAAAATAAAGTGGAAATCTATAAAATTGGGTTTGAGCCAGTAAAAAAATGTCAATTTTGTGGCAGTCTTTATTAATCCTATTAACTGCAGTACTTCAGAATCCATAGGATTTCACAAGTCTTATAGTGCAAGTAGCATTTGAATAAAAGAAGACACAGAAATCCCACGTGATCACATGCAGAGAAACTTAAAGAAACAACGCAGTGGCTGAGATCCAGCTATGTCAGTAATGTCAAAGGTGATATGACTGAGAAGGCTGTGCAGTCTTAGTAAGCTGGTTATCTTCTCTTTGATACCACCATGGGAAATTTTAGTGATGCAGTTTAGAGACGTTGCTTTGTACCATTGACTTGAGTATATCCCCTTTCTCACCTACGGACTGAGCTGTTGTGCTGAATGAACTGTGTCCCCGTCTGTGTATCATGTCACATCTCTCTTCTTAAAGAAAGAGGAGACTTAATCCAGCTAACCACAGGTAGTTACAAGAGCATTGTACAAAGTGTGTGAAACACGTTTTGAAATATTTTTCCTCCTATCTGAATCATTCTTTTATTGTTTCTCTTTATGTGTTACATTCAGTTTTACTATCTTTTCTAAATAATTTTGCTACATGCATAACTGGCCTAGAGGATATAGAATTAAATATTTTACAATTAGAAATTCTGCAGAAAAAGAGAAAAAGATTCTTTCTCTTCAGCAATGTACTTAGCTCTAGGCACGTACGATAAACTAAAAGTCTGACTGTGAACCTTTTCTTCCCTTTGAGGAACATTTTTTCACATAAGTAACCTCATTTATTTACAATGGGTGAAGTACACTACAGATTCCAAAGGCAAGTGTCAGAAGAGAGTGGTCCAGCTGGAGCTGCACATGAGATGACAGACTGTGAACTGTGGTTTATTAATTAATTTTGGCAATGTGACCCAATAAGTGCAAAATAGCATTAATGTGAAATATGATACATAAAATGTGACTAACAGCAATTATTTTAACTCAGACTCTAATATCAGGGAAAGCAGCAATGAGGGATGCTCAGCATCCCAGGACATGTGTGATTAGCCTCAGCTACCAAGGTAAACCTCCCTATGCCCTCTGTTATGTTGATGGGAAAGGATAAGCTCATTCAGACCATTATTCCAGAGCAAAGACACGGCTTTTGTTATTTTTACTTACTCCTGAGGACTTCCTGTGTCTGTCTCCTACTCATTGCAAACATTGCAGGAGGGCATTTAGGCTTAGAAAAGTGGCTCTTTTAAACACAAATCAAATACTTGTGGCTGCAAGTAAATTCCGGTACATATGTTATGTAAGAATCTACATGTTGAATGTCAAGATACAGTATACAGATTGCCACCCATGGTGCAAAATAGGACACAAATTAAACACAGGTTCAGTGGCTTTCTTTATTAGCAAATAGCAAAAAAATTGCACAAATCAACATCCAATACTTTGCAAAGTTCAAAATAATTATATTAGTACAGGGAAGAAGACCAAGGGTCCAGGCGTGAGGTTGCCACAGGCTGCCCATGGCTCTCTGGGACAGGCATCACACTGACCTGGGGTTTGGCTGAGGCATGTCTGGGGGGAGGCAAAAGGGGCAGGAAACCTGAAGCCCAGGAAAGTACTCAGCAATCACCCTATTCTGTGATGGCCAAAGTGTCAACCATGCAGATAAGTTACATCAGACTTTTTTCCCTAACGGGCAGAGGATAAGCTGTGGCCTCTTTCCATACCCATATTCACAGGCAATACAGATTCCTGTTTCAACATTTCTATACAGAAGTTCAAAACTAACATGAGAAAAAACAAAACTTCACCTCAGTCCTGCCCTTGACGCAGGCAAGTTTTGTTACCACAGTGACTGAATTGTTCTCTTATCTGTGATATATTCCTATTAATAATATTCTGCTCTGACTAACAAACAGCTTTATTTTATTGCCATGATTTCTGGCTTTTTCACAGTCTTTAAAAATATGAACTAAAACACTCACTCCAAGAGTGGTCAAAAAATATTACCACTACAATACAATATTGCAGGTAGTAAATCTTTTCACACAAGAAAATTAATCTCTCTGCTTGTTTAGAGAGATACATATTGCAAAATAAAATCACAACTGCAACTGATAGGAAAATCTCCACAATTGATACACTTACCTACTTTCAACTGGTAACAGAGATATCTGCCATAAGGAAATCTGCTGGCTTCATACAAATATTAACCACAGCCAAGATCACATCACATCAGCAGAGAGAAGGAGGAGAATCCTCCTTAATAGTCCCACAATGGGTAGCCTCATGAAGCTCAACAAGGCCAAGCACAAGGTGCTGCACCTGGGTAGGGAAAATCCCAAGCACAGATGAAGGCTGTAACCCAGGCTGCACCAAAAGATAGTGACTGGTAGATTGAGGGTGGTTATTTTGCCCTTCTACTCCACTCTGGTGAGATCTTGCCTGGAGTGCTGCATCCAGTTCTGGGCTCCTCAGTGCAGAATGTGTGTCAGGCTATTGTAATGAATCCAGAGGAGGGCCACGAAGATGATCAGTGGAACACCTCTACAATGAAGACTGGTTAAAAGAACTGGATTTATTTATCCTAGAGAAGAGAAAGCTCATATAGCTTAAAGCACCTTCCAATACTTAAAATGGAGCTGAAAATAGAGCTGGATGGGAACTTCATACAAGGGCATGGAGGTCCAGAGGAAATGGCTTTAAACTGAAAGAGAGTAGGTCTAGATTAGATATGAAGAAACTCTTTAATTTGAGGGAGATTAGACACTGGAACAGAGAAGTTTTGATATTACATCCTGGAAGTATTCAAGGCCAGGTTGGATGGAGCTTTGAGTCACCTGATATAGTGAAAGGTGTCCCTGCCAGCAGTAAGGCATTGAAACTAGAGGATCTCTAAGGTTCCTTCCAAACCAAAACAATCTATGCTTCTATGATTCAATTAAATAGAATGGACAGGGTAGAATCTGGGCATAGTGACTTTATTTGTGATGCTTGCTTGGTACAAACTTCAGAGAGAAAGGTAACTCCAGTCTGACAACAGCTCTGTTCTCCTAATGGAGCAGAAATTTCTCTAAAGAGGTAAAAATTGTCTGGACAAGAACTTCCTTGAAGCTTAGCCCGAGACAGTCAAGACACATAAAGTCTCTAAGGTCTACAGTAAACGTCAACACATTCAGCTTCAAGTGCAAGGCGTAAATCTTTCCATCTGCCTTCTCTAACAGGCAAGGAAAACAACATGCACACTTACAGAAACAAAAAAAATCTCACATACTTTTCAGCCCACATAGATCTTACTGGAGTGCTTGGACAGTCTGGCAGGCAATGGTGATAAAACTCAGTGAAGTCAGAGGGGCTGCAGCTCAGGGTCAGCCAGTGCTCCATGGGTCCATGCCCACACAGCTGGCATCCTCAGATACCTTCCCAGGTGGCTGGAGATACTTCATGCCCTGAGAAGGTCTTACACATTGGGCAGACTTTCCTCCCTAAGCCAGGACAGAGTGTCTAAGTTCACAAGCCAAGCTCAAAAAATGATGTCTTTGGAGGAACCAGTCATCTTGAGGCTTATGATAGCTTGATCACATTCTAAAACCCTTAAAAATTATTTTCCTAGTTTCCTCTGCAGCATCACCATCATTCATTTGGATGATAGGATTGACTGCTTGGGCAAATAAAGGTGACAAATCAATTCTCGGAGTAACAGACATCCTCTACTGTATTCCTGGTCACCACCTCTTAGAAAGTGATTTGCACCGAGTGAGCTCATACAGCTCCAAACAAAAGATAAATCTATGCAAACTAAAAACCAAAACCAAACTGCAAAAATCTTCACATGCCTGACCCCCATTTTTAGTACTTTAGTCAAGATGGGAAGGAACACAGAGTCCTTCATGGAGAACAGACCAACTACACTCTGTAGCTTTCAGGAAAGACAACAGTGAGATGGATACTGACAGCCTCAAAGTCCCACCTTCTGAGTCACCAGGTCTCTGTCCTGCAGCACGTTCTTGGCTTTGCTGCTCTGGTGCACAGGTATGACCCCAAATTCCATATCATACAGCTGCAGGCTGCTTAAGTTGTACCTTATCAATTCTACCCTCTTGAGAAGAGGGATTGATAAAATTGTGTACTATGTAATCTAAATAAAAGTAATCACTTTTTATTAAGTTGAAACATCAGGAAAGAAAATAAAAGTGAAGAAAGCAAAGCAAGCTATCACAGGAAGTATTTCGGTGCCGTGGCCGGTTGAGCTTAAGGCCATGCATGCTTTCACTGGTTTGGTATGTTCTGAAGGAGGAAGAAGTTTACAAGTTTGTCGCGCTCACCGTGTGACCCGGTTGCAGGATGCTCCACCCTGCCTCGCAGCGACGCTGAGCCCTGCCAAGCCTGATGCTCGGATTCCCTCACCTGCTCCTCTGGGACTGAGAGCACAACATTTCTCTCCTCTGTAGGCTGTCAGTGCAATGATAAAGTGTTTGGGGGTTAGTTTCTTTCTTCTCCTTTTTCTCTGTATTCTAAGTTACTTCTCATTCTTTCTTAGGGGATAAATAAATCCAGTCTTAACAGTTTATTCCTCAAGCACGAGGGACTACCAGACAAAATAACACAAACTAGGGAGCATAAGCCAAGTATCTGTCCCAACAGTCACAGTGAGTTTCACCATAGACTGCAAAGGGACTCAGACTTGGCCCTAATTCTGCAGATATGGAAAACATTAGTGGAGCTTTAGAACATGCCTGGGGCTCTGTCCTAAACTCTGTTGAATAGCTATAGGAAAAATGTAGGAAACATAAATTTCTCCTCTGCTTGTGCGCCAGGGCAAGAGACTTTAACCATTTTGAACCAGGAGAGATTTGAAGCATCTGTGACAGCACTTTCTAAGGGTGCCATATGTTTTCCAAGCTATCACAACATATATATGGATGCAGCCACCAGAGGAAGTTATAGCCAGTAGGGAAGGTGGGCTCCTGATGGAGGAGCACAACACAGTCCTGGTGGGAGCTTAAAGTGTCTCCAAAGCACAGGAAACACTAAGCACTTGTTCTGTTCTGCTGTACAAGCTAGGCAGTTGAGCTTGTACTTCATAATTACGAGAGGTTATTTATTCTCTCATTATCATCACAGAAGCTTAATATAGTCACAAAAAAGGTCCAAACTTCTACACATTGCAAAAACCTGGCTTGGATATTCTGCTACATATTGGGAATACTGTTCCATAGTCTGAGCAGAAATGGACCAGGAAAATGAGAGAGTTTTATAAACTTGATTTGTACTTTGCCTTCTCTCACAAGAACTAGGAACATATGTGAAATCAAACAACCACAGAAGTGCCCAGGATAAAGGTTTTAATTTTTTGTGGAAAAATAAAACAGATGTAAGGCCAAATAATCATATTTAATATTTTTTATGATTTTCTAAGAGGCTAATTATTTTCCTATTGTTGTTTGCTGGTTCAAATTTAAGGAGTTTGATGTGATATTATTCTTATAGAACTGTGCACGAGACTGAAAACCCAGCTAAGCAATTGGTAAAAAAACACTGCAGAGTGTTTGGGCACCTAACTGCAGTAACTGCAAAAGTCAAAGAAGATGAGAATTACAATGGTGTAATGCAATTTTGCTATGAGAGGGAAATTAAAATCTCTCCATATGGTTTGGTCTTATTTTAGAGAGTGATGCACATAGACATTGTAATTTCATACACAAGTTAAAAGGGTGATTTCTGCATAACAATATGTCACTTCCTTCTATCCCAGGCTGTTCTGTATTCTGACCATTCTGGCATGACCTTTCTAGTGCTGAAAGCAAGCAGCTCCCTGATAGCACGTGTGAAGGGTTTAGCTGTGTTTGGTGTTCAGTATAAAGATCCAAGCGTGTCATTCTGCCATGGCAAATTTAGAGAGAAAGAATGGATTAGTCATGGCAAAAATGCTAAGTATAGATGAAACTCAGAAAAAGCTATGGGCTTGTTTTCCAGTGGTTCTGTGAGGCCTGTGTCATTCCATTTCTCGGAGGGAGTTTTACTGATCATAGGGGTTTTGCGTGTTCTGCTCTTAAACGTAAGGGTAGGTAAAGAGGTTGATGAATGAGGCAGTGCTGAATCGCAAGATGAGCAAAGACCACCATAAGATTAGTGTATTTCTGCAAAGATAAAAGACATTTATTATCTACATCCATATCACCTCAAAATTCTATCCAGGGACCAGAAATTCATAACGTTTTGTGATGGATATAGCAAAGACACTCAAAGGCTTAGAAATGAGGTGTAAGACGAGGAGGATCACATGGCTTTAGGGAGAGAGCAGGAGAATGAAGATGCAGTGGTATGGACCCTATTGCTCACAAGCGTTCCCAGCAGACCAGCAGTCTACTCTTCAAACTGTGGGTTGGTATAGAAAGGGAAAATGAGAAGGAAGATTTTAAAGTAGAGTAACAAAATAATATGCTGTAAATGCTTCTAGTTCAAAGCATGAATTAGTCAGAAATAACTCCAGATATATGCAGACCACAGTTAGTGATTTACAGCATGTGACCCAGGACACCCCACAGTCTGAGACCTGAGCAGCCACAATTACCCTCCGCGGATATCAAGGAGGAATTATTTTCAGCTTCCTGGGTAAAGGCCAAGACTCTCTTAGGCAAGTGACACTGCGATCAGTGCAGCCATCAAATTTAGTGTTGTGAATAAGTGCAAGACTCCCATTTTCCTGCTGTGAAGTTTGCTTTCTATTTGGGAATTCCTTGCACCAGCAAACTCCAAGTTCATTGCTGTTACCACAGCAACTGGCGTTACACACCAGTTAAAGACCGTAAGTGTAACAACCACACAGAGTAATACCAGTGCTTGTGTAAGGCATCTCCATTCTGGCTAATAAGAATGTTTTCTTGAGTTTTTGTCTGTTTATGTGAATAGAAATAAACATGCAAATAATGATACTTGTTCAAATCAAAAGACTTCCAATTAAATTATTGTATCAACTTTTTATTGTAGAATATTCTACTTTGCTTGATACATTATCCTCGATTTTGGACTTTGCAGACAACAGTCACTTCCCCCAAAAGCTGAAAATATAAACATAAGAAAAAAATAACATTTCATCTCGAATATTAAACAATGAGATAATTTAGATTCTAATTACCTATGGTTTAGTTCTGCAAATATGATGAAGAACTTGTGTAGCACTGAAACTTGAAAAGTTTGGCTCCTATTTGGAGCAAACTCTTATATATAGAACCAACACTGGTCTGATCAAATTGTTTCGTAGTGGTTGTCATCAGTTTACCATCCTGCACCTAGAACTGATAGACAGCTATGATTAAAAAAATTACTCCTCTTTCAGAAATTGGAGTACAATTTTTTTACAAAAAAACACGCACAAGATTTGTCTTATTAAATCAGCCTCTGGAAGAGCATGTCCTTCTCTGTTGACCATAGAAAGATCCTGCTGATAGCCTGGGACCCGAAGCCTAACTTTTACCAACTAAATGTATGTGAGATTAATTCTTTTTTTTTTTCTTAAGAATTATGCACATTTTTTTCTAACATTGGAAGCAAGGTGTGCATGAAAGTGATCTCTGACACTGGTCTTTTCTTGCAACACCGGGAGAGCTGATGGGCTTTAAAGTAGGATAAAGCCACAGGGACATTATGAGAACCTCTAACAAGTGGCATTTGGGTTCCCATTACTTTCCCTATAAAATGTGAAGGGAAAAAGCTGTTTAATTTCCAGGACCTTTAAGCTAATAATATGGTCATGACAGGCACCACAGAAGGCATCCACCTGTGAAGTGGTTACACGTTAAGGATCACCTAGTTCACTTCCAGTGGTGTGATGTCCCCACACGGTGCCTTGCAGGCTACTCAGGCCTCACAGTGTATTAGCATCTTATACTGCTTTGCTTTGTCTGTGCATATTCACTTCATTACATGGGGAGATACAGGACACGACTCAGCAATTAAAGCAGCTGAAGACGACAGGCTTCACCATAGTAGTTTTGAGCTTTGCTCTGTCATAACTGAAGGAGAAAAATGGGTTTTTAAATGGGAAGCATTGATAAATAATAAATGTTAACATTTCAAAGAAATTTATTAATCAGTGAGAGGAAGAAATATCTCTAGGTTTCAAGCACAAAATATTAATAGGTTTCAAGGGCAGGAATGTACTTCAGAAAATTATGGGGTTTGGCATCCACCAAAATTTCAACCAATTTGTCCTTTCAAAGTGTTTTGCCTTTCTTTACCATGAATTGATCCAGGAAATCAAAGCCCTATAAAATATCTGCAGTTATGTAAAATTTGCTGATATTCAGCCACTGCTTCCTGTATTTATGGTTCATCACATCTATTCAGTTTCTAGTAACATGTTTATTTATACTCATTGGGGAAATATGCCTCCTGATCAAAAAAATCCAATAAAATCAATTTCACTTGCAAACCACAGAAATTATGGCAGCTCTTTCTCTTCCAAACCATTTGAACCCTTCAGGCGCCATGCACCAAGGTGCCAGTCTGTGCTTTGAAATGTCATTCATGAGATTTCTGATGTGATGATCCTCTGGATGGATATTCAGCAATATCCAAAGGCTAGCAGTGTTGCCTGGTTTTGATCGGAAATGTAATTTGTTCTGAATCCCCTTTTTGTGGTTATCTTGGAGCAAAAGAAAATCACTCAAACAAAACCACACACAGACAGTAGCCATGAAAACACATACAGAGAGACTGTAAAGATATTCATACTGTGTTTAAACTGTGCCCATGTTTTATCCCTCCCATCACTTATGCTTTCTCTCTCACACAGATGCACACCTGAGGATAGGAGTCATCACACTTATCTTCATTCATCTAAAAATTGTCTAGTCTAAACTAGTTATCTAGGTTCCCTCTAGAGTTTGTGCAGGGAGAAGAAATGAGTGTCAGGCACATCCAGAGGGCAATTTACTCATCTGCATTAAACAGTCAGGATGGGATGAATCAGCTTTTAGAAATCCTCCTCTCTCTCCTTTGGCTGCAGACGGAACATAGACAACTTGTCTGGAGAACATAATCAATTGCTAATGGTAGGTAAGGTGATTCCCACTCTATAGGTAGGTATACCCTGCTTTTGTAGACTATGTTGTTCTTTGCTGGGATTTATCACATTAGCAGAAGGGACAAATATTTTGCTAAGACAAATGAGCAGAGTGGTTGGAATCTAATCTGAGCTCAGACTGCACTTTTTTGCTAGTGAGAAAGTGTTTGGAAAGCATCCTCAAATTTTCATGTACCAACATGTTTTCCACTTCAGGTTAGAAAAGGCATGAAACAGCACAAGAAAATCAACCTTGGCTATTCTGCAAAAGAGCTCCCATGAGATTTCTTCCCAGGCTGAAAAAGTATAGGATTTTGGAATAGTTCAGTCAAATTTTGGGCAACTATCTACACTTTGGAGTGCAGCAAACGGAGCAGAGCACTGAGATTCTTCATGGTCAAAGGCTGGCTAAACATTGCTTGAAACTGCAGAGTAGTATAGTAAATAGCAGTCCAGCTACAACGCAAGACAAGGCATACAGAGAACACAAGCCTCAGTGCATTAACTGTGTAATTCATGGACTTAGTCATTATTTACTACAGCTCTAAAGGGTCTACCAATAGCCCCCTCAGGAATTAGCACTCGGTCTGCACTTGTAGCAGTAGCATTCATCCAGTTAAAGCCCAATACACCTCTCAGAGAAGATGAAGCAGAGTGTTATGGAGATGGAGAGTTGTTTAATATGTGGCCCCCTGCTGCACACTATTCAAACACTTTCTGGAGAGAGGACTGCTCCTTTCTGCCTGTGATTCCAGCCAGTGCTCAGTACTGGGTAGCTAAACACACTGCCTGAGCAGCACAGAGTTATAAGGGTCAAAATCTTCACTAGGCTTGAGTGCCCGTTCTAAGGCACCTAACACCTGATATTTTTGGAAGACACAGCACTATAGAGAATTTGCAATGTAAAAAGAGCAGGTTTTTTCACTTTAACTCATAACAGTGAATCCACTGGACTTTCAAAAAACAAACCTTGGATGCTTTATCACAACTAAATGTTTCAAAAATGACAATTTTTTTTTTAAATTCATGAGTTACTGTAAAAGGTTTGGTTTGAGTGTCTTGCTTAGAATGAAATGAGAACAGAATGGAAGAGACAGACAGACATTTCTTTGTATCGGTAGATAAATGTCCTAATTGCAAATCTTTACTCTTACTTCAGTTTATGCTTTGCTTCCTCTCCTTTCTGCATAGGTCCTACAAAGAAAAATTCATTAAACAAACCTTTTAAATTTCACTCCTTAGACTATTCACTACATTTTAAATGTGAAGTTGAAGAAGGGTTCAATACCTCATCTATAATATTTTGAAATTCTGCTCCACAAAGCTGCATGAAAATACAGTCTACAGTCTTATAGGATTTTTTGGGTTTTGGGGTATTTTTTTAACATGTCTTCTTTTCCATACAGAGAACACACTCTAAATGGAAATATCTAGCTTTTCAAAATTATTCATTGTCCCTTTCTTTTTACACTTCAAAATCCTTCAATAATTCATGTTGTCCTTCTCCCTGATACAATACCATCTAGACTTTGCCTCATTAGGTCAGGAAAAATCCCTCTTCATTTAAGAGCAAAAGTAAAGTTTCTCAAGACAGTTAGTTAGAGAGTGACAGACATCAGTGCTGCAATTTACTATCAGTGCTCTGTTAAAATAAATTGTCATTACAGCTTTTGGATTAAGAGGTTCAGAGGCTGAGCTTCACATTGTCTAATTACTTTAACTTGCAAATAAATAAAATTCTCAAATTTTATAAAACCAAGAACATTTGCAAGGTGCAACTTAAAGATGCAAAGGCTGCCTTGTCCCAGTCTGAGGGGAAAGCTCTTGCACTGATGGTCACTCAGATTTTGCAGGAGCAGGGGACAATAGATGGTTAATGAGAAGTGAGGTGTCTATGGCATACTTGGGTCACTTCCCTATTAACAAAGCTAGCCTGTGCCCTTAGTGGGTATCATCACTCCCAATGACCCAATTGGAAAAAATGCTGGAAATTGATTTCTATCTTCAGGTCTGTTTTCTAAGGAAAGGGTATTTCTAGCCTCTTTCTTTGTGATTAAAGCCTTCGACATGCAAGCTGCTAGAAAACTGATGTAACCAGATTGTCAGGATGGAAAGAAACAAGCAGCTGGGATCCCCATCTGCTGCAGTAAGAAGCTAAACTAAAAATCCTCCCAACATACTCATCTGAGGTAAAATGAGTCAATAAAAATGTATTTTTATCCATAGAAGCACCCTAAAAATTCCCTCCTTTTTCTTTGCTTCCCTTTTTCCTGCCCCTTTACAACACATTCAAAGCAGTATCATCCAATATGGACAGCACTTTTAGCCAAGTGCACAGTCTCCTGCATGAACAAAATCCACAGCATGTAATTTATGTTTAATGTCAAGGGCATAATTTGCCTCATTGCCTTCAATAATACTACAGAAATGTGTCAATTGTGGTGTTTCCTTTGGTCTGTCGATAGTTCCCTCAATTGCCACTCCAGGATGATGGAGTCATCAGTGTTACTGAAGCAGCATTAGGGCATTTGGTGCAGTCCCTTTCTCTCAGATTCTAGTCAGAAGTACAAATAAATGGTAACAAACAGTTCCACTGACTAGGATTTTGAAAACTGAGAAATAAGGAATATTATTTTAAACCATAGTATAAAATACAATAAAAGATTGATTCAGAGGAGAGATGTCAGTTTGGTTTAGGATAGAAGAAAAACAAAGAAAACCAAGAGGGAATTGAGAGTTTTAAATGCATATGATTTAAAAAAAANNNAAAAAAAGAAGGTAACTGTTGATGTGTAATAGCAATAAATTTAAAATTGAAGTCATGTGACCTTCCTGGTTTTGTTATTTCAATTTCTTTCTTTTTTTAGTATAAATAATACATTTAGCTTCTTTTCCTGGTCTTCTAAAATATTTCCCTTTTTGCATATCTTATTTTTTCTATTCTCTCTATGTTAGCTTTTGTTTTTCCTAATTAAAATATTTTATTGTGTGAGTATAAACTGTGTCTGTTTTTTCACTTCTTGATCTTTAGTATGCTTTCTCTCTTTTTATTTCAGTTCCTATTTTTTGAATATTTGAAATTCCAACATAACTCGGGGAATCCTGAGATTTAGACTGTTCAACTTATTTTTTTTAATGGAAATAGAAGATATTTAATTTAAAATTAATTAAGAATTTTAAGATCTTATCAATAGTGATTTCTTTGATTGTTCTATTTGCTTATACGAGGTTACATCAAAATTCTTATGACAGTGAAAAAATACTAACTTTTCTCCAGGTAGGACATAGACACTGATGCTGTGATTTCTAAATAGTTGTTCAAAGTACAGCTATATTTCTCTTCTCTTGTATATTCCTCATGATGATCTTTCCAGTTTTATGCTGTCTCCCCCTTTTATCCCCATATCCAGCAGCTTCAGCTAAACACCTTGCTTGAGTACTTTGCCTTTGAAGGATAGTTTAAGGGTCAGTCCTTTGTATGCATTCATCAATACTGAGGCAAAGCACCAGCAGGCATCCCCTGTGTAGAGTCCTAATACACAGCCTGCGTTTTGCCAGGCACCAGCAGCAGAGTGTTGTGCCCAGAGGCCCCGTGGCTGGGTGGTAGGTGTGAGCCCTCAGGCTCTGCTGCACCGTGCCCATCTCCTCTGCAGCACCATTTGAGATGACACACAACCTACCAGCCTTGAAAAATCCACAGGCGACAAGCATAACTTGGACAAAATTAAATTAAAAAAAAAAAAAATCCCAAAGAGGCAGCACTATAGCATGGCTTATTTGCTATGGCAAGAACAACTGTAAGGGGTATAAATAGCAAGCAGAACTCTTCTCTCTAGCATTGATGGCACACTGAGGCAGGGTTTTTTTTGTTGTTTTTTAAAGCTCTCTTCAGATTTGGTGCATGAATTATCACCTCTAATAGCTGATAATTAAACCACTTCAGCAAAGCTGTGAAATAGAGAGGAGTAGCCATAAAATCTCAATCTCACCTGGTGATTATTTTGAAACTATGTCCCAAATAATCAGATAAATAAATCTGTCTACGTCACAGGCAATTCTCAGCAGACTGACAATTCCATAAATAAACACACACACAGATGCACATATCCATAGCCACATCTATATGTATAACCTTCAGAAAAATATGGAATAGGTCTTAAAATGAATTGCACAATCAAGGAGAATATGATAAAACTAGAGACTTACTGAATAACCTCTCTTGAACACTCTGTAACTGGGTCAAGAACAAGATGCAGAAAGCTAGGTACTAAATAAACAAACAAACAAACAAATAAATAAATAAGAGCTAATAAGCAGATCTTTTTCATTTATGGAATCTGAAAATCTGTCTGGCAATCCTGCTCATTTTTCTGTTTTCGAAGTAAAACAAACTGTTCTAGGGACAAGTATCGATTTCACAATTAAAAGAAAACTATCCATTCATAAATATTAAGTGATGATATTATCTCTTTCCATGACTGCTTTCTTATAGGCAACAAAAGAAACATTATCCACACCCAGGAAAACAATAAATAGCTTTAGCAGGATCTAGTCATCCCACACATCTCTTAAATGGAAGACTGGAAGGACATTTTGGGAAGCTCTCCTACTGCAGAATAAAGTAAAAACACCCTATAAAAGACTCTGCAATGCCACAGACAAACTTTAACAGACATAGAAGTGACAGTATAAAGTATTTCAATCCTTTTGATTGGAGGAATAATACCATCTGTATTTCTTACTTTCTAAAAGGAAGGGTTTATCCACTGTAGTTGAAGGAGTCTCACAGTAGTGTGAGAACCTTTGTGTTCACTAGCAAGTTTAACATTTAGAATCTTGTAATAAAATTATGGGTTAAAGCTCAGAATTTCCCTGTACTCATCCTTGCTTAGAAACCAGTAGGTATGGAGTTGGAGTTTTTTTAGGGACCGAAGGAAAACACTGGAAAATTCTTGATGGTTGACAGTTCAGTTGTAACAGTTACTTTGTAATCAGGTTCAAGGACCTCTTTCATGATCTTTGCCCTCTCCTCAAAATTATGAAATTTGTTTTCAAAACCTGCTGACTTTCAAAAAGTTGTGAGCTTTGACATTACAAGATGCACCTGAATTATGTTTCCATCTGTTCTTTCCACGTATGACTGATAATAAATTTTGCTGTTTTTTTATTTACACAAAAGATGACATCTTTCTATAGCCACATAATCCAGGAACTGGAGCTGCAAGAAAAGCACTAAGTGTAGAATCATGCAAAAAGAGATAGTGAAATAAAAATGCACATTAGGGCCACATGCAGGAGCAAATCAAGAGGGGAGAGAAAGATATCTACTGTTAAAAATATGATATTCACAGGGCAGAAACATTTCAAAACACTCTCTAAAAACTTTATCATTGATGTTATAAAGAATAGTCATAACAGAACAGGCAAAAGGATGTAGAAGTGGACCTATGTAAAAGCTCAGTCCTACTGAAAGATGCCATTTGTACAGGAGGGCCATTTGGAGCAGAATGAAATGTAGATCTACTTTCCATCCATATGAGACTGCTCTCTCTGATGTAGTGTTTTATATTTTTTCCCTATAAATACTTGTGATTATTTCTCTTTTTTTTAGTTATAGGCATACAAAATTGCCCCAAGTTGAAATGCAGTGTGGAGTAAAATTGAGAAAGGAAGAAAAAAACCACATAGGATTGTAAATATGCATGAACAGACAGAGAGATAAATTAGGATTATATTGTTTCACATATTTTTCTTGAGTTATTCTTGATTTTCTCATCCAAAAGGATATCAGGCCCAACAATTCATAGATATTTTTTGATTCAGAAATGTCAGTGCAGAAGAGAAGGAACAGTGGCAGTGAATAAAGTATTTTCCCTATTGAATACATAAATATCATTCGAATTGAACTCTTTATTTTATAATCAGTACAGTCACTAAAATTAAATATAAAGCCAAATGCCTCAGTTAATGCTATCATCTCTTATGATAGTCATGTTTCATGCAGTAGCTTTCATTATAGTGTACGCAAGCAATGACTTTGTTTTTGCAGTACCAAAACCTCCCACTCTATAATCTACATCAGAATCAAGGAGATAGAAGTTTTCAAAATTTGTCCGGAGCTGACAAGGAGAGAACAGCAGCAAGAACAGCAAACAAGGAACATTTCAGTTTTGAAAAGCTGCAAATTTTGATTTGCCATGAATGGCAGGTTTCAGATAAGTCCTAGTGCATCAGGAAGAACTTTTTTTGACTTGAAAAAATGTATTCTTGGAGAATTTGGATATATTTATAATTTTAAATCCAAAGTCATAGTTCAAGAAGCTGCTTGTTGCTGTGAAGAATGAAGTAAGAGCAGGTTGTACAGTTATGAAGGTTCTGAGGAATTTTCTGCCTATGAGTGGAGGTTATGTCTAGGAGATAGGCTGCAACCTGTTCTCACTTCTACAACTTTGTTGCAAAGAGAGGTATATGGAAGACTTTCTGGTGTCATCTTTTAGTTGCTTTCTGACAAGCAGTCCGTTTTTATTTAACTCCCTTTCCTCTTAATTAAATGTTCTATTCATTTTACAAATTATTGGATTTTATGCCTGTATTATTATTTTATATTTCATGGTACTGTGTCATAAAATAGCAGCTCAAGATTTAAATAAAATAAAAGAGGGTGAGGCAAACAGAAAAAAAAAGAAAAATTACTGAAAGAAAAAATTGTTCAAGCAGGCCTTTTGATTCCTGTCTTGGTCTCAGAAGACTAAGCATACACAATAATGAAAAAGTCACAATATAAAACAAGGTACATTAAAGGAATCCCTGAAGCAATTTATGCCAAGACCTCAGATCAGTCATGTTAATAAAAAAATTAACTGCACTGGTAAATTAGACAGAGATTGATTGGTTTTACAGATGGAGCAGTGAAAAGTGAGGCGGATAGTGAGATGGCAGAGCCAGTCCTCAGTGGACTGTGAGAAGTTGCAGCTACATCTCTCAACACCAAACATCCAAGTGGTTAAACATAAGATTAAATTTGTTTCCACTAAGTTCAGTGCATGTGAGAAAACAATCTTAACTGGATGTATACTTCAACAGCCTCTGAATTGTCTAATAAGCCTCGGAAAAGAGATTTTAGACTCATTGTGAATGCTCTTGGTAAATGTCAGCTCAGTGCCTAGTGACGGTTACGAGAGCAAGAAGCATCATCTGAGTTATCAGAATCAGAATGAAGAGCAAAGCAGAGCAGAAATTATGATATCACTGTAGCAATCAATGGCACACTCATTTCTTGGATCCTACATGCATTTTTGGTTCCACTATTAAAAAAACTATAGAGTCAAGCTAGAAAACGTACAGAGAAGGGCATTGAAAATCAGTTTATTGAATAACTTTTTGGGGAAGAGAGACTAAATAAGGTATGACTTTTCAAGCAATGAGTAAGGGGAAATATAATAAAAATCTATAAAATCAGGGTTTGCCAGGCAGAAGTTGCAGAGACAACACATATTGACAATGGGTCATACAAAATGTTATTAGACATCAGACTTAAACCTAACAAAAGGAAGTACTTTTTTGAACAACACATAAATTTTAACACTCATGGCCACAGGAAGTTCTGAAAGCCAAAATTATAAATTCATGGGGGATTAGAGTGGCTTTAAAACACAGCAGGATAGGTGTGATGTCCAACTAAGGCTCCAGCTGACTGCTGGAAAGCAGGAAGGCAAGGCTGGAGAGCATCATTTCCAGGACACCTTTGAAGGTTAGAATATTCAGAGGGTGATATTTTCCTTTCTGGCTTTTATTATTATGCATTTTAATTCTCTTTCTGGAAATAATGCCTATTAAAACATTCCTGTTCCCTTTAAGTCAGAAAAGCTAAATATCCAGTTCTTTAGTACTGTTTCAGGCTGAAACTGTCTTACATTACTGCCTCTCAGGAGTGAAGGGACTTTTTGATTTTTAAGTTCTTGCTAAATATCTAGTAAAACAAGGCCCTAAAAATCACAGTTTCCTTACTTGTTTTCAAAAAACACTGATGGGAAAGTAACATCCACAGTGCATTGAAGTACAACTTTCTGAACGTATCATCTTCCTTGCCTTGTCAGCTTCCCCAGTATTTTATCACTTACAGAAGCTTTATATCAGTCACAGTAAAATGTGTCTGAACTGTATAACTCTGAATGTTCTGGCATTATGCAGCAGATAATCTAAACTCAAGTGCTAGAGAAGAAGCCAGTAAAGAACTATAGTATCTCCCTTAACGTTACCATCAGGTAGTTTTACTTCAAGGGCCTTGCAATGTCTTGTTTTTTTCAGACATAAAGTTGCATAGCCAGAAATACCTTCAGAAATTGCATCAGAACATTTTTTTTTAGCTTTCCTGTTATCAAAAGAACAATAACTTTCTTATGATTTATACTTCTAGTTCTGGACTGTATGGCACTGCCTATGCTGTTCTTAACATCAAGGAAGTAACAGTTCCTCTGCCATTTCTTTAGTCTTCTCAATATAATGGAGACCCTAATGGATCCTAACTGTACTTGTGCAATAAATATGTCCTGCTAGCTATCTGCTGTAGGTTGAGTTTCCCTGCTTTAAGAACTTGCACTTTTTCAAGTCCAGCAGCTTTAAAGTCTGGACACCAACTCAGCTAAGTGTGGTGCCTGCAGTATGCCTGAAGAACTCATTAGGCAAAGCTTGCAAAGAAACCATTGGAACCGACTGCAAAAACATTTATTTCTGGGCTGTGGCTTGAACCCAGACTCTTTTATAGCAGTCAAGGCTGTTGCAAACACAGATCTACATGTAAATAAATTGTGTTAAGAATATGTGTACTGAAATGCTGTTTTACTTAAAAACTGTCTTTATATTTAGAAGGTTTTTTGAATTATATAAGACTCAAGAAGGAACGATATGTTTTTCTATTGTTTTGTTTTCCTTTATATACAGTTTGCAGAGGAGGAGGCCCTGAGTAAATGACCATAAAGTTGAACATTAAAGTTTCTGGAGAAATGCTGGGTTAGTTGCAGATTTCCTCCACATCTGTCTATGGAGAGCTGAATGGAGAAGCACTACCCTTCTAGGGGCAGTGCAGTGTTAGTCTCTTGCTCCTGCTGTCCCTTTGAAACCTCATGGGATGATCCATCCCTCCATTTACGGTGTGCACAGACTCATCTGAGCAATGCTGCATGGTTTAAGCAGAGAAACAGGCATTTCTGGGGCACAATCTGTCTCAGTCATTTTAGTCATTTACTTGAGGTTAAGATGAATTACACTCTAAAAGCAACTATTTATTTCTACTGACTTTAATGGGAGTTTAGATGACTTGTTCAAGTATAGCCATCTATAGTGTAGTGCCTAAAGTTATGTGAGAGGAACACCCCAAATTTCTCTCGCTTGCTTTCCTGCCAAGGCGATACCCACCAAATCCCTACTTCAATTTCCTTTGTCCATATTATCTTCCCTAGGTGAACATTAAGTGTACCAACCCTGTTTTTACTGTGGGTCTTATTCTTGAGACATAAACCAGCAGTAGCTATGCCCTTGCTTTCACTCTCAGCTCTGCAAACACTAAGACATAATCTTCACCTGCCAGTCTGAATTCAGTTACATTAGATTTGATGCCAGTTGCATTGGTTCCCTCACATGTTTTCCAGGTGGCTGCCTATGCCTATAAACCAAGAGAAAACAGCATGCCCTGTAATCACTCCCATTCCCCTGGGGGGCTGGTTAGACAGGCTCTGCTTTTTACTTTCCTCAGAGCATAATTCTTCTGTCCTCAGTCATGGACACAGTCCCAGTGGTGTCCAGGGGAATTACTCCCTTGAGTTAATACCACTGAACCCCTGTTTCACTTCTCTTTAATCATGTTAATCTTCATCTTTTATTCACTAACTGATAACAATAGAATTGCAAACTCTGCCTTACCTTCATCTAAATCTTAGGCAATGGTATGTAATCCATTTAGAAATTCTAGAAAAGATGGAAGATTTAATTCTTTGTTAAATGATGCCATAGGTGAGTCAGTCATCTGGTCATTCACAAATCAGTAAAGAAAAATCTGATGGGCAAAGCACTTTCTTTATTTTTCCCCATTAGCATATTTTTTTTCTGGCTTGGAAATAATTTCTTGTCCTGTTTTGTACAATACTGTAAGTAAAACTGATTCCAGACATCACAGTGTTTCTCTGGGTGGCAGAAACAAAGCAGCTGATTTTTAAAATGCTCTATGGCCGTTCTGATGGTCTGTCAAGAAGCCAATACTATTCAACATCTATATGACTGATTATACCTCAATCCCTTACCAGACAACCAAACAGATGTCACTACCAAGGATGCCCAGTGGCTGCTGAATAACATTTCTTCTGCAGTGACACGGCCTCAATCAGGATGAGAGGGGATTTTCCAGGGAGGCAATTACTTCTTACTGATATGAAATCTAGATGCTGAAAACAGTGCAGTAGAAGAAACAAATTTAAAAAGAATAGAGGCATCTAATCTTACCCACAAATAGTGAATATGAACCTAGCAACAAATATTTTGCAGAACTAGGCTGAACTCTATTTGAGTAAATATCTTCTCAAAGTGTCGGGGATGACAAATACTGTATTTTTGACTGCAGTAACACATTATTCAGTCAACACAACACATTCAAGTGAAGAAATGCTCTTTGCTTTGAACTGATCTGTAGAAATGTTACCAAGACTCAGGCATGGCATTCAAATACATTTCATCATTTTTTGCATAAGGCATTTCTAAGGAGGAAAAAACTTGTGAAGTATGAAATTTACACTAAAAACAATGAGTAAGTTCATGGCTTCATGACTTATTGCAGAATTAGAGCAGTAACCTATGTGTTTTCCTGCCTCCTTGAAATGCACTGTGATAAACATGCTGAGTTACTGTTAATGATAGTGATATGTAGTCTGTTCACACAAGAAGAAATATATTCCAGATATACATCTATCACAGCTTTAGTAAGCTCTGGAAATAAAGAGCCATTCTTACCGCTATGTAGTCCGGTTTCTTGCTAGAGACAAGAGTAGCATTTTAAGTATCTGCTGAGTCTTTACTTCATTTCTCCATATTGCAACTTTGCAACCTCTTTTTCTCTGTCCTGGTCTAGCATGGATTTCTGTTTTCTGGGGATGTTTTCCTTCATTTTAGACTCTCAGTAAGCTCAGTATGGTCAACAGTTAAATGTGTAAGGTTTATTTATTTAGTACTTTGGCTAAGTCCCAGGTACCTCTTAAAATGTAAGTTTTACTACTTCATTTATGCTCTGAACAACTATTATTATTTACAAGGATTTGGGCTAGAGCTGTTTAATGTGAATGCCTAAAACATCATGCATAAATCCAAACTGAAACCCCCCATTAAGAGACTGACTCCGAAGAGGAAAACTTCCCCCAAAGACAAAGACTGCAATTTAATCCTGTCCATAGGAGTAAGCACACAGTCTCATTTCAACTGCACTCACACCAAATACCTGTGACAGAACATGAATAAAACATCTCAAGCCTTAGAAATTGCTAGTTACTGAACCATGTTGCATAGAAAAACACATTTTAAAAAAAATATTTTCCATATGAATTGCAATACTTAGAGATAAAATAGTCCCTCAAGGTACAGGGTATATCTGCAGAGCACCCTGGAGAGTTTTGCACTGTGAGAGAAACCTGTCTGTACACAGCACATGAAAGCAGTTGTTGCTTTGGGCGCTCTGTTGTCTGTGCAGCTCTTTGGGCTCCCTTGCAGGAGAGCACTAATTGCGGACATACTGTCATACACATACAACTTGCAGAGTTAGGTCCTCAGTCTGAGCCAGGATGATGGGACCTAATGGTCAAGGAAGGAGCAGGAGCCCCCAGTGCATCCAGACACTGGGAACAACACACAGTGCTGAACCCTCGGCTCCACTCTCTGAAACCATTAGATCCATTTGCTGGACAGCATCTTGTCTGCCTGTGTCTCAGGAAAATAAGTGATAAATGAGTCCTTGTAAACTAGGCTCTTAGGCATAGGACCAGACAACCTTTTTGGGGAACTTTGTACCTCAAAAGGCCTGAAGGACCAAGAAACTGGGACATGGAAAAAGAAGACCTAGAGCATAAAGGTGTAAAGCCTAGAGTATATAAAGGCCTGGTTTGCTTTAGTGTTGAGTTAAACTGGCTTTGCACCAGGACCAAATAAGATGAAGTTGTTAGATGAATCAGACACTTAAAGGAAGCCAGCTGAGGACCTAAAGAGGCATCACCAAATTCCACACGACAATGTGTAAAGTTAAGAGGTCAAATGTTTCTTTACAAAGAAAACAGTTTATAGAAAATATGTAGACTAAATCTGATCTCTGTTACATGCTAAGTATGAACATTTTGTTTGACTGGTGCAGCTATCCAATTGCAGATCTCTGAGCTCATCTACACTGATTAAGAACCAGACAGTGATAAGACAGGGGCCAAAGACTGGTCTTTCAGCTGACACATGAGAAATTGTGTGTCTTCCTGCTAGGCTTGCATGATCTCTGATGCTGATGTGACAGAGAGAAGCAAGGAGCATCTGTCAGCTCAGACTGCATGCCCAGGCACATAAAGAGAACAGGCATTGAACTATGACTGTGACAACAGGGGAGGCTGAGTCCAGCTTTTACCTCCCTGCTGAAGGCCCAAAGGAATGGCACGTTACCTTTTTCAGGGTTTTCTTGTTTGTTTGTTTGTTTGTTTGTTTTCCTAAGGGTTTCACAGCTCCTTCTCAAATCCCCTAAGGCGCATGTCCTGCCACACTGTTCTGAATGTCCCACAAAAGTGTCACACCAGGTCACCCTCAGACATATGTATGTGTGGGGCTTGCTACTAATGCTGAGGTGTGGGGAAAGGAAGGTCTACGCAGCTTTGCGATCATCACTGTCTTGAGACCCCAGCTTGGTCAGCTTGTAGGTGTGTACTGTAGGCTTGGACATTTTGCTAACATATCATGTCACCAGAGTTTACTTTGCACTAATTGTGGACATACTGTCATACACATACATCAGTAAGTATGTATATACTTCTAGTAAATATATGTTTCAGTAATATACATCTACAGCAGTCAATGCTATTATGACTGTAGCGAATCAGTGAACCAGAGTTTTTACTGCTTCTCCTACAAACCTGGAAATGAAACATTGTCTTTACAGATATGAGAATAGCAAGCATTTTGAAGAGTTGATAATGAACTTTTAGTCTTTATTTGATAATGAAGAAATTATAACTTAATAAGGAGGGTCAGTAGCCACTACTTAAAAATAGAAGTTGCATCTCCAGAAGATGTTTTTACTCTGTGAGGAGTACTATTTTAAGTTTTATGCAACGCTGTTTCAGACCTGGAGGGGAGATGCTTGGCCCAATGCAGCCTTTTTTAAGACCTGGGAGGATAAAAAGTTTCAAATTGTGAATAGGCTTTAAGGACTTTGGAACATGGGCAAGAATCTCCTACAGCCTTCAAGTTCTGTTGGTAAAGCTCCCCTTGGAGCTTAACCTCAAATCTCTGGTGTAAAAAGACTGAAAAAGACACACCAACTTCCTGATAGTCTGGAGTTCAAAGAAACACACAGACACACCACTTATACATTGGCTAAATTCCACATGGAGTCTTTGCAGACCAGCACAGAAGCCAAGGTATGACCAAGAAAGAAAAATAATTAAGTAAAGAACCTTGCTACATTGCAGTATAACTGTGCATCTTAATACAGCTTCCTCTGAAGAAGCAAACTTGTGGTTTTTCAGACTAAGTCATCTTTTTTGTTGTAGATTATGGAAACAATTATCAGAATTACAGAAAACACAAAGCCTTTATGAGAGATCATGGTTGTTCTGCAGGGAAGACCTAAAATCTTGAGCAGTAACAGCACTGTTAACCCCTGCATACGGCAACACGTTAATGTATACAATGAAATTGTAGCTGCTGAGCTGACAGAGCTAAAACCTCACATGATATTAGCTGGTTTGACTTAAATCCCAGTTTGGACACATTCCAGTAAAGTACAAAAAAATTATGGCTCAATTATTTCCATTCTTTACATTCTTCCAGAAAAAAAAAGAAATTCCTTCTGGTGTTTACCCAAAAATAAAATCAATCATCCAAAACAAGTATTTCCAGCAGAAATAGAAGAATATGGATGCCAACATTAAAAAGTGCTGGTAAAATACATCTGACTAAATATTTGTGTCTGCTCAAAACCATTGATTTAAACTGAAATAGGTACTGGGAAGAGCACTAGGACAAAGGCAGTGGAAGTTTAAAATTTCCTGATTGTTCTTTTTCAAAAGATAAAGATGATGTAAAAAGAACAAGACATTTAAGGAATTTTAAGGGGTTAAAGAATATTTGCAGTACAGATCAGGATGACAACATCTGTGAAAACTGTGTTTCGCCTGAGTTTTAGAACAAGTAGTTAAAATACAACTCAGTGAACTGAAGAGCTGTTCTGCCTGTGATTCTTTATGATTACTCAGTGCTGACAGGGCATTCATGACTGTGCATGACACAAAGACAGCCTCTTTCCTACCAACTAGAGGGGACTTGTAAGATTTACATCTGTAATGTGTAATTGATACTCATACACTGTTATTAACTCTGTTCTTATAAGCTTTGCATACAATGGAGAGTTATTAGGAGGGCTTTGAAAGAGAAGTTGTGGGTAATTTGGCAAACTCTAAATGGGAATTTGGCTTCCTGCATGTTTTCCATGCATATATTATTAGTCCATGTCTAATCTTTTTTCCTCATTAATCTAATTTCTCTCCGATTGTTCCTTGCTCCAAAGTGAAAAAAATAAATATTTACAATTAATTCCATCTCATCACACAGAAACCAGAAAAAGTGTTCCACACCACCCATAAGTTCAGATCTTAAAAAAAAAAATAAAGGAGTTTTAAAAAGCTGCTGAAACTTCCCAGCTTCATTTTTTTTTTCATAGAGCCACTGTTTAATTTACAGTAAGTCAAGAGGCAGGAGGGATGATAGAGTTAAGCTCATGCTGTTGAGAACAATTATCCTGGTGCAGAGACATATGTAGCCCCAGAAGGTTGAACAGACCACCATAGCTTAAAGGCACTAAGATAAAAGGACACGTGCTGCGTGGGCCCAGTGGGAGCAAGACCACAGCCTGCAAACAGAGCCCACTCAGCTTCATTTGATTTGTGCCTCTCTCCCTCCCCCACCCCCCTTTTTTTTTTAATTTTGATTTATTTAATAAGACTCTGGTGCATTCATTGGAAAGAAAAAGAGAATGGTAGCTGGGACAGTGGCAACATCAATCTAATGTTTGCTAGAGACAAAAATAGCTGGGCCAAGAATCATGGCAGCCTCTCTTTCTAAAAGATTGAAGACATTCCAGCAAGATGTAAAGTAAAATAGATGAAGTCAGGGTACATTTAGATTCTGTACCAACTGAATAGCAGCAACTATTCTTTTTTTCTCCCCTGTCTCATTAATCATGCTGGTTAATTGTTGGGATAATGATTTCACAAGTTCATGTAAGTACACAAAAGGATTGTCCTCGAACTGTGTGTAGTGCCTGGCATTTACTTCTGCATATGCCAGCATCGCTACATTAAAATGGGAGGAGGTTTTTCATTTTCCTTTTTCCTATTGTTCAATTTTCCTAGAAAATGAATTGTATGTTGTTGCCAAGGATGGAAATAAATGAAGAGGGGAAACTTACGACAGCAATTAATGAAAGGGGTCTCATCTTATTTTAAAGGGAAAACAGTAAGGGACATAAAGATAGAAAAACAAGGAAAACATTTCTGTAGTTTAAGCGGCTATTTCATACCTCTAAAAAAGGATTCTATGTTTAGTTAGAATCTAAGTACTTCCTTTCCTTTCTTTAAAGAAAAAATAGTGGACTTTTTAATACCTCTTGGCAGCTGAGTTCGGATTTCTAAATACAAAAGACTATCAAGACCCATTTCTGTGATTTCAATCCTCACTGTCCAAAAAATTGCAATACCTGTCTGTCACTGAGGGTAAAGGGAAATTGCTTATGGATGACTGTAAGAAACCCTTGTGAATTCTTAAGGCCTTAATGTTTACTGAATAGAAGAACTTAAATGTTTTCTACAAGCTGAGAGATAAATTAAATTCTCTGTATCCATTTCATTGGTTTTGGACTGATACCATTTTATTACTATTTTAATCTAGTGCTTTTTCCCATTTGCATGTACAATTTAAAATAATTTTTTTTCCATTTTTTTTCTAATGAACTCTGCCAAACCCATTCTAAATATTGTTGATTCCCATCTCAAAACTCAAAGGAAGTTACATCAGTTTCTGTGCACTATTCAGAGCCTTGAAAACTTTGTAGTCTTCCAGCATGGTGAATTGTGAGGCATTATTTTTTTCAATTTAATCACCCAGAGAAAGACTGATTCCATACTTTGGCAGTGCCAAACCTTCCCTTTTTAATTCTGAAAACTTACAGATATTTTGAGAAAAAAACTACTCACCAAAAGAACAGCAGATAAAATATAATTTGGTTTCTCATATTTGTACTCTTTTTTCTTACAAATTGATGTTAAAAAGATAAACAGCAAGCTGTTGCCGTAGTAGAATTTCACAAAGTCAAATATGTACAGCTTGCTCTTCTCTCTTTCTCATTGGAAAAGCAGCTCTGCAGTAATCCTCACAGCTTACTTCTGCGTGCTTTGAGCTGCAGTATGAGAAACTATTTTGAGGCATCTTCTTAGCTGAATTTTTGTAACTCCTTATGTCAGAAAATTGGATCTGACTGAGGCAAAGCCAACAATCTCTCAGGGTGAGATCATAGCCACGTGTTTTACCAGAGCAAGGAATGGAAGACTGACAAAAAGCACAACTTAAAATGACCTGTCTTTAGTGGAGGCGTCAGGAAATCCTTTACTTTCCTGATTGACAAAAAATTCCATTTCACAACGCAATTTGTTTGGAAGAGGTCTCAGAATGCCCTGTCACAAAGTGTCCCCTTTAGATGCACCCTGGATCAAGTGTCTAGAATTACTGAATCAGAAATAGTCTTGTCTCTTTGTCCTAGTAACTCCATGTCAACCTTCCAAAAATTACCAAGATGTTAATCTTTTCAAAAGGAGAAATTCAGGTTTTCTCTCAAAATGACAATTTTTACTTTGCCTCCTCACAGTCCTCCTGCAACCACCAGATCAGGGAGGATAAGCAATAACTTGGGATCAATAGGGAGTGTCATATCTCACTTGCACATCACAATAACAAATACCTTCAGCTTCCCTTCACCCCTAAAAGTTGCATGATCTTGAATTGCAAAAAAATTTGCTGCAACCAGCACATGGGGACTCCATGAGCAGGGATGAAGGTTAAATTCAAAGGCTAAATTATTTATTGCAAACTATTTGCTTAGTTCTGGCACTGAAGAACAGTGGAACAAATGGAATTTTTAGATGCAACATGTATTGAGAACAAAGGCTGAAATCCCATTTCCAGTACTCCATGCTTAAATTTCCCCTGTGCTTTAAAAACTGCAGTGTTAGCTTTTCTCTCTCATTAAACTGCCTCTCTTCTGTATTGAACCTAACTTGTATTTTTTCTCCATTTTCAGTTTACCTAAAAATCACATGTTCTGAAACATTCAATAGGTACAATAACTGGAAACAGAAACGTGTACTGTTGCACACACTGAACTGTATCTCATTGCTACCATGACAATATACTCTAGAAGCTATAACTCATCCAAAATGTGGAAGGTTAATTTGCAGGAAAACTGCAATGAGCATGGACACAATACCTGGACAGATGGTGAGCAATGATCTGGGACCCCTTCACACAGGGTCCATGCCACCCTTCTCCATACAAAGTGTTGGCACAGCCTATTTGGTCAGAGAGGGAACTACTGTGGATTTCAGATCATGGTGCCTTCCCAGCCGTACACCACACCTCTGAGTTGGTCTGTGTAGTCCAGCTAAACAAGACCAGTTGAGGGTGCAGAAACCTTTCCGCAGGCCCCCTAGGCAGGATGAGACACGCTAGGTTGGTGGAGACCCCTCTTTCTGCTTCTTACAGTTTTCATGCTCTGTATTATTTTCATATACTGCCTCGGCATTTCACAGCCAAGGGAGCATAGCATTTTAGTCATTTAGAGTCAAGCTCTGCCCTCACTTACACCCATGCAACTCATGGCCCTGGAAGACAAATATATCTGCCAACAAACCATCGTTCAAAGTTCTTGAAAAAAATAACACCAAAAACAAATAGAAGGATTTTGAAGCTAACGAAGTGTGTTCAGCTGAGTAAAACTGAGCTGAGCTTTGAGTGAGTTATGGGCTAATTTGCTGTGATACAAAGCATTATGAACATGGTAGACTACAGATGCTTCTGCAAGCTGGATGATTTCTGAAATTACTCCAAATTCATGAAAATATACCACCTTATTCCACTTTTGCATGTAAATGGATTCCTTCTTCCTCTGATTCTCTCAAACAGTAAGTAGTCATAGTTACGAAGCTAAATTTCTTGTGCAATAGCACATGAGTATTTCCACACATCTTCTCAGTTAAAGCATCTGATATCCTGTCCTGAGGATCCTCAGTTACACGAATGCCTTTAGAGATAAAGCTCTCAGGTGTCTCATATCACCTATTCTTCTGACTTCCTGCTTAGGAAAATATCCCATTGATCTCAATAGACTATTTGGGGTTTTTAGTGCATTTATCAAACAGTAAAGATTCTAAGACTTACAGCACAAAATAAAGCAGTTTGAAGTTCTGCTGGCAAATTTTTTTTGCACCATTTTACAATAAGCTTTTTTACCAAAGAAAAGCCTCGAACATTGACATTGCTGCTCTAGGTTGTGTGTGTTTGTTACAAAACCATGGTTTGGCTCATATAAAAGCAATCTTTGGAAATAACCTTAGTTCTGTTTTCAGGAAATTCTTACTGGGAGAAGTGTTGTGTATCTAAAGGCTTGAATAAAACCTAAGGTCAATGTTCTTTTACCTCTTCCCAAGACTAAGATATTCACATCCCTTTTCTAAATAATTGTGGCAGGTTTATGCTGCAGAACAAAGGTGATAAGAAGGGTGGCTGTTCTCCTCTGAGAGCTACCAGGAGCTCGCATCAAACTCCATAGGTACGAAGCCAAACACCTTCTACTTCAGATTAGCAGATGTGTGCATGGTAAACTGTATTTTTCACCTCATTGGTTATTGCTGATCTCTTCAGTACTGGCTGCATACTGATGTGGCCAAAAAGCAGAGCTGTCTGTTTCCTGATATAACTACTGATGCAAAATCCTAAAAACGCTAAGCAGAGTTAATCATACTGTTGCTCTGTTGCTATCATCCCCCATTTATTCACTTATGGTGCAATCTGGCATAGTACTGACATTCATTCTAAATTATGAAAGCGTTTACTTTCATTTTTGGTCTAACATTCCTAGTTTAAAAAAAAAAAGGGTTGTAAATTTGATAGTTTTTTCATAGAAAATGTCTTCTGTGAGTCAGACATTTATTTTCAGGGTTTTCAAACACTTCATAGCTCAGGAATAAATTAACAAGAAATTTAAAACAGTTAGAATTCTCCAGCTGAAATTATTATAATATTTTAACAAGTTTGGGGTGTTTTTTCCCAGTACTTGGAGTGTTTGTAGCACAAGTCAAACATATTTGTGGAATCACAGAAGCTGTGTTTGTAAGGGACTCCTCTGGCTGTCTCAAGGCTATTTTTCTGCTCTGAACAAATCTCTTACCAGCCCAAGAACAGGATGGCTGTGTCCTTGCCTAGCTGAGTCTTGCGAACCTCCACGGACAGAGTCCCCATAGCTTTTCTGGATAGCTTGCTCTGGTCTCAAACTACAGAATTTGTAGCAGAAATCAGACATTTTTATACTATGATAGAAAAGTGATAGCCATTTTCAAAACTTAAATGGAGACACTTGGGTGGTTCATGTCTTCAGAAGACTGCAAGAAGAAGGAATTAAAAAAAACAACCAAATCACATGCACACCCGAAAACCAGCTGGATAGTGGGGTTCACATCTAAGTGCAAAACAAAGGTGACCAACACCCTCCCAGTCCTGCTTGTTTTATTTTGATTTACATTCAGCCTAGGCCAACCACAAAATATGCAATACAGAGATAAATTTTACTCTTGTAATCTCAAATGAAACTAAGAAACTGGACTGTGTGAGGCTATTTGTAACTACATTGACATTTCTGCAGTACTTTGAGCATAGCAATCTTTCTTATTTCCACATAACATTCTGCCTTTTCCTTGACTCAATAGTGAATTCCTCTCTTTCGGAATGTTTTTTGTGCAGCTGTAACTGAAAATTAATTTCAGCCTGTATTTAGGGATGAAAAACCACAATTCTCATGGATTTACACACTCTTAGAATGCACACATTTATATCCATATGCGTTTGTGTATGTAGTATATATAAACATGGATCTGTAGACAAAATTGATAATATAGATATATATATATAGAAATAACTATAATTACTATGTAATTTCATATTTGTAACAGAAATACACATTCATACATACAAAATATCTAAATATTTAATTATTGAAGGATTTACTTATATTGCCATTTTAAAATACTCACTTGCACAGTTCTAATTGCTTCCTGGTTTTTTTTTTTTAGCTCATCTTTCCTTCTGCCTTTGTTCCTAGTCTTCTCAGATATAAGAGAGCTGTTCATGCCTCCCAAGTGCATTAAGCCACATTTTGAAATAACCTACAAACTTGTATTAGGTATCCATGGTCATTAGGTGCCTTTGATGGAACTATAATGAGATGGCACTAACTGATGGATTAGACCTTCTACTCAAGACAAAGTGAATGCAGTAATCTTTGAGGTGAAATGTGCCACAAAATAACACAACACGAATGATATTTCAAGATTAAATGCGTCTTTGTGCCCCACTGAACAAAATATACTGATTCATTAATAACAAACCAGATTGCTACCAAATGCATGCTATCAGCACAGAGTTTATTTTGCTTATTCAGTATTCATATGTTGGAGTGGATATACTTTTGAAGAGATTTTAGGTAGTTTATGTTATTCATGATGGAATTGCTGTTTGTAACTCAAAAAGCTGAAGGACTCTCCCTGCTGAATGGAGTTAACAGCTCCCATGCAGTTTCCATAGCTCCCAGAAGACCTCATAAGGAGAAAGACAAAAATCTCTTGTACAAATATTATTTGCACAAGCAGTAACCCAGAGTTCCACCTTGTCTGTGGCGAGGTGCTTGCTTTAGGAGCTCAACAAGAAGCAGTTTACGAGGTGCACCTCTACTGATAAGTGTGACTGAGGCCTGATGGCCAAGCAGAAGGTTGAGCCACGCTGCTTGGAGCTACCTGCCTCTAGAGAAGACTGGCCATATCTCTGTCAAGTAGTATTTGCACTGGGTCTTCTCTGGGGCCTTGTTGCGTAAAATGAAAATATTGTTAGGGAGAAGAAGGCTTCAGCTCAAAGTTCTTTTACAGCTCTCTGTCAAGCTGGTGAAGAGTAGATATGGGTATCCTGGAGTGAGGGAACGTGTGAGGTGCTGGAGTATTTAAAGCTTTTTGTCACACTCTTGGAGGGCCATATAGGCTACACAGAACCAAATCACTTGCAGTTTCATCCATGCTGCCTTTATTAAAAATTCTTGGAGTGAACTATCCTCAAAACTATACTTAGGTGCTTTTCTAGATAAAACCAGTTGGTTCACTATAAAAAGAAGAGAAGAGCAAACTAGCATTTATATAAAATAGAACCTCTCTCAAGGAGAGGAGGTGGAGACAAGGATCATCTGGTGCGCTTTTCATGAAGCAATTGAATCACAACAGTTAGGAAATTTGTTTGGGAGAGATGGGCAAATCCTGGAACTACTTGTTAAGGGTTTTTTGATATCCCAAGCAGAACATGTTCAGTGTTGCAGTAATAAATGTACTTTTGGCATATGGATTCATAGTGATAATAATCAAAGCAAAAAACTACCTCAGTGAGCCATACCCTCAAACCCACACCTCTGCTCAAGGTGAAAGTTACAGAAATGTAGATCCAGAACCTCAGTTTGGTGGCTGGAGACAAAACTTCATTTCTGAGAAAGACATACTGAGATTCAGTGTGGCAATGGCACATCCACACAGGTTTTTTTAAAACAGTTATTTTTAAAACAACTTATTTATGGGAACATGACCCTAAGACTTCTCCAGGCACATTTTGCACTAGTGCTGATCTGGGAACCTTGGGATTCCCATCTCCATGACCAGATCCAATAACTGTCTCGAGAGAGAGAGCGCATCATGTATTTTTCTTGCAGGATTGTATTTGTCCTTTGTATGAAAATCCTGTGATATCACACTCAGAAGGCCATAAGTTTACACAGTGAATGATGGGAGATGTGACAGCTAAGAGAATAGCAGTATTAATTTTCTTGAGCTATATTTTAATTTCTTACAAGACTTTTCCGTGAGCAATCTGAATCTTAATGTGACTCATAATCTAAATGCAACTGCATTATGTGTTCAACACATTGTAACAAAGAAGTTCTGTTTATTTCTATGGATATTGCTCATTAAGTCTGTCCTTTCAAGAGATAAATGTTGTTCTGCTACACCTTACCTGATCCCTGAATGCACATTTTGACCTAAGTGCTACAGCCTTCACACTGACAAAGTTCTCTTCTGGCAGAGTTTTTTCAAAGAGCTTTTGGGTCAGGCTTTATGCTTGTGACTCATGAATAAAAGCTCTCACTCCTTCCTGTAACATTTCACTCAAGGTTAATCATTATAATCATTATATAATATTGAGACACCTGAAAAAAAAAGACTCCTCTGCCTGTAGACACTCTTGAATACTTTAAATTCTAAAATCATTGTAGTCTTCATCAAACTCCCTAATTACTTAATTAAAACTATAGTATGAGTCTGACAAGCTACTGCAGAGATTCAGCTTGTAGTAATTAAAACATAGTGAAGCCTTTATAACCTGATACACCTTCAAATATCTTCCATCCCTTTTTTTAACTCAAAAATCATAATATCTTAGTTTCCTCCATGGTACCTGCTGCCTTAGCAGTACCAAATTTACATAATTCTTGCCTCTGTCATCTAAATCCTAGTGCACAGTGCTATCCAGGGCTAGTTTTGGGCCGCCAGCATCACCTGGACAACAGGACACTGCTAGGCATTTTCAAACCTAGCTAGAAACAGGTAAGAAGACTATAAGCTGGATACTTGCTCTCTACCCATCTCTCCTCCCAGCCTTACAGTAGAGGTCTTCCTTGAACTCTGAGAATCCCCTGTTCTTGACAACCAGTTCAGGAGAGCCCTGCCTGGGCTTCACACCTGTGGCAGACATTGACCACCAGGCAAGTGAGACCATTTCCAATTCCTTTGTTCCCTGCTGAGATTAGTGTAAGCCAGCACCCCAACATATACTGAGGTAATTACCAATCTACAGGAACAAAGAGTTAATTGAAAATCATAGGCTTTTTCAGATGGTATCAAGCCTGCAATTCTCTTAAGAATCCTGAAATGGTAATTACTCAGTGAGCACTTTTCCCTGTGCTCTCACCCCCTGAGGGTGACCTTACTCTACAAGAAATCCATCCGTCTCTTATGTGCTTTATGGATCATCCCTATGGAGTGTGCATTTTATGTAACAGGATGATTAATTCTTCATCTCCAAGTCAGGAAAAAAGAGTTCCTTGAGAAGGCAGAGCAAAAGGATTGGGGTGATGCAGTCCCCACTGAAGCAGATTTTCATGAGGCTTTGCTTTGCTTTTGTGTTTTGAGATGCTGTTTTTTAAAAGGACTTGTTGCTGGCAAGTAAGAACAGAGCGGGTTTGTGCATGCTGTTTGAGGATAATTATTTTTCAACTTGTCCCCCTCAGAATTTAGTGCCTGCTGGGCATTAGACAGTAGCGGATACTCAGAATCTGCTCTTCATACCACTTTTACCTGTTTACAAAGATACAGTGTACCTGGCTCTGATATTAAATATAGTCAGCTTGACTGATCCATGGGAACTTCAGCCCCATGTAAGGTTTAGCTGTTGCATTGGAATTGCTGCCACTGAAGAGATCCTATTCTTGTGTGCCTTCAGTTCACCTTCCACTTTTTCTGAACACTTAGCCAAGACTTTCAATCATGCATATTACTACTTACAGTCAGAGCTCTGTATCGGTATGGGACCACTTCTTATAACCTTTTCCCATGCAGTTAAAGTAGCATATAAAATTAGGCACCTAAATTTGCATATTTATAAGTACCCTGAATGTTAAGGTCAATGTCCTTTTCTGTCTTTGACAGCAGAGAATTTGTAGGTTCCATCCTAGCGTTGGAAATGTTGATTCTGTACAGAGCAACAGGTGAACACAACCTGTTCTTTCCCTGCATGGTCCCAGAAATCTATCCTTTCTTTCGTAATGCTTGAAATACAATCAATTCTTTATTCTGGGGTCACACTTTTCTGTAATTAACAGACCCTTCCTTTTTTACCCTTCTCCAGCAAACAATACATCATTTGTGACTCTTAGTATGCTTGCAAACCCCAGAATCTTCTTGGTTCAGGACTACGAAAATTCCAATGAATGCTGCTGATAGGAGGTCCTGCAGATAACCATTCATTGCAAAGATATCAAAGATACTTTTTCTAAATGACTACTTTTGCAAGTGCTATCATGGCTAGACTGCAATATCTTTTCAAACTTACTGGAATTTCCAAACTACAGCCATCAATGCAGAGATGTCTAAAAAATTTAAAAAAACTTATTGAAGTAATGGGGGAAATCCATGGCAGAGTAAGAACTTAAGTTTAGATCTCCTGATCCTCATTGCAGCTCATTAAACATCACTCCTATTAAAAAAAACAAACCAACCAAACAAACATACAAAAAAAACCAAACCCAAGCTATGAGCAGGCAGAAAAGTAAATGCACCATGAGTGAACTCTCAGTGTATGGTACATTCATTGGAAATATGCTGTGCTAGCTCAAGTAACTTAGCTCATTAAACCCCCGAGGTCTGTTCACTTACTTGTTCTTAGACTATATTACCTTTTTTTTCTGCTTTATTTTGGTGCAGTTTATTTTTTATGTAATTCTGGTAGAGAATTGCTAGCAGGTTGCTAGTGCGTTCATATATGCATTACAGGCAACAAAGGTGCCACATCTGTTCTATCTCCTTGTCACCACATCTGGGAAATCTCTGCATTCTTCACCTGGCATGACTTGCCGCATGACACAGCTCAGTGCAGATAAACACACAGAAATGGGAGAAAAGTTCTTACTTTGTCACATCAACTCAGTGTCAGCATTTCACACAGCCAGGACCTACTCTGAATAGATTCTTTCCATTACACTTGGATCGGACATCTCTGAGCAGTACTTATATCAGTAATGGAAGAGACCACTCAATAAAAACCAAGAATACTAAAACCACTGTGGGTAATGTGCCCACCCCAGCCATGTATCAGTCGTGCAATGCCAGTAAAGTCAAGTGCAGGTCACATCTCACCATGTAAACCTCATTTTATTTAAACATGGTATTTAAAGCTTGTTTGGAGTACTATATCTTCTAGACTTTCCATGAAAAATATCAGTTGAATAAATAAATAAGAAATTTTAAGTCAAATATCAAAATTATTGATGGAAATGTACAGATCCTGTTGGATTTACTGGAAAACTTATTGAAATAGATTATTTGTACCTTATAATTTTCACTTTCATAAGAGAATGTAAAGCAGATAAAACAGTGACTACTAACAAAATCACATTGGCAAATAATTATAATAATTTTTGAAGGAATATAGTTATGAAAAAACCCTGTGAGATTTCATATTTCGTTGAAATTCACAAACTCATGAGCTGTATTGTAATACTGGTACCCTTATGTGATAGGAATTCTGGTTTTTATGCCAGTTTTTGTATGGATACTAGACTGAAACTTACAGTAAGTAAAATATGAAGCCAGATAAAAGTAGGAGACTTTTTAAGAAAGGAATGCTTTGTAAAAAACTCCCATTGTCATGAGTTTATCATGGGGAGAATATCTGGTGCAAGGGTCAGTTTGAGGAAGTTCATGGTCACCATTATTGTAGTCTGGCCAAAACACTGCTGCAAAGGCTATGTACCAAACACACCGAATTTGCTTTTACAGTGGATATTTCTGGAGGTACACTAGAAGTTGAGTCTCCTGAGGAAAAACATGAGCTGAGTAGCAGTTTGAGCCACTTTTATGGGGAACAGTGAGCAGAGAGTTCTTCAAATTGACTTGGACCCCATTTTCAAAGAGAAGTCAGGAAATGTCCAAAATGCCCTTGGCAACACTACTTGTCGGGTTAGGTACCCAAAATGGTAGATACCTCAGCACAAGCCTAGTTGTGATAGATCAAGTAATTAAAAGGCAAAAATTCCCTGACAAACCTGAAGACAAGTATGTATGCAGGCTTTTGCAGACATATATTTAGGATGCCTGTGCTATTCTATTGTGGACCACACACAGATCTTCTAAGAACAAACACAGTTTTATAGTGAGAAAGCTCATAAAGAAGTCACGTTTACGGGAACATTATTGGCTGAAAGGGTGAAGTATAATTTACCTTATTGATATGAAACTTCTCTGAGGCTGTAGTGACTTAAAAGAGCTTAGCAGTTTTGTTCTTGAAGCTTGAATTTAGTGGCAGGGTAATCTTTGTCCTCTAAGTGGGATTCTGCATTACAGAGTGAAAGTAAAGTAAATTTTCTCACCTAGAAGATTTTAACATGATGTATTCAGAATTACAAAGCTTTATTTTGATTTTGTCAGATTCAAACTTGGTTTTAAAATGGTCTTTCTTCCAAAAGAAACAATGTAAGATGTGGTCCTATGAGTTTGTGGGACATCATTAATTTAACTGAACAGGAATCACCAAAGTTCAAACTGAGGTTCTATACATAATAAGTCTCATGGCTGTTAAATAATTCCCAGTAGACAGTCACGAACCTTATTAATGAGGCCCCATTAATAGTTTAGAAAACCCTTAGTTGAACTCTACTTGCAGTTCCAGTCATTAATTGCAGTAATTAACATTAAGGGCTGTAAAAGCTTAATAAATGGCTTTTCCATTAATACATATGATGCTTATAGTGGAGTCAGGTACTTACAGAGTCTCAACTGTGGATTGCATTTGAAGCAACAGCTTTTAAATAGAACAGGAAACTTACTTGTTAGTCTTTGATAATTGCAGGAAAAGAAATGATGACCATGTGACTAAGGAGGCTTCCTATCATACTGTCAGCATGGCACAATTTGTCTTTCCATCTGTTCCGATCTGTGTTGCTACACCATTGATTTGTTTGGCTAATACAATGTGTAAGATTCTGGGACAACTTGGATGTCCTTCATTTCAGCAAATAATCACAATAATGATGCTGATTGTAATGTGAACTGAATTCATCATAGTTTGAGCAGAATGCAAAGCCAGGGCAGAAAACATTTCAACTTAGAAAAAAAAACAAAATAAAAAAACAAAACCAACCAAACAACCAAACAACAACAACAAAACCCCCACAAACTTGCTGTATTAGTTAGGCAAAACTCTTCAAATAGATACAGAAAGAATTTAAGGATGGATACTATATTATCAACTATCATTACCTTTAGAAAAGTATAACAAAACCCTAAAGACACCAAACACCACAATGAATGGACATAATGAGCTTAGTCTATTTACTTTCAAGAGCATACAAAACTTAGAGAGAGTCCACCATGTAAAATAAAAACAACAGACAGTACTGCCGTCAGAAAGAACAGGTAGTGTGTCATTTTGGCTCGTTCTTGCACATGAGAACCCATAGGATGATATAACTAAGGCAAATTTAGAAGTACCAATCTTTCTTCCTAGTGAGAAAAGTTGGTTTATTTAAAGGGAAGCAAAACCAAAGCCCTTATGCAGCAAGTCTCTAGTTACTAGTTTCTAGTTTCCTCTGTAACATGTAAATCCCCCCATTTTCTTTAGAGAAACAACTGTGTTACTTATAATGTCCTTCTCAAATTCCAAGAGGATAATTGTATTTTTTCCACTTAAATGACACAGCAGTCATTTTTATTCACCTCTCATTTCAAACTATCATGGGTTTTTAGTATTAATTCCTTGCTACATCTCACTGTAGAAACAACTGCATTTCACAAATGAATTTAAAAGACTCCTGGATATTCTTTGCACATATATATATAGAAGTGCTTTGATCTTTAAATTATATGACTGTAAGATGATTTTAATTAACTCATAATTGTGAAAACATATTTATCTGGCCCTTTGGAAGATGGGATGGCTTAGGAAATGGAATCTTTTCCCTTTTTTAAAATCTTAGTAAAGAACCATAAGCAATTGGAATTTATAGACAGATCCCAGCTACTGATAGAAAAATGCAGTACATGGTCTTGCTTTTATTCAGTTTCTGTAAGAAAAATATGGGAACAAAAGTATTTTTATCTAGGTTTAGTTCTCAAACTCATGTTCAATACAAAGATAAAGCACATTTTTACTCCATTAAATGACACTTTTTTTCCTTCAGGCCTAGAGGGTTAAATATTTTCAGATTCATCACCGCAAAATAAAGCAAGTATATCCTTCATTAAAATTGATTCACACAGTGTCAGAATATAATGTCATGAAATCATCTTTTCACTACTCTCTAGAGAACATTGTGTTCTAGGCCTTCCAGGCAGCATTGTCATCTTTACCTTGATATCCGACAGCTACCTAGAAATCATGTCGCTTAAGTGGAGCACTTTTGTGCCATTCAGAAATCTTATTGATTGTAAATTAGAGATGAAATGGATGCAGAAACCAGCAGTCCAGATTGATACAGCCATTATTTTATACTTCAGCTAAGTATTAATCATCTATATTATTCCCACATAGGGATTGCTATCTCTACAGAGAACTTAGTTCCTTCTTGGTTTTCTGTGTTTGTAATAGAATTTTAAATACTGAAGCTAATAGCAACAGAACTCTATTTCCCCGAAATGTATAGAGCAAGATGTGAAGGCCTTTGGGCTGGGAAAATCTTGGCCACGATCTGGTGATAGGGTAACATCTAATTTCAGTGTATTCTTTCAGAGGCCAAGATTTAAATGAAAACACATGAAAGGAAAGTTTCTTTCATTACTGCCTCAGGTGATACCATGATACAGTATCAACTGAATTTTTTTCTGATAATCCATGAGAGTTTTGCCTTGGGCCAGCCTACAGACATGATGAATCTTTTGTGTTCTGCACAGTATGGGTATAGCCAGGCACTGGCAGCTCCCCCGTGTATGTTTCACCCAACGTGGATTAAAGCACTGCTGTCATTTGTCTGTCTTGGCCTGGGAAAAAAAAGCAAGACCTTGCAATCTTTCTGCTCTGTGTCAGTTATTTCAATGATTTTGGGATCATGTGCTTTGAAGAACTGTGGGAGCCCTAAGCTTAGAGAGGATCTGACTTTCAGTATATCCAGAAGATCTATGGAATCAGTCTGGGTTGTAACACGAATTAAAGCCATTCTTATACCTACACAGATATAGCTCAAACACAGCCTCAGGTACACAACCTATAATGGTGGGCACTGATTTAAAATTTTTAGGTCACATCAAACAGCGTGTGCGTAAAGGCCCATATCAATACAGTGCTAACCCGGACATATAACTGCTAAAAATACAGCAGTGTCTATATTAGCACGTGGTGTGGTACAACAGAACCAAATTTGCAGAGCAAAAGTTTTGATGATGCAGAGCAGCACCCACAAACACTTTAACTATGGTTTATTTTGGAGTAGTTCTATTCTAGCCTTGTAGACTGAGCATTAATTAGTACTGAGTGCACATGCAGGGCTCTCCCCAAGCCCATCTTCGGGTTTTGTTTCACCCATATTGCACGCGGTTCATGTGCTCCAAAACCACTCTACAATGTGATTACAAGTGCAAAAAAATGAGGGGCAGTCAGAAGATTTGCTTACAAATTTGTGTCTTACACCCTAGAATGAAAATTAAATGCTAATGCAGAAGAAGACTATTTCTGTCCATTCATTTAGGCCAAACTTTGTAATTTAGGACCCAGCAAAAGGATCCTTTCCATGATGTCATTGAAAAGTCACACTTTCAAAGGCATCTTTGCCTTTTTTCTCATCCGTGACCCCGAGAAGCAAAATCCTGTTCCCATCAAAATCAGCAGAACATTTTGCACTTGTATTCATCAGCTGGGATTTTGCCTGGGTTTTGTGTGCACTGGGTAACATCTCCTTCAGTGTGCAAAGAACTAGAAAGGACAATATCATGAAACTCTGCTTGTTCTATGTGATGGGTGGCTGGCTGAGGACATCCCAGATGCTCCAGCAAGAAGATGCTGTAGGTCTAGCAAAGGTTGTGCTCTTGGGATTTACCTTAGACATCAGCTGTAATTCACATCCCAGTTATCACAGCCAGGGACAGCAAACAGCACTGTCCTGAGAGTCCCAGAGCCTCAATTCAGTCCTACTTGTGATGGGTATTGAAGCAAGTCACCTCAACCTCTGCTACATTCACTGCCCACCTCCTATCTCTGTTATTTCACCTGTAAGATCAGTTGTGTAAGGTCACTTTCCATGCTTCTGTGCAAGAGCTTTGCACAGCAGGGAGCTCTGAGAGTGACTGGTACTGGCCTGGAAAAAACACCAGCAACAAAATAGATTGTTCCTTGAGGGAATTGCTGTTCCTGCCTATTCTCTGAGCTTTCTCTGAAGTTTCCCATCTCACAGGAAATAAAGGATTAATGTCATGGAGGAAAATAACCTGTCACCCAGGAGAATCATGTTTTGTAAGACTTATCTATTCTTTATCAGTGCTGGCACTTAACTTATGTTAACTGAGCACTGATCAATGGTAGTGGAACTTCATGGGGACTGTGAGTTACATAGCACTATTTTACTTCAAAAGTTTTCTGGAGCTGTATTTACTTGATATCCTACTTTTCTTTAACAGCTTTTATTCACATGTGAGTTTCTGGCAGTTTCAATATGTTAAAACCCATTTAGACAACATTAAACCAGAAAATTCTCCACTGTATAAATTTAATTCCAATTACTCTTATTCCCCTGTTATCTGCTGGTTATAATGTGAAGTACTTTCAAAATTGGCATATTAAAGAAGCTATAATTTGCTCAACAGCTGTAGGAACTGTGATAATTAAAGGCAAAATTAATTGGGTTTATTTTGATGTTTCTTTTATTATATTGCAAGTATGAGAATTTTCTTTTCAAGGTAAGAAGTCATCAATTCTCATCTGTCCATCTATATATATATATAACACAGTATCACATTTCTCTGAGCACCATTCCAAAATGAAAATATGGAAATAATATTTATCTCTTCTTTTCTCCCGTCAGCCTGTAGAAGAAATAGATTGCCTGATTTTAAAGTCAACAAGGACCACTAGGTTATTTAGCAGGAGATCCTTGATCAAGCATTACATCTAGGCATGCCTTTATTGAACACAAGGATGTGATTTCAACTCAGGCAATTCCAGACAGGCAGTCAGGTTTGATATGAAAGCTTCAAGAAATGAAAAACTCAACACTTCCTTCAGCAGTCTCTTCCAATGCATGCTGAACACCTGTGTGCCTTTCTTTGGCTGGATCTGCAAATTGAACTTCTAGTTGTTCTTACAGTGCCTTTCTCCAGCCGATTAGAAAGCTTGATAGCAGTGAGTGTTTTGTCTTCAGAATGGCATGCATGCCATCAAATCAAAGTGTATGTTGGTCTCCTCCAGACAAATTAATAAGATTCGAATTTCTATGTTTTCTATTGTAAGAGAACTTTTGGACAAGAGGTGAGATGCATCAAATTTCTTAATTCCTTTTTTTAAATTACAAGATCCAAACCCAAACTCAGCAGCTCGGTTTGGCACAATTAGTACAAGATGAAGTGGTAAAAACATCTTCCAGCTCCTAATACCTGTTCCTTTTTTATACTTTCAAGGACACTAGGGCTTTGCCCTGGCTTTGGGCAGTAGCAGTTCATGGGGAACTGCTTCGTATGCACAATTCCTAAAGCACTTGCAGTCTATTTGCATAGTCATTTCCTCAGCTTTAGCTGTGAAGGACAGATTTCTACTATCCCAGACACTAATTTCTAGCAAATGTTCGACCAAGTCCAGTTCCCATGAAAGATGTCTTATATAGAGATTTTTACTATGCAGGGCACTCTAGAGGAAAGGTACAAAGAAAACTCAGTTCAGGTAAATGAAGCTCTTGAGATACTTACAGAGATGAGCATAGAGTCAGCCTGTGTGACTAGATTAATGACTGGAACAGATTACCTCATTTTTCAAAAACAAGTGGTGCAAATCCCTCCAAAATAACAATTAAAGGAACATTGACTGGTCTTGGCAGATATTGGCCTGAGCCTTTCTCCTCCTTAAAATTTCAATCGATATATTGAGTATACAAATATTTATCTTTATAAGTACTTTTCAGTAAAAGCTAGTTATAGTATACTTCTGCAACTAATAGCTGTTTTAAGTAGATATCTTACAATATAATACTAAATAAAGAGAATCAGTCATTCTTAGCGGAGTACAGGTTAGGGAATGGCTTTAAAGTTTAATTCCAGTTAAACAAGATGTCCTGTAAACATACCCTTAAACCTTCATTTGACATCCAAGCCTCTGCAGAACTTTTTTCTCTTTTCCTACTTTGCTCTGCATCAATTTTACTTCCCTTCTGGTCATCCATTACAAAGAGGAATTGGGTTGCTGTGCTCAGACACCCCTACTGCAGCACTATCCTGAACTATCTGTTCCTCTAGTGTGCAGGTACAATTCTGAGTGTTTATTGACTTGCTCCAAGTTTCTCAGAACACTTCCTTGGGGCCACTTGCAGGCTGACTGCACAGTTGCCTGGAGGTCTGGGTCTGGAAAGGGCAGGAGAAAGCCTGTCCCTGGGGGTAAGCAGCTCAGCAACATCACAGTTGCATTAGATTCCACTGTGAATTCCACAAATAGTTAATAACAGGTTAAATTTTCTTTCCTTAGTTGGACCATGAATATGAACAGAACAGCACACAGAAAAAAAGGCCACATACAAGGGTGAATTATTGTTGGTGTCTTAGTTATCGTAGTAGAGGAAAAAAATATGAAAGCTGCATATATCTTCCTCCAAGTTGCAACCTTTTGTATTGGAAGCTTTTTGCCCCTAAAAAAACTCAACACAAGATATTATTTTCCACCTAGTAGAATTACCAGTACTGAATGAAACCTAATGCAAATGAGGTTAGTATCTCCTTAGCACACGATAATTCATCCTTAAAGGTTTAGAGAAGATAGTGGTTGCAATGCTTAGGCGTGCCTAAATTACAGGAGAGGAGACAGAAGTTCCATTTTTGTGTAACTGCTGATAAGATCCAAAAGAATTAATCTGTGGAGAAACACAAGAATATCTCACCTTTCAAAGGCAATTACTTCAACTGAGAAAAGTTGTTATAACAAAAGTTCTCTAGTTTCAAAGTGTGAAATCTGCCTTCTACTACACATATCTACAAAAGAAAAAAATAAAAATCAATGAATTGCCAGATTTGTGTTGCTGATTTAACAAAATCTACACTTGATTTTAAACAGTTCAGAATAATTTCTGCAATTAATCATGCAAGTCTTACTTCAGTTGCTAAATCAATGTACAATTCTTTGCCCAGCTTGACCAAAACAAGGCACATAAGTATTTTTTAGGTCTCACATGCAGTTCATTGAAATTGAAGGGCCCTCCCAGGTATTTCACTGAGATTTTAGATATAACTTTGTAGGTGTACTTTGAAATGAAGCTATGATCCCAAAGCAAAAAGAGAAGTCATAAAGAAACAAAGACATTTTCTTGATGACTGTTCAGCCTTTCCTGGAGACTTGGAAACAAGTCCTGAAGATTTCTTTTAGCAGTTTGATTCTTTGCTGCAAGGTAATGGTATTAAGGCATTAAGGGCAAAGGAACAAATGGGAAAAAAACTCTCACAATAAAAATGATCCATTTTCAGGAGGACACCATAAATTCTTTCCATTTTGTTCCTGACATTTTTTTTTATGGTAGCAAAGTGTTTTACTGTTACAGTATCTGGAGGAGGAGATGCAGTAGGGTAGGCTGCTCAGAGGACTGATGGGGCCTGACAGGTGTGCTGTGGCCATTGGCTTCTGGGAAACAAACTGGAAAGCAGCTGTAAAGCTGTTATGGTCCAAATGATAATATTGTACACTGATTTTACATTCCCTGTATACTTTGACTGTGCAAAGATCAGACAACAGCATCAATCAAGTCCTAGATTTTATTTCACCACATTGCACATCTTTGCTATAGCAGGAGAAACTAAACAAGGTATTTCATAACAAACAAATAAATAAATAAAGCAGTTGTGGAATTGTGGGGGGTCTTTTTCATGAAGTTCTCTAAAAATATTCAAAAGTGGTTTGCCTGCTATCCTCTGAAGAAAAAAATCATTGAAACACTGATTTGAAGAATGTAAACCATGTAGGTAGTCCAGAAGCAGCAGTATGACGAGTGAGTTTGCTTCAATGATTAAATGGACATTTGAAAGAGAAATATTTAATTATTCCTCACTTTTCATTTAAAGCAGAGAATGGACTCTTTTGTGTTCAAATCATGCAACCAAGTTAAGATTTTCTATTTTTAAACAAATATTACTGCATGTGATAAAGCGTCATTGGCTTTTATATCAATGGATTTGTTTATCAGTAATGAACTATATGTTAAGGTGCCTGAAGTCAGTTGAAAAGCACTAGTGGCCAAAAAGAACATTTATATGCTCTCAGTTCAACATATCCATGAAACAAATAAAATTAACATAATAAATTTTAAACATAGGGAAGTAGATGGACTTTTTACACATTAACAAAAAAGAAACCATTTCTGACATATAAGAGTGTCATTTTCCTGTCTCTTGCTAAAGATGTGTAATCAACAAAATAATCCTGAATTGTACAGTTTCTGGTGGCTAATTTGAGTAGTTTTATGTCTTGAAGTTAAATAGTGTGAGGAAAATCCTTTAAGGTAGACAAATGATCTGAGACAGTTCCCAAAAGGTATGATTATATAGAAACACTTGCTTTCTGTTATGACGATTCAGTCAAGAACAATTGTGAATTCTTTTGAGTTCCACAAAGCTATTAACCTCAGCAGAGTGCAAACTCTTAAGTGTCATAGTTCTGAAAACCCTCCAGCAAACCTTGAATATAATATGATCAGTAAGTCTTTGTATATTGAACCACATAGTCTAGAACGACAAAACTTCAGACTGATGGACTAGAAGGACAGGAGTAAGCAGTGAACCCTTACATGGTGAAACAGGTGAAATTGTATGGAAACTGAAATAAGTCAAAATTCAATGACAATCTGACCTGTGAAAGACCTTTTCTAGTTCTCTGGGCTATCTGAACAGATGAGACAGTGTAGTGTCATGTTCTGGCAGAGGTTCTTCTTAGTCACCTCAGGATGCAGATTCAGATGTTTAATTTTCTGCAGCAAAGTAGGAAAGGACTGCATAACATCAAGTTCAGCTTTAATTCAGACTTAGTCATAGGGTCACAAAAAGCAGCAAAAGACAGTGAGACTATCATTACACCAAGAGTAATGTCAGGGAAATGCTCTCACCTTGCATATTGGTGTGAGGCAATAATAATTAGACAAATAGGGACTGTAAAAGAGGTGATCCAGGAGAAAGTAAATGCTATTACTGTCTATATGCAACGTAGACTATTAGGAACGCTTAAACTGTCAGAATGTAATAGCACAAGCTGTTTTTGTTTGTGTCTCTCATAGAAATCAAAAACCAGAAAAAGAGCAAAGGCAATGTGGTGTGTGGGAGCATGAATAATGGACTTAGTGAAGACAGAGATCATGATCCTATCACAAGCTTAGAGTTTCTTAACAGAAGACACTTATGGAAATGAATGTGGCTTAACAACGGTCCACTCTGAAATGTCATGTGGCAAATATTATACAGAATAGATAAAATAATTCATATGTATATATATATATATAATGGACATAAAAGCATAATTATGCACATTGTTTAATGACACATTTACTTCAAAGCCAGTGAGCAGGGAGAAAATGACATACCATCATGAGTATCACTAGTCCCTGTGAATGAGAAGAGTTCCCCCCTGATCAGAACTCTGAAGAACATGACAGCAGTGCTATAACCCCCTCCTAACTGAAGAGAAACATAATAGTTAAGGCCATGAACTTCTGTTCCTTGATCAGTGATCTCCAGATTCATTATGAAGCTTTACGGAGTGTCAAATGTCAAGCACGTGAACAGGAAGGATTTATACATATATATTCAGCTACGTTTTCCTCCTTTGTAAAAAGTTATGGATATTAAAGGTAGAGACATCTTAGCTCTAAATATTCACCTATGTTACAAAAATTTTCTCGTGTTAGGCCTGTGTCATCAGTAGCCATGCATGTAATTAAAATTGAAAAATAATTTTCCTATAGGCAGGCATCATCAAAAATAATCCTCTACAGAACAGCATGACCTAAGTGGGGACAGACTTAAATAGGGAGTGTATTCCTATCCAACTTGCTACAATGTTAGTGTATTGATAAAGCCCGACAGGGTCAGTGAAGAGCACCCAGTTTCCCAGTCCCAGTGAATGAATAAAGAGTGATTATCAGAAAGCCACAACTGATGCCTTCCCATATCATTCCTTTGCCTCTTTGGCTTCACTGAAGTGTCTGAATCTGGAGCCTGCAAAGCCACAGCCTTTTTTCCCTCCTTCCCTGTTCTTACTGTTCTCTTCAAACTTGGCAGAACAAAGACTGGTGCTAGCATCACCTAGGTCAATGACACTTTTCAAAGAGATTGAGTAGAGTACGCAAAATTTCTCCTGTCGGTCTGCACTTTATGACTTACATAACTTTGATTGACACATGTTAAGTGGTTTGGTGAGCTGTGATCAACTAGGGATTAGGCTGATCTTGAGTTTCATGCACAGAGGAAGGTGTTGGATAAGGAAAGTAATTTTTTTTCTGTTTATTTGTGCTTTTTGTGAGTGGAAATATATGTCTTGTCTGCAGAGACTGTTGGTAGACAGATGCATATTCACCATTTCTCCCCAGCTGCACAAGAGGCATGGAAGAGAAGCTTCAACTGCCAATGCTTTGCTGCTCTTCCAGTCTGAGGCTTTGCTTGACTGCTGTATTAGCCCAGACATTCAACAGATTGGATACTTCCAGCCAGCAACAGCTCACACACCAAACCCATGCACATAGAGCAATGTCTGTTCTGACTGTAACATGAATAAATATATGAAATCTAGTTTTAATCTTGGTAGTTTGTGTTCTGGTGCAGCAAAGATATGTTTACACAAAGACACATTCAGGTCCCCAAGAGCTGAGGTTTTCTGGAAGGCTTGCTCAGTATTTCTGAATGTCTTGCCACCATTTGCTCATTTATTGGCCTGTGTAGGTAGATTAAACCCGGCTTGGTGGTGTGCTGGTAAATTTACTCCTGCAGGGTAGAAACATTTTCAACCCAAGCAATTAGCTCATCTGAGGTTTACGTCATAAAATCATAGAATATTAAGGGATGGAAGACACCATAAAGATCATCTAGTCCCAATCACCCCTGCCATGGGCAGGGACACTTCCCACTAGACCAGGTTGCTCAAAGCCACATCCAGCACTAGCAGGGCTGGGGCATCCACAACCTTCCTGAGCAATCTGTTCAAGTATCTCAACACCCTCACACTAAAGAATTTCTTCCAAATATTTAACCTAAGTTTCCCCTCTTTCAAGTTTTACCCATTACTCCTTGTCCTATCACTACTGTTCTGGGTGAGGACTCCCTCTCTGATTTCCCTCTAGGCCCTCTTTAGATCCTGGAAGGTTGCTATGAGGACTCTGCACAACCTTCTCTTCTTCAGGGTGAATAGACCAAATTTTCTCAGCCTGTCTTTGTAGGGGAGGTGCTCCCGTTCTCTTACCAACCCTGTTGCTCTCCTCTGACTTTGCTCAGACAGTTCCATGTCTTTCTTGTGCTGGGGGCGCTAGAACTGTATGCAGTACTCCAGATGGTAGTATTATAACTGACTGCATCTCACAGTGAAAAATTAAGCCATCAGAATCACAGAATCACATGATTGAAGTTGGAAGGCACCCTGGATATCATCCAGTCCAACTCCACGGCTAAAGCAGGTTGCACAGGATCACATCCAGGTGGAGTTTGAATATTTCAGAGAAGGAGATATTCAAGAGGTTGCTCACAACCACTCTGAGCAGTCTGTGCCAGTGCTCTGTCACCCCCACAGTAAAGAAGTTTTTCCTCATGTTCAGACAGAGCCTCCTGTGCATTAGCTTGTGCCCATTGGCTCTCATGCTATTGCTTGGCACCGCTGAAAAGAGCCTGGATCATTCTCTTTATACCCTTCTTTCACATACTTACAGACATTGATAAGGTCCCCCCTCAGTCATCTCTTCTCCAGGTTAAGCAGGCATAGCTCCCTCAGCCTTTTCTCATTAGTGAGCTGATTTCATCCCATATTCATCTTCATAGCCCCCTGCTGGACCCACTATAGTTGTTCCTCATCCTTCTAGAACTATGGGAAGCCCATAAATGGACACAACTCTCCAGTTTCAGCCTCCCAGGGTAGAATAGAGTGGATGATAACCTCCCTTTACCTGCTGGCCCTGCTCTTCGTAATGCAATTCCTAACTCAGCAGACCTAAACCTTTATGCACTCATACTTTCCTACTGTCACAATTTCTAATAGGGACTAAAAAGAGTGGTGATATTTTTCTCTAAAAAACAGTGAGAGTATCACAGAATGGCTCAACATAAAAAGTGCTAAGAATGATCAGACATGGCTCTCTCACATGAAGGATACACCCCCACCTTGGGTATAGCTGGGTTGATGCACTTGCTGAAGTTTGCAAAAGCTTTGCAGTAGATCTACCTGCATGCTAATATCAGCTCTTGAGTTTCTGCCTAAAATCAGGCTTTTGTTCCAACATGTGCACTCAGAGCCAGTGACAAATCATTGCAATAAAATAATTTTTTAGCACCTGCTAGTTCGCTAAGAGGTTTTTAAAAAGTTGTGATGTACAACAAAAATTTCCCATGGTATCTGCTTCAAACAAAGTTCCAGACTCAAGTCCTTGTCTGTGCCCTAATAAGATAGCTGTTTTGCAGATGATATTNAAGAATGAACAGACATGGCTCTCTCACATGAAGGATACACCCCCACCTTGGGTATAGCTGGGTTGATGCACTTGCTGAAGTTTGCAAAAGCTTTGCAGTAGATCTACCTGCATGCTAATATCAGCTCTTGAGTTTCTGCCTAAAATCAGGCTTTTGTTCCAACATGTGCACTCAGAGCCAGTGACAAATCATTGCAATAAAATAATTTTTTAGCACCTGCTAGTTCGCTAAGAGGTTTTTAAAAAGTTGTGATGTACAACAAAAATTTCCCATGGTATCTGCTTCAAACAAAGTTCCAGACTCAAGTCCTTGTCTGTGCCCTAATAAGATAGCTGTTTTGCAGATGATATTTCTTCAATATCATTTGCCAAATGCAAAATGTCTGAAATAATAATAATTTTCATGGGCTAAGAATGTTGCTGAGTAGGAAACACATGCAGGTGCAAAAGGTTGGAGTGGTTCACAACATTTGATTATAGCCCTTTTTTATATATTTGTGAGTACACAAGCTTTAAATAATCCCAGATTTTATGTTCAAGATTTTTTCAGAGACAAGCACGTTTGCAGTTTTTCTGTCAACTTTTATACTTACAGGCTTTAACCTTCAGTTCATTTGTTGAAGGGGTGGTTCATGACTCATTGACATAATCTCTTCAAACTCTGCCAGCCTGGGTGCCTTCCCTAATGGTATTGCTTGTTTTGTGCATTGATACAGTGACAGTTGAGAAAAATGCTTATTCTTTGAAAGGTCAGTGTACAGCTTAATCTACATCAGAGCAATCGGTTTCTGTAGGGTCTATTGCTGAAACATAGTTTTTAACCTTTTTACATCTCAGCTTTTCAGTCCTCTTTTCACTTACTATGCTCTGGACTGACACACCAGCTATTTGACATTAAAGTTTGAATCTTCTCTCCAAAACGCTAAATTTGGTAAGGTCAGGAGTATACCCACTCTCCCTTATCCTCTAGAATATTTTAATGAAAGACCAGTATTACACAGCTCAGTGCTAAAAGGATTATAGAAATTGCAGAGCACAGCACTACCAATTCTGTTTTATGCAGAGAATCAAAGCCAAAAGTGGTTTTTTTTTTTTTTTAATTTTCACTACAGATAATGTTTGCAACCCATCATGACTGAACAGAATCCCAAGAGGTCTATCTATCCACCCACCCACAGAATTGTTTTCCTGCCACTTGCCATCAAGCTGTGGTCAATAAGTGACTCAGGGCAGAACAGAACTTGCTTAGTGCAGAGTACACAATCAGCGCTGAAAGGAACCACATTAACATCCCTCTACCTTGAGGCCTTCAAAACAGTGTTGTGCTTTTGAGAACACACACGCACACCAGAAGAACACACACACTGTTGGAAAACCAGTATTTTGCTATTACAAGTTTACTCAAGACAACTACATTTAGGTGGGCCAGATGTAGATGTGCAAACATCTAATGAGACAATCAGTACAAACGCAGTGAACCACATAGAACCCTACCACATGACTCTACTTGAAATTTATTATGTGAATTAAATAATACAGTTCAAAACCTTTTTACATCACTTTGCTGTTCTCCCTTGGCACAAGAGAATGAATTAGACAGCTGTCACCTTGTCTGTAAATAATGCTCAAAGCTAATTTCTTTGAAGATGTTCCTTTATGTGCATTTCAGTAAGATGAATGTAGATAATTAAATATTAAGATATTTAAATCAAGTTGAATACAGTCAGTAACTGAAGTAAATTACTACCTTGTACTGAATCTTTATCATATGAATCTGCTTGTTTTATTTTGTCTTGCCCCGTTCAGAAAGTAATATCAATGAATTGCATTTACTACTGGATAAGGTGTTCAGGTGACAACCTCTTCTTTGTCAAATAGGGACAATATTTTGCATAATTTGTGTCTTGATGGAAATAAGGTGAGGAATGTGAGTATCATATTCTAAGGTGAGATTGTATTCTGTGCTCTGTACTTGGAGTAAGTTACTGAGCAAAACTGTGCAGTGAAAGCCCCTCTGAAGTCAGGGGAAACAACCAGAAGCAGAACTCTGTGTACAAAGAGCAGCGTCAAGGAGGAAGATGACCACAAGGCCAGAAAGAAACATCAGAGCAAGTTCAGTGAGATTTTTAATGCCCATGGAAAGGCAATTGGGGCATTGGTGTTTAATATTCTAATTACACATCATCAATGCCAAAGGGAGCTTTGTCACTGGGCCTTGCCTGATGCATGAAGACTTGATACACCATGGCTTTACCTTGGCAGGAGGAGATGTTGATCTAGCTGCACAAGAACTGAGCCTGGACTCACAGCTCTGGCATGCCATTAAGCTATGTTTTGTGGATTTATTGCTCATGTTTGTCAAATATGTTTGTCACATGACAAGCAATACGAAGTATTAACCGATTGGGAAACAGTTCAGTATGAAGTAGGCAAAGCAGATATGGTTACTTTGTACTCCATGAATTTCACTCTACGCATTTTAACATTCACAAAGGTATTTCAGAGACACAAATCACTTGTAGCCATCATCCATAGCCCATCAGTGTGACCTGAGTCTACAGGAAACCAGACATGTCTCACTAACTAAAATAAAATTTAATTCATACTTAGTGATTTTAGCACTAAAATGGAGAGAGAAAGATGGGTTTGTGTATAAGCTCTCAATTGGAGCGGAGTTACATAGAGGTGAGAATGGCAGAGCTGTCCAAAAGTGACACTGTTTCTTCCTTACTTCCAAGTTGGTTTGTGTACCATACGTTGTTATGTTGAGTCATCCCACATGCAGTCTGGTTCAGTTTGATTTTTTAAGAGTCTCACACTCCATGGGATAGGAGAACATTGCCAAAAAGACTCATTTAACAGTCACAGGATAGTGTCTCTTCTCCATTTGCATCCCCTTTCTGCTACCTGCAGCCCATATTCTAATGGGCCAAAGTTAAAGTGGGTAATTTAAGGGTATGGGGAAAAACAAAGGATTGGATGAACACAAGAAATTTTCTGTACTACTTAGCAGCTCATTTCCATATGGAACCTAATAATACAGTATTTCTTCAAGCATATATTTTTCTTGTAACAAAGATGTAGCCTCATTTTAGAAAGGCACTGCTGCACTGCACCACATTTGTAGTCTTTACATTTGAGTAATTAAGTTATTTATTGGAGAACTACTCTATAAATTCACACCAATCAGGCAGTAAAAATAAACATATACACACGTAGTGCATGGCTGATTTATAAGGACTGGTCTCTTTTAAGCTATGTAGCAAAATAATGATTCCTCCAAGTTAAATGGCTAGTTGTAGTGACATGTGTACTAAACAGGTGTATAAAATCCCCCTGTAAACAGATACAATCCAAGTTGCCATCGCTCTTTGCAGTATAAAAATTGCAACAAACATACAGAAAGAGGGACCTGCTTTCTCTTTTAGCTGACTGTTCTTTCCAAAATTGTGAGGGGAATAGTAAGCATGTTTGTAATTAAAGATAACACACAAATAACACAATTCTTCTGTGTTATCATTTAACCTACAAAACCCAAGGGTAAAACAGCTTTAATACAAAAAAGGCCACGTATAGGGCTGCTGATGGGATATTCTCTGCTTGAAGTACAGCTTAGAGAGAGCAAAAATTTTGAGCATGGATCCTAACAAAAAAAAAAAATAGGATTCCATTTTCTGCTGCTGTCTGCTCAGTGTTCTTGTATAATAGCTATCAGCAAAAATGGTGCATAAATAAACTGGACAGACATTACCATCTAGGAAGATGGGATGGCCTGCAATCTCTGCTCACTGTCCAGAGTGGTCAGCAACCTGTCCTAGAGCATGACCTTCCACAAAGGTCAAATCAAGGGAGTGATAAGGTCTCCTGCTGACTCTGTGAGCACATGGATGAAAAAGGTCCAATAGGAAGATATGTGTTTTTTGTAAAACGTCGGGCTTGCACACAAAACATGAGAATTAGCCCTGAGAAGAGGCAGGGATATGTTAATATATCTCAGATAGAAGGAAAAAGGGATACTGGTTATAATGAAATTTTAATTGAAGATAATGTTTTTAGGAAAGATCTGCTCTTTCACATAAACTGTTCGAATTTCTTGAGTATTTTTCTGCAAAACTCCCTGCCATGGCCATGCCTTGCTCATCAGGGCATGCAGAAATGCAAATGGCTTGAGGAGGCTCTTGTGTCTGTCCCACTACATTGCCCATGGGATTGGGCTTTGGTCCAGATATTGTCCACTCTTCAGGCTGGTTATGTATACAGGCCTGTGAGAGCCCATTCTCTTTTGTGGAGCCAAGGCTGCATGACGTGTCTCAGGAATGACTGCTTGGTATCCAAATCAGAAAACAGTCTGGGTCTTTTTATTAAAAAGAACCACCTTGCCATTGTCACCTCTCACTTTTCCCCTGTTAAATAATCACAACTGCCCTTTCTGATTTTAAAATCTACTAATTTATGACCCAGGATTTAAAATTTGTCAAGATTTTGAAATATTTAGATCAAGGATTTTTTTTCTGATCAGTCTTTTTATTTGAATATGATGTGCACACACAATTTCCCAGTTCTGTCAGAATGGAAAACCCATACTTATTGTTTAACTGGAAAAAACAAGCAGCAGTTCATTACACTTAAATTTATTAACAGCCCCTAGTAACTCCCAGTGGGAACCCACCATGGGTTTTCATAGAAGCACAATAACACTCTGGTATGTAACATCTTTTAGACATTATAATGGAAAAGAGCATGGCAATTTTATGTGGACTTTATGGAAAATAATGACCTACAGAACTGTATAAGTAGAGCACTGTCAATGAAACTCTGCAATCAGATTATTTTTCTACCAGGCTCTAGCTCCTGCTTCATGATGCATGGCATATATCACAACCTACTATTTCCCAGTAGAGCCCATAACAGTGAAAACTATTGATTAAATGTTAACCCCTTGACTCAGAAAGTTGAAATTTCACAAAGTGCATCACATTACCAGCAATGGAAATGTGTTGAGAAAGATCAACAATTACAAACAGTTGCTGTAATATGCACCTTTATTTGTAGATTTGAATTTATGTTTAAATAGTTTGAACTTACTTTTTGCTGCATGTAGGTGTAAAATAAATACATTTTAAAATAGAGTATAATTTACTACAGTAAAATACAGTGTAACATGCATGCATACACATGCATTTATACAGTAGTGACAAAATATTGTTTATAAATTAGCAAATAGAAAAATAAATGTCAATCTGCATAAGCATTTCAACATACTGTTACACGAAAATATGTATGCATGTTTTCAACTACTTACCACATTAACATTAACAGTTTCTTATAATTTGTTATTTCCATAGATAATTATGGGAATTGCACAAACTCTGTAAGTATATAAATGTGCATACAGTGTTGGGGTTTTTTTTTTTACCTGAAAGCAAGTTAGTTTACTCTGAATTTCTTCACTGGTTTTCTTTCTGAGATTCAGCTTTTCCCTGGCAATTTTTTTCCTAAAACCTTGACACCTTATCTGTAAAACAAGCTCATGTTTTCATTTTTCTAATGAAATATTTATGAGATGTAGGATTTTCTTTATCTGAAGAAAATATATCATTTAAGTCAGAAAAATGTTCAGCTTCCACAAACATAATTGGTAAATTTAGAATAAGCAATTCTCAAAATATTCATTCAGATGTAAATCCCTGGGGTTCACACAGCAGAGCAAAACCTTAAGGCAAAAAATACAGGGATTCTCTAATGCTTTATCTGAGTGGATCCTTTTGATTTCATGATGCAACGATGATTTTATGTACAGGGGCTTATCCTAATAATGCTGTCAGCAGAGATGACTCCAAGCAAAAAATCCTAAGTTGTAGAAATTATAGAACTGAGTCAAAACTCTGTGGTTTTGTCCACTTACTTTTAGTTATTTTTCCCTTTTTTGCATAACTCATATCACAGACTATAAGCATTACAATTAGTTTCATTAATGTTCTAGACATCAGAGGTCAAAGACATGTAAATGCCTACTTTCACTAGATGTGACCTCTTAAATATGTCAGGGGATAGATGTATTTACATTTCCCAGTGTCACTGAATCAAGACACAGCATAATGGGTTAGTATGTAATACACTGTTGTATCTGCCTCAGAAATATTTGTAGGACATCCTAAAAACATATTCAACAACACAGTGTTTCAGTTAGGTGCTCTATACATCAAATCCATGTTTATGCAGTGACCTGTAGGGTTACTCCTTTGGAAAGTCCTTACCAAGGTGTAGTCAATGGCAACAGTATGACGGCTTTCATTTGTCAGCAGCAGTGTAAAACCCACTGTACTGAATAAGGAGGGAACATATGAGAAGTTCTACAGAGTTTCACCTTTCATTACAGGGGAGTTCCACTGTAGTGGAGTTTATGGACCTGCGATTTTATGGAGTGTGCCTTTGATTTCTTATTTTTTGTCTCTATCTCTTCAATCAATTTCTTTAATTTACTCTCTGGTCAGGCTACAAGTTATTGTCTATAAGTTTTCAGTCCTTGCAAACATTACAGGACAACGTTCATCACAAAGAGCTGTGCCTATAAAGACTTTCTGGGATCTTGTGTGTGTCCATCTGCGATCTTGTGCGTCTGTGTGTCTGTGTATGTGTGTGTGTCCCAGCATTTCTTGGGACTTACTTTTGGCACAATGCTAAAAGAAGGAGATAATGGTCAGAAGTCGTCTTACAATCTTACAAGTCTTGATATATTGTTCGTAAGCATACTGTAATTATTGAACCTTACAAAGGTCCAGTTTACTCAGTAGCCAAATTGCAATGAAAAATTCTATAGGCAAAAAACCAATTTGATGTCACTGCACAAATAAAATCCAAAGTTTAGTCAGTGATTGTATCATAACAAAGAGCTAGTGTTTCTTACTGGATTCCTTTAAAACCTAAGTTAACTGGACAGCATTGTACAAACAGGGAAACCAGGTACACGGTGCCTCAATTTGCTTTGTTCCTCTTTTGTTCTCTGTACTGGGAAATCAGTCACAGCTTTTCTCCTCAGTAAGTTCACTGTGCACAGGGAAAGGTCAAAGGCAAGGCATGAAAAGAAGGTTTCTGGGTGCAGTTCTCAGTCTGGACACACTTTCTTGGTCTATTTCTGTGTGGATCAGCCTTGCTAGACCTCCACTGCCTTATATGTACAACAGTCAGAACAAAACCAGGTGCCATGTCCATCCCTCTCCTCCCTTTAGACTGCCCAGAAGATAGTCACTTGCAGCTCTCTCCTTACATCTAACAGGGAGTTTCTGTGGCCAGGCTTTCAGTAGCAGTGGGGCTGCAGGAGTGGCTTCTGTGAGAAGCTGTTAGAAGCTTCCCCTATGTCTGGTGGAGCCAATGTCAGCCAGCTCCAGGACGGGATTCCTGCCGGTGACCAAGGCCAAACCAATTAGAAATGATAGTAATGCCTCTGTGATAACAAATTTAAGAACGGAAAGAAAGTCATTGCGCAGTTTAAAAAATTGCAGCAAGGGAAGGGCAGAGTGAGTACATGTGAACAACACAATAGACATCAAGGTCAGTGAAGAAGGAGGGAGAGGATGTGCTCCAGGCACCAGAGCTGAGGTTCCCCTGCAGCCTCTGGTGCAAACCATGGTGGAGAAAGTTGTCCCCCTACAGCCTGTGGAGGAGATCCAACCAGGGCAGGTGGATGCCTGAAGGATGGTGTGACCTCCTGGGAGACCCATGATGGAACAGGGTCCTGGTAGAGCCTTGCAGTCTGTGGAGAGAGGAGCTCACACTGGAAAAGGATTTTTCCCTGCTTGGAGTTTGAGCCCTGTGGGGAACCCACACTGGAGCAGCTTGTTCATGAAGGGCTGAACCCCATGGTTGCCCATGGGATGGACTCACACCCGAGGGGTTTGTGCAGGACTATCTCCCATGGGAGGGACTCCACAGGGAGCAGGGGAAGGGCTCCTCTTTCTGACAGCGACAGAAACAACAAGCGACCATAACCCCCATTCCCCATCTCCTGCACCACTGTGGGGAGGAGGCAGAACTTGGAAGGCAGGAGGGCTGGGGGTAAGGTGTTTTAAAGATTATTTTGCTTCTTGCTCTTTTGCCCTATTCCTGTTAGTAAAATGTTAACTAATATCCCCACTTGGAGTCTGGTTTTCCCATGAGGGTGATTGGTAAGTGACCTCTCCCAGCTCTTATCTAAATTCATGAATCCACTGGTTTTTCTCTCCCCTGTCCAGTTGCAGAGGGGAGGGAGAGAGAAGCTTTAGTGGGTACTTGGTGTCCAGCCAGGTTCAACCCACTACATAAGCAAGAGTTAAGTTATGTACACAAAAAGTGAGAAGGCTGGGGATTTTAGGTCCCTCACAGCCATTGGAAAAACTGCTTTTTCCATTTCCCTGGGAAATATCAAGACATGCATAGAAATGTTCCTGGAAATTTCCCTGACCATCAGGCTGTGATTCAGCTGAGATGTTTGCTTCTCCCACTGAGACTGTGATCTCTGAGGAAGGTATGGAAAATTGATGGAGCTGGAAAGAGAAGGTAAAATGCAGGAAGGAGCCCAACACTATGAACTCTCTGCTATCAAGCTTCAGAGAGACAAAATACAAATGTGTTCCAGAAAGGAATAGCCTAATTCATGAATGATAGGTCCATTAGGAGCTATTCAGAACAAAGGCAGAAACAACTCGCTCAGAAAGTCTTCAAATCACTGATTGCTGGGTCAAGATGCACTGATATGTATTGTAGGATAGCTGGACAGAAGGATATTTCCATTTTTATATTCTTTATTGTGCTTTTCCCTGGACTTTGAGTTAGAAAAGGGTGCTGGATGAGGGCTTCTGGTTCAAACCTGGAATGTAATGTACCTTCTTCTGCAAGGGAGGTGGCACCAACTTCCAATATTCTCTATGTGTTTTATATTAAATAGTTATAGATGGGAGAAAGTAGAAGACACCAAACAGCGTAAATAATCCTACAATCAAGGTCAACCTCAAGTAAAAGCAGTAAATATGCGCAAGAGAAACAACCATGAACAAGGAAAGTCAGTTCATCCTCAGCTCTACAGGAGGCCTTAGTGGTCCAGATGTCCTTCAAAGTGTGGCTACTCACGCCACTTTGGGTGGCTGCAGTTGTGTGTTGTACATGTTTCTCTCAGGAAAAGAGGACAACATTCATTTCACATAGACCACTAAACAGCTGACAGATGATAATGACTTCATGTCACAGGTGACCCAAAGGTGAAGGTCTCCATATCTCATTACACAGCCCCTTAGCTGTCCAGTAATCCCAAGTACTTTTGTCAGGCCCACACTTTTATGTGTGAAAAGAAAGCATTCAATCATGCTCACAATTTCTCTCCCTTTGCCAGATCCTTCCTTCAGGATGGGAAGCCCCTCAGGCTTTTAAGGACTGAGATACCATATTTGGAAGGTTATTTTCACCAGCTTGTAAAGCTTGAAGCAAGCATCGCTACTCCCAATCACACAGAGCTCTAATTGAAATCGTTCCCAGTAGCTCTGTATCTACATATACACATCCTGATTATGACAAAGCTCATGAATAATCACTGGTATGAACTTGTTTCTCATTGTCACAAGTTCAGTAAAGCAATGGGGATCCATTTGCATCACCTGATCCCTCTGCATGGCAAAGATGACAAAGTTCCTCTTTTCTAAAAATAATTACATAGCCCAGTGTGAATTTGTGCTGCAAAGGACACCAGGATGACTCACAAGCATAGAGATTATGAAAATGTATTCATGCTGCAGCATTAGGATTAAGACAGAGTGAAGCTGTAAATATTCAGGTTTCACCTCAGCTCTTCAAACTTCTGACTAGCTCCATTTACAGAATTAAATCGGCATTGTTGTTTCCTTAAGCACCCAAAAAATATTCCTTTCTAAAAGCATTTAAGTGTGATGCAGCAAATTCTTCTGCTGTTAGTGCTGTGCTCTCCTTCCCTTGCTAATATATGGGGCTTTCAAAGGGGGAAAATATGTCAGGCAATTTCTCTTTTTTGATGCTATGTATGAGATGGTTTCTTTGTCCTTCTTTATCCACACTGTAATTGCTATTCCTGGTCTATTTCCAGAAGGCACCTCTCTGGGGATCCACACACAATCACAGTATATTAGAATATTTCAATGCTTTTGTTTTCTTCATGGCTTTTGTAACATTTTCTTTAGTATTCCTGATCCTCACTGACAGGTACTGGAGTACCTCCACTGAAGTAAAAAAAATATCATTTACTTACTCCTGCTGAGGATTTGATCTGAGACCTTTAGCTTTATCTGTGTTGTTCCACATCTAAACAGTTTACTGTATATTTTTTTTTCTTTTGAATAGCATACATACATATAGCTCTATATGCAAACTTCCTAAAAAACATTCAAGTAAAAATTCTGGCAGTTTTTACACAGTGTAAAGGGAGTATAAATAATGCTAAGAAAATTATTTTCAATATCCTAAATAGATAATAAAGTAATAAATGGTATAGAGTGAAATCTTGTCTTAAGATAACATGGAGACCATGATCAGTAACATTTATAGTACTTTACGAGAAAACTGGAGTTCTTTCAATTTGTTACCTCAATCTGCTATATAAACACTATTGAAAGCATCAGCAGGTAGAATTTAGGGTCAGATCTGGTCAAACTGGGTATGTGTGTTTTAAGAGAAAATTGAACTTTTTCTGTTACCAGTAGAAAAGACTGCTTTGGAGACATTGCCATAACAGTAAACTTCTTACCTTGAAAATTATGTTTAGGAAAAAAATATTGATTTCAATTTCAACATGCTGTGGGGTTTTTTTCAAAATACAGACATTTTTACCTGCTTATCATATAGTTATGATTTTGCATTATTTTATTTCATTATATTCGACAGCAGGTCTGTATAAATGTCATATCATGTAATGCTAAAACTGATATGTCATGAAAAAAAGAGCATATGTGCATATATAAATATATATGTGTGTGTGTGTATTCAATATATAACTCTGGTCTCTTTCAAGGATAGTAACTCCGAAACAAAATGTTTTCAACTTCAATTCTCTTCCTTGATGGCTTTAATTTAAATGGCTACACACTTCCAAATATCCTAGTGCTTCAGTACACTATTTTCCAAGATACTGTTTTGACAAATTTTAAGACCAGCTGTGTTCAAGCTGCAGAAGAGGTAGCTGATAAATATGACTGGAATAATATCAAAAGACTGTAATTTTTTGCCCCAATGAAAACAGCCAAGTCGGGGAGCAGGCTTTCCAGGGAGGCTGTGACACCACTGGAGGCTGTGGAAACCCTTCTAAATAAAGTCCTGAACACCCTGGTCTGAACTCACAGCTGTCCAGCTTTGGGCAAGAGGTTGCACTGGAGACCTCCTATGGTCCCCTCCAACCTAGACTGTCCTACTGTCCTCCAGTCCTAGAAAAGACTAATTATGTTGTAGAGCTTCCAATGCTTTCCAATGTAACTGAGGAGTTAATGTGGTAAAGATCAAACTTTTATTTTTATTTTTGGTTACTCACTGAAAGCTATTTCTTTACTGGAGTCACCAGTAGGCACTGCGATAACTGCATGGATTTTTTAATAACACTCTTTTGAGAAAGGTATAAGTTCAAATCAGTGACTACAAAGTATTCTGGAAGCAAACTACAACCTTCAACCTAGAAATTCTAGCAGAGTCATGAAATGTCATGATCTGCAGCTGACATACTGAAGGTTCAGAAAGAAAACAAGAAGGTAGACATGCCATTGGGGAGAAAGAATAGACAGGCTCAGGAGCTACTGACCTGTTATGTTCTCACTGAATCATGTGCTTCACAGCTACAAGTGAATCTCTAGTCATGTAGCCTTCCAAAGCCAGGCTCACTGTTGGGGTTGTAATACTAAATGTAAATCATCATAAAGAAATACCATATATTTTTTATTTTCAACTTCAGAAATGCCCAACTATTTTGTGTTCTGTCTTAACTAACATATATAGCAACATCACATGAAGACATTGGAATTATTTAATATGATTTTAGTAACTGTCCATGATGCTCCAGTTCAATGGGCTTAGCAACTTTTTAATTTTTACAAAATTTTGTGTGCAAAAGAATACAAAACAATAACTACTGATGTTTGTGTAACAGTTTTGTACTGTCCCCAACCAAACTGATGATCCTGTTATGCTCAGTACTTTGAACAGAGACACAGAGAGACACACACACAAATTCTTCATGCCTCAAGATCTTGCAGTCTAGTGACTACAGGGCAGATCACCACAGTGATTTTGGTACCTACAAAGTCATGGGGGCATCCAGTGCAAATTTCAAAAGGAAAGAGAGGTGTAAAACACAGCTTCTGACTTCATCCCTTTAAAGGGTAACTGACTTGCCAAAACTAGTTTTCTAGACCACTCTTCTTCCACTGGAGGAAGGAGATATATGGGCATCTCTCCAGGCAAACTCACTGCATCCCTAAACCAGTAGCATGAATCATTTCCTGCAACACCTACTGTGTGTACAGGTATTTAAATCCTGAAGCCAGATGCAAAGATATTTCTCATGATTTTGAGGGAAAGAATATAAAATTAAAATGAATTTTTCATCAAAGTCGCCCTTCTGATTTTTTTTAATAATAAAACTAAATATTGGTATTAAATTCTGAAATAACAGCAGAAATAATCCCCCTTTCATACCTTTCCCCTTCTTTATTCTTTTGTAAACTTTTTAGTAGCAGAAGCGAAATCTCTGATTTTTTTTTTAGATTGAAATTTACTTCATTTTTTCTGACTCCAGCTTTTTAGAACTACCTACAGTTTTAAATTTTCCAAAGGGTGACATTTTAAAATGTAGTATTGGACTTTATAACAAGTATACTTGGAGCATAACAATTTCCAGAAAGAAGAGAGTCGGGGAAGATAGAGGAAGAAGTGGAAGAGAAATGTGCAGGTTATTCCCATAGACAAAAGTGATGGAATGTTACTCATTCCATTTTAATACATGAGGAAAAAAGAATAGGATAAAAGTGTAAAAATATGAAATGTTTCACTTCAGACCTTTTTCTTTCAGTCTGAAACCCTGAATAAACATTATTTAATTATGTATGCCTCTCCAGTTACAACCGTAACCAAAACAGATTTAAGCAACCTTTTTCTTTTTTTTTTCATTTACCATTTATAGCTAATATGAGATATTTGTAAGAATTTCCAAAGACAGTAAAGAATTTTCCCATCCAAACTGCAGGCTATTCAAAGAGATGTGTGGGACCTTAGCAAGGTGCCCAACCACACATCACTTACAGGCTGCCAGCAGGCCTTTGGTGCAAAAACTAACCACCCAGAAAAGACCAGGAAAAGACTAGGCTCATGTTGCTATTGATCTACAGTCAACAACTCTTGTGTTTGACAAGGTTCTCTGCAACAAAAGAAGTCACAATCAGAGTACATGAGTAGATATTTAGATTAAGGCATTGGCCCCAGCATTAATAAGATTGTGTTCAGGTTACATTCAAGTTGTCACCACCACTTGCTGTTTTAGCAAGTCCTGTGTAATTTCCTTAATAATCAGGCACCTAGCAGGTAAAGTGGTGTTCAAAACCATAATTGATAGTTAGAAATTGAAAATATAAATCTGGGAGAAAAGAGCTGAGCATAATTGTACATAATTTATAATGGGCTTTAAGCAATGAACATAAGGAATTTCGAAGACTGGATAAGCCAGGAAAATGGCAGTGTGGGCAACAATATGTCATGTCAAGCACTACAAGGTCCTCTGTGATTTGAAATGATTGTGAATGAGGCATCCCTGATACATTTTGTCTTTTTTAGTTTTAAATCTGTGCTCCGTCCCACTGTTAAGCAAAAGCAAATGCTGATAGAGCCCAAGCAGTGCAGGGTGTCCTCGCAGAATGTAAAGGGCAACTGAAGTAAACCAGTATTGAGGCACACACTATTTGTTGAAAATTTCTTGGCTACAGCATTCACAGCATTAATTTTAAATGTCTTACTCTTTTCACCTTAGAGCAGACTGAATGTTCGTCAATGTACTGCTTATTGACCTTGTGCTCATATATTGAACTGAAGCACTGTATTATCAGAGATCTTTTTCTTGCCTTTACTGTGATTATAACACACTTTGCAAAGTCCATCACTCATAAGAGGCTGTAATGTCTTAATACATTGTAAGGAGCAGGGAAATCATACAAACAAAGCACTCAAGAGTTGTGGAATTGAGAATATTCATAAAGAACTAAGTTTAAAAATACATTTTGGACATCACAAAAAAAACCCTCTTTACAACATGTTGTTTCTTTCTCTGAATAAAGTTAATAAAAAATCAGAGCCATTTCAGTAAAACACATTTCTAATACCATAGTCCACTCGGCTCCATAACCCCTTCTTGATTTGATTTCTCATGTTCCACATTTAGTAATCATCCTGTTTGTTCTGGTGGGTAATAGGAATAGTATTTATGAGCGAGAAAGACTCCAAACAGCTCCTGTCCTTGAGAAGCCATTCACTGTACTTGTATTCCTCACACAACAATGCTCTGTCATATTTAAGAAGCTGCTCACAGGTACAATACTGTAGTTTGAATTCCAGGGGTAAAAAACTTTTCTTTTTCAAACAGAAAACATGCTATACTTATGTATTACTGAATAACTTTCAGAAAACATTTTGCTGAGCAGCCACATCCTCAGTATTGGACAAAAATGTAAGAGATGCTTAAAGGATTGGGAAAATCCTTGCTATAGGAACAGTTGCCTGTAGGATTTAAGTATAACAGTGGTTGGTACAGCAAAATAAATCAGATAATGGTTCCACAAGAGATTGTGTTTCTATATGTGTAGCACCACTGCAAAGAGGCATTTGAAAATATTTGGCCTATCAGATTGCCTCCTGCCTTGGAAGAAAATTGTTCAGTCAAGATCTCACATCTATGAGAACCTTGGCTGTTTTACCTTTCTCATTTTTTTCCTTGCTCCAGATACTCTGTTGACATGCTGCTACACCTTTTATTCTCCTTGAGTTTGGGTGAAAGGAAATCAAACCGAGAAGGAGTAAGATAATGCTCAAGAATATTAGGATATGGTGTGGTAGAAGGCAGAGAGCTGAATAATAGCAAATTGATTTGATAAATTGCTAGTCAAACATAGATGATGAATCATGGTGAATTTCCAAAAATATTTGGAACTTGATACCTACGAGAAAAAGAGAGGTATTGCTCATTATCTTACCTCTCTAACATAGTGATATGGTGCTGTCTTTGCAGTAGACTGAATATTTTTAAAGAATTTATGAGCAGGATCATATGTTCTTTATGAATAATCCCAGGACATAATTAGTATACACATTCTTTTGAAAATGTGCTTTTCTTTCTGTAATATGGTCTCTGCTCCTCCATCCCAATCATGCAAAGCTGTTCTGTGACTGGTTAACAGGAGACAGAGGTGTGAATAAGTCATGTCCTCTGCATACTGTCACACCAGAAAGAGGGTAATACCAAATGCCCAGAAAGTGTCTTGACTTTGCTTTTCCAGGAATACCTGCTATTCCATTCAGTTGTTTTGAGAAGCTCCAAGGACCGCAGATACTTCTGCAACAAAATGGGAAATATCCCCAAAATACACCTTTTATTTTCATTGTATAAAGTGAGATATCTGTACAGAAAATCAAATGGTGAGACTTGGTTTAAAAAAGTAAACATACCCTGATAGGGGCACAACCCCTATCCCCATCCAGTAGATCCATAGGTCTATCCAGAATCCAGAACACAAATGTATTTGGTTTGGGAAAAAAAATAAAAATCAGAACTAAGTATTTTGCACTTCTAATATTACTGAAAACTCTTTGCAGAAAGCTATGTATAAAACAGGCAAGGTCAGATAAGCCTGCAGCAAGCAGCTGAATACCCTAGCTATAGAAATCCTGAGGCCATCCCTTACCGAGCAAGTTCCATTAAAATACAGATTATATCAGAGAAGAGATGTAGCTTTGTACATTAAAACCTGCCTATTGTGCAAAAGGCATTAAGCTTATATCAATCTAGCTGAGGTTTTTATGGCAATTTAGATGATGGCAAATTATTAATGTGGAAGTACCTGTTTTATCTAGAATATCACTTTGCTTTTTTGTCTGATTTTCATCATGTGCCATATGTACAGCAGTTGATCAAAGGCTGTGAAGGCATTATCTCTTGCCTCACTTATCATCCCTGAGAAAAGATGAGAAGGAGGAGAAAGGAGGGACAGAATATGCTGAACAGAAATAGAAAAGTTTCAAAGTAGATCAAATAAGGCTGTCCGTAATAGTTTCCTTTAATGAAAGTCATCATTAATCAGCTGTAATGGTGGCTAAGAGTGTTGGTGAAACAGTAAATAAGCTGGAAAAAAAAGCAGTCTCCAAGAAAAAATGTACACTGCATTGCAGCAGACATGCTTCTCATTAGTTTAACTCAAATGTCACTAGTTAATGGGGAAAGCGATTTAGCAACCGTTCTACATGGTAACACTATGGTTTCTTCATCAGCCTCCCTCTAGGAACCTGACTAGTGTACATGTGCAACATGACAACAGCAGATATGCATTTATGAATACTTTCCAGACCTTATTTTACGCTCCCTCCCAAAACCAAACCAAACCAACCAAACTAAGAGCCCCAAACCCACAAAAAAACCCAAAACAACAACAGCAACAAAAAACTCACCCAAAACCCCAATAAACAAACACACAAATCAAAAACCAAAACCAAAACAAACAAAGAAACCAAAAACAAAAAACCAAAACAAAAAAATAAAGAACAAGGAGGGGGTTGCATAGAGCTCTGCTACTGCCTGTGAATAAAAAAATTGCCTTGCTTGAAGCCCCGCCAGAAGGATTTACACTGCAGCAAAGCTAGGGAAGAGCTGGGAGACAAGCGGATTGATAGCATCAACGGTATTGGTGCAGTGCCTGTGTGAGTCAGAGCACCTATGCCTGGCACCCGACTGAAGAGACACACACCACAGTCATTCCCCTGCCTGCAGCAACCTGTCCCACCCCACCACCCAGACCTGGCTGGCTTGTGTCCTCTCACCAAGGGAAGACTGCCAGGGCTCCCAAACACAGACACTGACTTAGCTTTTCAATAGTCACTTTTGAAAGTTCCTATAATAGCCTCCTCTTGAGAGTGTCATATACATATAATGATAGTAAAAGTGTTATATCATCCTCTTCTGCTGGATTGCAGAGACAAACCGCAGAGCTGTTAATAACCTGCCTTGTGGCTCCTGTGTGGGCCAATGGGGTGGGCTGGAGCTGAAACAGAGACATGCCAAGAGTGCAGACTCAACATCTGGAAAAGTCCCTAAAGCTAGACCAGGAATTAGAAAGATTTTACAGCTGTCCTAAGTTTGCTGCTGCCAAAGTCCAGTAACGGTACCAAGGAGAGTCATCTCACTGGTCTGTTTTACATCAGTCTCCCATGTCTGCAATATTAAAAAAACTCATATTAATTGTTAAGAACATTTTCTTTTAAACATTAATGGTGAGAATAAATGGAGATATCTTGCAATTATTTGAATATTGAAAATAAGAGACATCCTATCCATGTGATTCCAGCAGTCTGAAAACTTATGGTAGTGCAACAATAGGAAACCCTCAGTATTAAGTATTCAGCCATAAAATAAGGACTTTATTTCATTCAGCCAGTTGTATTACATTTTCATATACAGATAAAGCTGAAAAGCAACTGATATGAATGGAATTAATTTGAAAAAGTAAACTTAAAATTGTGTGGACAGGGGTAATAGGTGGTAGGTGTTTATAACTAAAAAGCATGCTTTTTCAAAGGCACAGCTAAATTTGAGGAAGCTCAAGATGTAAATTAAAAGAAAAAAACAAACTCAAAGAGAAAAAGAAGACGGGTGAGTGCTGATAAACTAAACTTTGACTTAATTATGATATGAATGGCTTTGCTCCCTTATTAAACATTTTTAGAGTTATTTCACACAGATGAGAAGGGAACCTTTTCCATCCTTCCTTCAAAAACGGAAGTTGCTTTTAGCAATACTGAAACTGAAAGACCAAAAGTGTATTCAGATCAAAACTTGGTATTAATGTATAAGGAAAGAAAATCGTAAAAGCACAAGCACACCTGGATATTCACCTGTTCACCCTAATGTATCCTCTCACCTGTCAGAAATCTTAGTATCCTGACTCAGTTATTGTATCTTCCTCTGTTTTTAACAGCCCTCATGGATCCTTTTTTTTTCCCCATTAATACCATGAACTGCCTTTTGCAGGCACTTATACTTTAAACATATACAATATCCTGTGGTAAAAAGGCAAAAACTTCCCCAGATAGGCTGAAGTCATGCAAGCATTAAAAGACAGTTAGTGCAATTGTGAGAAATCATAAATCATTTTTTCCATGTTCTGCTCTTGGCACGGTTTTGTAGTTTTCTTATTTCACTATTTTTCCAGGTTGTGACATGTAATCCAACCTATGTTCACAAGGTTACTAGAAGGGTTTGCTGTTCTTAGATAATATTTGCCATTTTTCTATTTGCCTAGAGTATTCCAGGGAAAATGGTACTATCTAGTATCATTTTTGCTCTATGACTTAGTTCCCTTTAATATTGTCTTTATTGCCTTCATTTTTTTTTAATTTAATTTGTTTGTTTGGTTTGGTTGGTGGGACATTTTGGTTTAGAGGTTTTTTGTTTATTTGTTTGTTTGTTTGCTTGCTTTTTTGTTTTTTGCTGTAAAGAAGAAGAAAGTACAGGCTGAGAGAGTTGGAGCAGTTCAGCCTCAAGAAGAGAAGGGTCTGGGGAAACCTTAAAGTACATTCCAATTCCTAAAGGGAGCCTACAAGAGAGCAGGAGAGAGACTTTTTACAAGGGCATGTTGTGATAGTACAAGGGGAAGTGGTTCTAAACTGAAAGAGGGAATATTTAGATTAGATACACAGAAGAAACTCTTTACTCTTAGGATAGTGAGGCACTAGAAAAGGTTTGCCAGAGAAGTTGTGGATGCCACACTCCTGAAAGTGTTCAAGGCCAAGCTGCATGAAGCTTTGAGCAACTTGATCTAATGGAAGGTGTCCTTGCCCATGACAGAGGGTCAGAACTAGACGAGAGTTAAGGTGTCTTCCAACCCAAACCATGCTAGGCTTCTACGATTCTATGAAAGTGAGAAGAGTAATTTGTTATCCCAGACCTCCGCACCTGCCTGCCATGCCACTGGGTGCCTGTGCTTCAGCAGGGACCTTGGTGATGCTGTAAAAAAATGTAACCATCGCACAGCCCACAAAGTTCCAAAATCTCTGTTAAGTGCTTTATATTAATATTATTCAACAGCTCATTATCAAATTACTCAGCTACTTTTATAAAAACACTTTTAGATAAGTGTGGCAGTAGACTAAACCCGAGTTTTTTACTGTATTATAACATGCTGTGTGCCCCTTTTTCCCAGGCCCCTGGAAAGCCACCTCTTACCTTCCTAATTAGTATGCAAGCCCCCGTCAGGTTGTGTGAAACCCTCTTCTGATTGGTTCCTTTGTATCCCTCCCCTTTGACCCTGGCTGTAAGGTCTATAAATGACCTGGCCAGGTGAATAAATCCCTCTTTCGGCTTCCTGTCCCTGGTGTGTATGTGTCTTCCTTACTGAGACCTTGGGAGGACCCTGTGGCCCGGCCACCTGACCACATGGCGAGGGACAGGGTAGAGGGAGAGCGACCCCCATCAGCCGTGATAGATAAGGGCCAAAGAAGATGTAGATCTAGATGCCTTTACAGATATTTCTAATTACCCAACAAATTTTCCCTATGAGAACAAGCTCTGCTAGAACAGTGAAGTGGCTGAAATTCAGTCATTCCATGTACCAAAGGAAAAATGTACCCTTTCACCTCCAGCACTAGGGAACAGTTGGTTTTCACAGAGAACATGCAAAAAATCATGTCCTGCTGATTTGGTTTACTAACCGTGGAACTAAAAACATTCTTTTTGGCCTGTCTGAACAGCTGATCTTGTAATTCACTTCAAGATCCAAGTGACTTGGCAAAAGAAATCTACTTTGATTTTTACCTACCCAATCTCAGTAAGCCAGTACATTGAATACGTGAAGAAAATATCTGACTGGGCTGTGGCTGGAGAATATGACTTTCTCACAGTCTCTTTTCCTGTATGTTTGAAAGAGAAGCCTGCTGATATTTACAATTGGAACAATATTTTTGCAATGTGATAATGCTAGATGCATGTAACAAATGAGAGTTTCTGCCTGAGCACAGGACAGTTGTCAGCCTGTCAGTATCTGCATTTAGAAACTAAGGTAAACTTCTTTCACCCAAAATATGCCTTTATTTGGCTGCATACATTCTCTTGAGTATTCTGGGATAAAACCCAGAAGAAACCTTTATTATGTCAAATAGGAAGGGTTATTACCATACTTTGAGAAGACTTCTTGAACTTTTTTAACCCTTTTGTATCTTTGCCAGTGGGAACTGGTAGTGAGCCTGATCAATAATCTCGGCTGCAAATCTTTACTAAGTAGCACAGGGCTAAAGCCTGACAATTTGAGTTGGTAAGTACTCCACCGAGGTCAGGAGCAGGGCAGTTGCTAGAAGCATCATCAAAAGCATCAGAAATGGTACTTTGGTCCTACCTATTTCCATGCCATTTTATTCTAGGTCTATTAAATTTTTTTCAGCTGTGCTATATACTGGACCATCAGACTGCTTTGAGAGTTATTAAGAAAAAGAGGAATTAAAACTGCAAAACCAGGAGTCTAAAACCCAAATGGTCTAAAAACAGCCGTCGACAAGTAGAACCTGGAAATATCCCAGAAACCAGTTAACTGTGAAGTGCATGTGATTAACCAAATATATGGAGGTTAAGACATAGTCACCTTCCCTATGACTAATGCGTGTTTGCACATCAGTCATGAGATTCATCTCTTTTTGTTCATTTTTGGGCTTCTCCAGTGCATTTGGCAGGAAATTCATCAGGAAAGATAAACCTGAACTGCAAAGCACCCAGCTCTATAGCATTCATCTCCATTGAGTTCTTCTAATAAAAGAGTCTTGTTTTTTGTTTAATTTGGTAGAATTAAAATCATTGTCATTTGACAGTGATAGAGCCCAGAGTGTAACATTTCCATTTAAGGACTTTAAATGTCATATACAGGCTTATCTAGATGCCTGCCTGCATTTTTTTTCCTTTTTTTTCTTTTTTTTTTTTCTGCTTAGAAGGAGAGAGATGCTTAACTCTATCAGTTTACAGTAGCAGAGAGGGAAAGGCATAGTGCCAAAATGTTTCAAATCAGATCACCATCATGAGCTCTGCTATCTCAGAGGGGAAAAAAATATTAATGTTGCCTGCAGGTGGGCAAAATTCAATCCTGCCGACAAAAGTGCAAGCAAAACTGCCTTTACCTCTAAGAAAAGTGTCTCCAGCTGTTGCATTATGGTATCAAACAAGCTCAACATGTCAAATGAGGAATGCAGTGTGGTGCTGAAAAAAAAAATGGCAGGCACCATCTGTATTCTTATAAATTCAGCAGTTGCCTAGAGAGTTGTTGCCATTGAAAGAAGCAAGATTGCTTCTCTTCTATTAATAAGGAAACTTGACAAGACTGAAAAGGACTTGAAGGAGCTGTCATTATAGAAGTTTACATTCCACAGCATCTCCCAGCAAAGAAAATGCAGCACTGAAACATGTAGGTACTTACCATCCTGTGACTCTCTGCCAAAAATTTTCAGTCAATAGGCCTAGTTCTTGAAGAGAAAAGGGCTGGGGTAGTAGCAAATCTACATGTTTTTAAAGTGATATTAGGTACTGTCTGATTTCAATAATTATGAAGATTTCAGAGCAGCTGTATCCGTGAATTGGGGGGCCAAATCTATACTGGACAACTCTGTATGCAGCAGCCTTGAAATCTATTTCATGAAATCAAGAAACACTTGTTTCACAGCTTTTCTTTCAGCACATGTGAGATCTTTTAAGGCAAGGACCACCTGTCTGTGTCCACACTCCTCCAGCCAATAACAAGTGGCATGAAATAAAAGAAGGATTAAAAGGATTGGTAAGGAAATCTGCAACAACCACAAGATGCAACATTTTGCATTGGTAGATAATATTTGCTTTTGGATGTGAGGGAAGACAAGGGGGCTGATGTCATGTTCATTGAACTCTGGGGCTTTCATCTGGTTGGGTTGCCTACTTGCCTTCTCTATGCACAGTGTACTATGAAAACAAATGAACTTCTGCAGAATGGCATGGAGGTGAATATGGCATGCAGCTCATTAGCAAAATGCTGGTGCATTGCTCATTGTTAAGATGCCAACTCCCATTTTGAACCTGGAGGGTATGCAGAGGGCAGGTAAACAGTTAATGAGCACAGTTCTTTGAACTGAGCAGCTGAATCTGTGCTGAACTTTTAAATCTTTTATAGCTGTGATATTTCAGAGTCCTAAAAATGAATCAGAACATCTGACAGGTATGCCATGAAGTTCCATATACACAGTGTGCCAAGATTTAGCACTGAGCATTTACCTTCTGATATGCTGACAAAGGGGAAATGTTTTATGCAGAGGTTTGTAGACTGTTTTGTACCTAAGATAAAATGGTAAAATTGAGCTTTTTACTGTTTCTTTTCTCACAGAGAAAAATTTCATTGAAATACCTGTAGTGGTTTCCCAGTGTAACGACAAGCAAAAGGTTACTTCATTAATAAAATAATGTTGGTTCTCAAAGGCTTAATATATACATTACTGAGGAGGTGGCGCTCAAGGTCAATACTGAAATACAGTCAGCAGTGTCCCAAATGTTAAACTAATCCTCTATACTTACATTGCCCAGTTTATCTCAAAGCTTCTTCCTCTCTGAACAAACAGGGAATGGTTAACTGGACTGAGTAATAGCTACCATCGCAATGCAGCCCCTTTCCTGCATCTATTTACCATCCTGCAGTAAAACTGAGCGCTTCTGTTGATCAGAAAATCAGAAAAGGAAGTAGCAAGTTTTCCAAGGAAATCCTTGTGTTTTCCATAGCCAAAATAAAAAGAGAATCATAGAATATTCTGAGCTGTAAGTGACCCATCAGGACAATCAAGTCCAACTCCTGGCTCTGCACAGGACATCCCAAGACTCACACTATGTGCCTGAAAGCATGGTCCAAACACTTCTTGAACTCAGGCTTAGTTCTTAGACCACTTTCCCGGGGAGCCTGTCCCAGAGCTCTGCCAGGCTCTAGGTGAAAAACCTCTTCCTAATATCCAATCCAACCCCCACCCCAACTCAGCTTCATGCCATTTTCTCAAGTTCCACCACGGATCATAACAGTAGAGAGAGAGCCCTCCTTGCCCCTCCACTTCCCTTCGTGAGGAAGTTGTAGACTGCAATGAGGTCCCCTCTCAGTCTTCTCTTCTCAAGGCTGCAGAAAACAAGTGACACCAGCTGCTCCTCATAAGGTTCCCCCTCCAGACTCTTTACCATCCTTGTGGCTATCCCCTGAACACTCTCCAATAGCTTAATATATAATGTTTCACTTTGATATAAAGCAGCACTTCTGCTTAGTTGTCTGCCTTTCAAACTACAGATTCCCAAGGCTGTGTCTGAATCTGTTACTGACAGCACATGTTTTCAGAACTTCCCCTTTCTGCCCCCTTTGCCATACACACACGCATATAGATGCACTAAGCTTTGCTGTTCCTGTACTGAACTTTGCACAACCAGCTCCTGGAATCACCACATTACCAAACTGATGTGCAGTGCAGAGGTTTACAAGACCCAGATGGATGATGTCGTGAGCTACCTGGTCTAACCTCATGGCTGACCCTGCTTTGAGAGGAGGCTGGACTAGAGACCTCCTGAGGTCCCTTCCAGCCTTAGTTACCCTGTGATCCCACCTACCTATATGCTGGAGTGCAAAGACTGTGAAGCATAAGCAAGGATATAAGGAAAGGTGAATGAAAATAACTGCAACAGGAGAGATGTGCTTTCAGAAAGATTTTGAGGTACAGGAAAAAAAAATTCCAGAATTTCCTACTCCAGTGGTTAGCCTTTAAAATGCTCTTGGGACAGTAGATTTTTTTTTTCTTAATTCTTCTCTGGAATATTATCACATACAGAACAGGGAGTGTTAGCAGAGGTGCAGGTACATTGTGCCGAGGCAGGGTGTGCTCTTTTTTCCATTCATATACCAAGATTTTGGTTTTATGATGTGGTATTAAGAAATCCTGAATCTCTGTACCCCAAGCCTTGTTGCTGCAGTATGAGACCCTCTTTCCTTCAGTGTACAGAGATATTCATACTCTGAGTCAGACACTTCTATTCAAATCCATATTCATGAAAAGTATCCAAAAGAGAAA